>OX579677.1:41409249-41878307 GCA_951230905.1 Cheilosia variabilis | reverse complement strand
CGTCAGGTTTTCGAGCGGAAATTTTGCGCTAAAAAAAGTCTGTGTTTCAGTACTTCTAGCTGTTGTAGTCGAAGAGTAATAGAAAATCTCATTCCCTTGAAGAGAATATTTTTTAGTTCGCGAAATTTATTGCAAAAAAGAGGTGAAGTGTTGGTGAAACATCAAAATAAATATAAATTTTGACATTCAAACGTAATTAAGTTAGTGACAACTTAAATTTTGTGGATTAACTCAATACATCGTAAAGGTAAGCTGAAAACACCGAATTTAGTTTCATTTCAACCGGCTTTTCGCGCAATCTTTTTTTTTCTTTTCGCCGACAAATTGTCTTCTTTTCTTTTTTTCTTTCTCGCTTTTGACTTTAAAATCGTTTTGGTCGCTGATCAGCCATCAGCTAAATGCAGTTTTTCGGCGTTGTGTGTGTCGTCAACACTGTCTGTATGGGAGAATATGAGCTATATTTGCGGTATTTTCGCCCGTTGTATAAAATTGTGTGTAGGTGTCTAATATACCGGGCGGGCGTTGCAGAGCTTTGTGAAATTGTACGGGTGAAAATTGCACAATATTGGGTGAGGCTGACACTAGACAGGCGAGGCGTATTTTATCCATATGGTGGTGGTGGGTGGAAATGCCGAATATCAAGCAAACGCACATTAAAAGGTTTTTTCTCGAACAAACTTGGGCTATTTTTGTGGAAAATTGTGTGTTGTGGCGCAATTCGTTATCAAAGGAAAATTGGGTGTGGAGACGGAGAGTACATGCCATTTCCAATGTAAACTAATTTAGTGCGCCGCAACATTCTACCCATTGGAGTGCTTGCACTCAAACGCCTAGCCACGTCGTAGTTGAATCAGAATGTCGTCGTTTTACTATTTCGCATTTTAATGAAAGAAAATTTCACAACTTTCACGTTTCTGCGCAGCGCCACCGCAGCACACGTTCTATACTCGTAGCTATATAGCTTACGCTCTACAACCTACGTACGTTGGCTGGCTACGTGGTTTATTATATTTGCCGGCTTTAAAGAGCGATGGAAAGAGCGAGACATACAGCCATCTCTGAGTACAAAATACAACTGTGTGGGAAAAAAGTGTCAAAAAAAAAAAAAAGCCAGAGGAGAATGTTGTTTGTTGCATTTTATTGTGTTAGACCCTGCAGTATATTCCGTTGAAGTGTTGTTACTCAGCGCAATTTCTATGAATCGATACCAAGTGACTGAGCAGGAGGGAGTAGTATCTAGGAGCTTGCGAATTACTAATGGAATGTTTTGCCGCTTACGCCATTTGTTTGTCCAATCCATGGGCGTCGCTGGTATTATTGTGGGCCTTGTCGCGATGGCATTTTTTTTTTAAATACGCTCGATGAGCACTAGTGGGGATATTTTCGCGAAACTGCAGGCCATCGAAGTCGCATAAATACAAATTTCATTTCAGTTGCTTGTGAATTGCGCTTTATCCGGAAATTGGCTATTATTAGACACAGACTGGATGGAGTAGATTTACTTACAGATTTGCTTGTTCTTTGTCCTTTTTTTGGCTAAGGGTAATGGAATTGGCGTGGGAATTATTTTGTTTTGAAAGTGACGGGCGAAAAATTAAGTGGCTAATTTGCATTTGTCATAATCATAAAGACAATTTGTAAAATTCATCTAGTGTAATCTTATTATGTTGTCGTGAAATTACATTTTATTTTTCTTACCTAAATGTCGATCCGGCAAGTGAAGTTTATGACAACAGTTCAAAGCAAGCTGTGTTTACGATGTCAAGGTTCACTATTAGGCAGATTTTTTTTAATATCTCTTCTGTTATCTACTCATTTGATGTTTAAATAATTTAAACTTTAATTATTAGAGATAAGAGAACATTGAAATTCTGTATACAATTTAGCAATTTAGCAAATAAATGTCGCGACTAGAAAATATTAGTATTAGGTAGTACTAAACCCGAAAGTGTTACATTTCCGATCTGGTGGTAGGTAGTTGTGTGTTTTACGAGAATGTCAAACAAGTGCGTCTGAAATTTACGAAATTAAATGCAATCAGTGGTTTCGTTCGCATTCAATTAAAACAAATAAAATTTTATAGAAAAATAAAAATACTTATTACCTATATGACGGGCTTAAACAGAATTAATATTTCTATTTTGTAAAAAGTTCGAAATTGGAAGTTTTATTTTTTTATCTATAAAAATGTAAAATGCGAGTACCTACCTATCTATTATCGTTACTTTAAGTTTAGAAGTTAACACAAAGAGAAATTCTATGCATAATTTTGACATTTATTGCTATTGCAAATATCTACCTAACCATCCATGATTTTGTTCAATCTAAAACCATTATTATATCTTGATTCCTACACAATACACTTACAAATACCTAGTCAGATAAATAGAGTGTTCTGTCTAGGTAGGTACCTACCTACATTTCTGTTGGTTAGTTAAAATTGAATTTTTTTTCTAAACCGTTTTCGTACTTATTAATTTTGCCTCCAGCAGAGACATTTTCGATTTTTTTTTCTTACAAAGTCGGTAGGTACCTACCTACAATTTTGACATGCAGGTTATCAAAATTTATATCGACCAACATCTAAATATGTAGTTTAACTGTCAATTTTTTTTTTTTTTAAATCTTTAGCTACTTATCACAGAAAATGAAACTTTTGTCAAATTAAGTAGGTATACCGTTCGACAAAAGCTGCCAACCACCAACAAAATCAAATAATTTTCAGCGTTGAATAAAAATATGAATAATTGCCGCCCTCACATTTTTTTGTTTACGATAACATTACGATGTAAACAACTTCTACAATGTTGGCGCCACCTCAACCCAATATTCGACTCAGTAAACATTTCGCGCGAAAAAAAAAAATTATGAATGCACTTTTTCAGAACTAGTTGGAGTGTAACACATTTAATAAATATTTACATAAATAACAATAAACGTACCTATTAAAAAAAAAGAGAGTCTAGGGAATTACCACTCAAAGTATGAATGACACGTGCGCAACAGACTTAGAGCCGGTAAGCTACCCCACATTTATGATGTAGGTAGATTTCATTGGAAACAAGTGCAAACAGAAATGGCAATAAATAAAACAAAATCATCAAGGAAATAATAATAAACGCACTGCCGTATGCATTCCTCTGTAATCTATGAAAACAATTTCACGAGTGCCTAGTTGTAGTAGTTTTGACGTATCATTGGCTGTGGACATGCGCATTCTACTGCTTTATCGTAGAGCGGCAGATACCCGGTGCAAACACAAGAACATGAGAATACTATGCTATGTACATCCATTTATATCGGCGGTCGCATCGAGGTGTTAGTAAACGCAAGTATTTCTATCTATTCTTAGAATTGCGCGCCCGAATCACGATTTCACCATTTCGGTCATCGTTTTTATTTTCGTATTCATTTCAGGGAAGTGTTTTTGCTGGCTGTGTTATTTTGACATAAATACACGCTGATGCATTTCAAAACAAATGCCTTTCACATGGTAATTATTTGATTTGAGTAAATCTGTAAATTTAGAACTTCGAATATGTAACAGGAAGTCCTTTAAATGTCAATTGTTCCGTTTTCATAATTGGCAAACTTATGGTTTCCTAATTTATCGCCGCAAGGACAGTAGGTAGGTAGGAACTTTCAAACCTGATATCCGATGTTTTACTAATAAAAAACAAATTTGCACAAGTTACTTACAAATTACGACGTCTGATCTTAAAAAAAAATATACCTACAAGTACTTAATTAACTAGTAAATGTCAGATACCATTACAAAAAGGAATAGGTGAAGCCTGCCATTTAAAGTTTGAAACACGACTTGTGCAGACTTTTTGAATATGAGACGTTGGTATTTATAAACTTTTCAGCACCATCAACTTCATAACGCAATAATATCCTTGTTCCAGAGTGATCTAGGAAGAACCCATAATTTTTCGTACCCATCAGTGCTGCCAAATTACATTAAAAAAGCAAATTGCCTCTTTTAAAGCAAGTATATTAATATGTTTTTGTTTTTTCCTTTCAGATTTAAATTGGAGCCTACGAATTGATAGCCTCGTATTCTTTAACTACACACTTAAAAGAAAAAGAAACAATACAAAATGACTCAGTTTATGTCAAACAGCTTTTCGTGGGGCGACTCAGATGCATTTGACCAAAACTATGGTATCATCAGTGCAGATCCCGAAGAACTGTTTGAGGGTCTGTCTACAATACGTAGCATTTGTGATGACATAAGACTCCTTGAATCGAGAGAATCTGACTTGCCAGGAAGTGAAACTTCCGACTTTGAAGACATGATATCCCCACCCGAAATTCGCAACTACAACTGCATGTGGTCTGGGAAGTGCTCGCCTTTTAGTGCATCAAACACAATGCTGCAAATGGACAGTGCTGTCTCAGCAGTGCCACTGGCCGCAATCATTGGCAACAGTCAAAAACCGCCGGCGACACTTATTAAAGCTGAGCCCATTGAAGAAACAGAAAACCAACAGAAAGCGACACCCCGCCCAAACCAACAACCACAACAACAGCAACAGGTTACAAATCAACAGAGCATGCAGAAAATTCCGCCAGGAACGTCTCTACTTCTAAATTCGCGAAAGACAACAACAGCAACAACACAACAACAGACGCAGCAACAGCAGCAGATAAACAAGAAGTCCAAATGTAATAGTATAGTAATCCCATTGACACCGTCATCAGATTTCTTACGTAATCGTGCTTTAATTGCATCACCCGCATCGCCTACATTCGGCAGGCCCGACACGCCACACAGTTTAGACGACGATGCAACAGAATTCAAGCACTCGTATGATCTGACAGCTTGTGTCATGGGATCGAATAATATATCGTTGCTGGAGGGAAATGATCCCGAAAAAATTATGGCAATAAATCGGCTACGCGAACAGTTGGAGGACACAAGCAAGAAGATAGTGGCGAGTCATACCGGTTCGTTGGCCGACGTCCTGAGTATCATCGATAAGGACAGCATATCATCGTCAAATTGCCACATGAAACAAGAAGAAGAAGAAGAAGATGACAGTTACTATGGTCGGCAACACAGTTACACGGGATCACAACAGCAAAACAGTACCGGCGATTGGGACTCCTCGGATGATGGGTCGTCGCTAGATGGCGATGCTACATCATCGGTATCCAAGCGAAGCGGTTGTTCATCCTCGTTGTCGTTCCTCTCAACTCCGATTATCAACAGCAGTAACATATATCCCATCAAGCACAGTGACCACAGCTATACTAGAAGTAAAGATGGCATCGATGACATCAGTCCAAATCTGGAGACTCCGTCTGATTCGGGTGAGTTATTAGTTTTACTACCGCTAAAAGGGAAAAGTCGCACTGTGTCTATCCAATTAGCAACGTCAATGCCCTTTGTAGCTGCCATCATACACCACCATCACCACCACTACCTTGAAACAAATAAAATCACATATCGATGTATGTGTTCCCGCCTAAAGAGCGACCAGAGTGGGCCTTGAACCTATCCCATTTTTGCGCATATTGTGTAGTACTAGCACAGCCAGACGAGCACTCCAACTACCGCGCAAACGATGAAAATAAAACAAAACAAAAAAAGAAAGAAAAAGATAATCAATAGTAACACGTGTGTATGGCATTGGTGGTATACCTACACGCTACACCCGAGAACAAGTGCTTTGCACTAAAAAGGAAGACAACTGCTGCAAGAAGAATTATCACCTCCTTGTATGTGTTTGAGTGTGCTGTTGCTGTACATAAAACATTTTTCTTGTCTTGCGCATAACTCTGCGCTCTGCTAGAGATTTTCTCACAACCAACAGCAGCAGCAGCCCAACCACCCTTTTATGTGCCTAAAAAAACAAGGAGATAGATACATTCGTTGCAAGGATGTCTGGCACAAAAGTCAACTGCTTGCGGTGGTTGGTACATAGTTCTTTACCCACCGCAATTACATTATTCCCTATGCTAGGTTCAAGGTACCATTCTCTGTGCTTATAAGGTTTCTTTTCCTTTAAACGATAATCACGGTGGTCAGCCAAGTAGACTTATCTCTCCCCCTTTTGCTAGAAGAGAAGATGACACGCATAGTTGAAACACGATAGCACAGCGACGATTTATGCTTCCAGTTTCACTGAGGCGTTTACTACGACCACGACGACGACGACGTCGCGACAATTAAAGTTGAGATAGTTTCTCTTGCTGTTGTGGAGGAAGCGATATGGCAACTTTTGTCTGATGTCACGTCTCTGTCTGATGTCACAGGCTAATGCATCATCAGACCCCAGAGTCGCTAGTTAAACCATTATATTGGCGGCAATTTAAAATGCTCGTGGGAAGTGTTAACCGATCATTCGCACTTGAGTGTGTACAGTACGTACGAACAATCGAAAATGCTTTTCCCGTGAACGTGAGTTATTACGCATCCCGTCAAGGCAGGACAACTGCTGTCTGAAAAGGGCCGTGAACCACTTGTCCGGGTGACTTTGCGTGTATAATGTATCTATATCCAAACCCAGGATATTCGAGCCATACAAGGAAAAAATGCGCCCGAACTATACGTGCCCGGATAAAGAAAGCCCCTTAGAAATAGGCTCTTAAATAGTTATCTAGATCCCTGTACGTCCAGAAAATTGGTCTTGACTGATTCCATGAAACCAACTATTCATATCTCTTACTTTGAAATTTTCTAAGAGCTTCACACAAAATTGCAAACGACAATGTACTGCCCGAAGGCCAAACGTCCCAAACTTTGTATCCACGTGGTATGGCTCAACTACTCGTTTGTATGAGGGCGTCTTTTCATCATATCAAAAAGCTTTTACTACCCCTTACCCATCAGGCAAACGTGTTTAGCCCAAACAGACGGGAGAGTTACGATTTTCACTAGAAGTAACAAAAATACGAGAGATCATAAAAAGTTCGTTGTTATCCGCCTCACAGACCTTGATTCTTTGCTCGCTCCATACGATAGACGTCGACGACAATGACAGCGTCCAGCAGCAACGACGACGACGATTTTATTTGCACGCGTGTAGCAATAAATGTTTATTCTCAAGGTCGCCACAGCGGTAGTCGACGTTGACGAATACACATAGTATTATGAGAGAGTAAAAGCTTTTCCTTCACTGATTTTGCGTTACCCTGTCGTCTGGGGGTATTTTTGTTATACATAATGTTTTTTTTTGTTCTTTTTTGTTCGCTGCTGATAAGCATGCAGATCCATGTAAATGGCCACCACGCCCAATCTAAGGATTTGGGTGGGAGTAAGGAGACACACTCTTTTCGGCTGTGCAGGCAAGTCACCTCACAACCTCTATAATCGCATGGTGGCGAGAGTATGAAATATTATGTCTGGGATGTTTGGGAATCTGTGTGCGAAAGTCGGGGAGTTGAAATAAGGCACCGCGCCTTTTTTGTTTGTGTTTAAGCTAATTGCGTACCAATCTAGGAATTCCACTTGAATGTAATGTTGGCAGATCTTTTAGAACTTTGTGGATCATGCGAGATTGGGGATGGTGCACTGCCGCCAACGCCCTTTCAACTTTAAATCAGTTAATGTCCTTTTGCTACAGTTAACATGGAAATTGAGAGGATTGTTGGCTGCTGGCCAACGATCAGAAGATTGCCTTTCATATTCGCATAGCTACAGATGATGATGAATTGAATGCCTTGTTATTGGCATTTTCAAGATGTCGTGTTTTTCAATGAGATGATTCATGTCTCGTCGCGATGTCATTCATTATACAGTCGGCGCCAGTAATAATGGCCGCGTTACAGTCTTGGGGTGATAAATCTGTTCTGTTCTTCTGTCTCTACTTCATATAGGTACCTATCACGATTAGTTTGTCACCGGTTTTAAGAGAATTGCACTTGCTCATATAAAAACTATCAATTCGCATAAAGATCGCAAACAGAACAACAGACAGACAAAATAAGACCACCGTCACTAGGTCAGTCGTATTTCACAGGAGAAGATTGAGGCAATTGCAAATGTAGGTAGATCGATGATCACGCTTTATAAACTAGGTAAGTCGGCATCAATTAAACATGACAATCAATATAATGATCACTTATGAGATGGAACGGCAACTGATAGAGTGCTCCGCCAATTGTCGTCTGTTGTTAGTGATTGTATTAACGATCTTGCAAGAAAAGCCTCCTGACATGATCGCACACCCATTTGCTAACATCCGAACGTTAGCGTGGCTTTTTTGCGATCACTTTCTGACTGTACCACAAGAAGACAATTCATTCCAAAGCAAAAGGCATGTATCTGCATCTCCGATCAATACACATTTTATACAGAAATACCACCGCGCATATAACATCTGTGTGGGGACGCTTCAATAGCATGGCTCCTTTCTGCCCATAATGTGCGCAACAAGAACAATTCAAAACCATGAAATAATTAATGCAATTAAAATCAAAAAATGAGTAATGAAAGCATCTTCCTTTTTCCTCTGCATGGTTCTTCCTCCTACTGAATATTGTGTACATACCGGTTTCCTTCTTGGCCTTTTGCGGCCCGCTCATTTATATTCCATCATGCGATTTCCGTCGGATGAAGCAATGTCTGTCTGTCTGGGCTGGTTGGTGCTGCATGTGCACATGGTTGAGTGCAATTCTTTGGATGTCTTCCTTGCGTTTAAAGTGGTTTCATCGCCGCGTCGACACGCCAACAGGCGTCCGGCTTGGTTTGTACTGTACACAGCAAAAATAGAAAATAAAAAATAAAAAAAAAAAAATGATCGCTACGACCTATCAACTGAATCGTGTGAAAAAAATGTACCCGGCTCGCACCGAAATTCGCCACAAAATCGGGGAGAGAGAGAGAGAACAAACGAAAAAAGAAAAGAAAAAGGAATCAAAAAGAAATGTGCAAACCGAGAGAATAACACAAAAAATAAAAATACAAACAAGCGGCAAGCAGCAAAGTGTACTTTTTATTTATTGCCAAGCTCACCATATTTTTATGCCGGGTAAACACTAAACATACGCTGGCGGTTAATTTTGTTTTGTTTTGCCTTTATTGACATTTCGCTGCTGCATGTGCGCACAATAAATGCATGTACATCATCGGATTTCGTGCGGCATTCAATTTACTTGAAAATGCGCGCGCATATTTGCCAGACGGGGAGCCGAAGACGCTCATCAAAGCACCACATGCGATCGCGCAATACCATGACCCCCAAATAGGGGCGATGAGAGGGAAACGCCTGATAGTGGTGGTTTATTCGCGCTCATTAACCCTCTCATTGGTTGCGGCTTTGCCAGCTCATATCTCAAGCTGTACGCGGAATATGGCAGGCATTTCCAAGCCCATGACACATAGTAGCCGCTCGACCATGTACACAAGCCGACGACGACGCTGAGAGGATCGTGTGAAAAAATGCGTTTCACTGATAAACGTGCAGATGGGTGATTAAGTGTGGCTTTTCTCGATGGGGATGTTCTTTGATTTCGTTTTATTATATAGGTACTACGTATTCTTGATAAATACGAGTTCGAGTATCAGTCGCCACTTAAATTTTACTGCATTCTTGACATTATCCGCTAACACACATTACTGTACCAACATCAACCGGTTCCAGGACTGTCGGTCGGCAACAGTGTTCCGATCTCGATTTTACATTTCACATTCCACTCAGCTAACCATTGGCATCGACGGCGCGGCGTTGTCGTCGTCGCGAAGTCTCTTTGAAGATCGAGGCTAAAAACTGGTTTAAGTAAGACACATCTATGAATCGGAATAAAATAAATTAAGTGAAACGTCCCCCTAAAAGTTCAGATTCAGACAGACGCTACTCGGAGAAGGGTATGAAATTCCATCTTCTCATTCTGCTCAAGAGAACGAGTCAATGAATGATGAATATGTATATATTACGTCATTTCGGAAAATTCAGACCAGTCTCGCGCGTCGACGCTGCATATTTAACGATCGAATTATTTTGAACACGTTGTCTGTGCTGCTGGCTTGCAAGATCTCTCTGCTCTCGGTATCGGCAATCGGCATCACCGCTCGCACAACCGGTCAAGAGAAATCCATTTGTGTGTGTCGTCGAAATCAGGTTTGCAGAACTCTATACATCTGTGACAAGAGATCGAGAAAGAAACAGCCAAACACAATGGCCCGAAGTTAGTCGCTCTGCTCGCTGCTTTATTGAAACGAATGTTTGGGTGGTTACTGGCTTGGATCAGTGTGCCACGAAGTGGCGTTTTATGAATGAAACCCAAGGACAGTATGTAGTTGTTTGACACACAATTTGAACATGTGGCCTAGGCAAATTGTTTCGTTTTTCTCTCTTTCGCTGCATCTGTGCCAATAATCATAAGGCACACCAGTTCAATTAAAGATTTCAATTACTGGCGTGTGCACATTTTTGCGTTTGCAAACTTCCAGTAAGATTTGTATAGATTTAGAGACAAATTAGCTTTAATTATTTTAAATGGCTTGGATGTGTATGGTTGGTATTTCGAAATTATTGCTTTTTTTTTTCTTCAACTAAGTCTGATTTTCCCATGCTAATGCGAATTTGCTTCTCCGGTAATCACGTGCAGCACTCGGACCAAGAACTCATATAGTTGCACATCAAGTGCAGGAACGTTCTTCGGATAAATCGACAGCGACTCGTAGAAGTAGGGTTTTGTAAAACAAGTCCACAAGCCCACAAGTCTATTATCCATTTGGATAACAGTATTTTTGTGCGCAGTTCCATTTTAGAGGTTGCATTTTATTGTATCTGTCGCCGTCCGGATAAATTCATCTCTATTAGATATTGCACAAAATCACATTGAATGTAGTTATCCCTCCGTATAAATTAAATGGAAGGTCCGTTTTGTAGTCCGGATAATGCGAATAGGTTAGTAAAAGGCGTTAAAGCTCTCAATTACCTCACTCACTCGCATTATTCGCTCTCTAGTCTGTCTTTCATATTCATGCGGGTCCCATTCCCGTCTGGATAATGATATACTTACTCCATGGATTTCCGGATAATGTCCATTACAGGTCGGATAAGGCACTATATCTCGCATTTCATGCTTCTAACCTCACATAAATACGAAATAGAGATTTAAATCTAATCTAATCAAATACTTCACATGCGCAATATGATTTTCATCTGGAAAACTATCCGACTGCGCCTACACAACTCCACTTCCGTCAATCTTTTCCTGTCACTATGTACTTGCCAACTACAAACAACAAAAGGCCAACCTAAGCTCATTCATTATTAAAAACCCCATTGTCAAACCGGCGCCAAATATCACATACAAGTGGCAAGTGTTCTCGTTCAGTTCGGTTCGCCATCGTATTGATTCAGCTTTCTAAACAAAGGTGTGCCATATTTATATTTTCTTCGTCTTATTTTCGTCGCTCCGGCTCAGTCGAGAGTGCCTAGAGCTTACTTGATGTCAATTAAAAACAAAACACTCACACACACAAACCTCCAACTACGTTCTCTGTTATTGTTTATCGTGTCTGGGAAACCGCCTTCAGACAAAACAAACCGAGTACCACTTTCGCTTTTCCCTCTATACACACTGTAACGAACCAGTCGACATTTTATTTACGGCGAATTAATCTGCAATATCCGCAATAACACAGGGGTAGCGTCGTTAAAACTTGTCGTAAAAGCTTCACAATAGAACGAGTCGACCAACCATATCAGGCACACCAGCATAATATTTCATACAAACTATGAAGAATACAAATGCAATACTTTTTTTCTGTGCAGCCATTCAATCTGAATACACGAAGATGTTCACCGATACTGTGCTTAGCTCAATAACCGGTCTATAATTAGGAAACTCCGCTGTCGACAACAGGCGGGCATTAATGAACAAAAAATAAAATTCCGCTCGTTACTATTCACGTTCTAAATTATTATTTTTGTTTAAAAATGTTGTGCAAATCGATTATCGTCAATTTTCTTATCGTGCTTATCCCCGCCACTGTGGCTGTGTGTGTGGGTTGCAGATATTTATCGCTTTAATGCTACGAGCTAAGATGTTGCGTAGCATACCTTTATCTCGTAGCATCCGAAGGGAGATTTTGAATAGAAATGTAGTAATCGCCCATCTGTCTCAAGCTTTATTTGTTCATCGTCATGGTGTCGTCGTATGTGTAGAAAATAAACACAAAAGCTCAACGGATTTACGTTCGGATTTTTGTTGTCATGTGTAGAATAACTTAATCGTCCAAAACATTCGTTTTCACGTTACAGCCGGCACGCAAATAGAAACTAACATTTTATATTTCACCGGATTGCCAGCTTGAGATAATGTCATAGGAAAGTAGGTTAATTTGTATCGGTTGACAACAGAAACTAAAAAAAAAAATGCTATCGCTTGTGAATGATAAGACCGAGCAGATCACGTTTTTTTTTTGTTTTTTTTTTTTTTTTTTGTTATATATCGAGCACCACACGTTGGGAACACTTTCTTTTTGGCCGCTGTCTTAGGTGACGCGCTAAAAATGTTCCATCACCCACATTCATGCGAGAAGCTATTTATTTTTGGCCGCTGTCTTAGGTGACGCGCTAAAAATGTTCCATCACCCACATTCATGCGAGAAGCGTTCTTTGGCCCCCTCCCATGTGCCCAAACACTGTTCTACCGGGTGATTTACAATTTACTAAATTTAGGAAGAAACCGAAGCGCGCTAGAACTGGTGTTTAAACAAAAAATTTCCGTTCACCTTATTCACTTCTTCGACGCATTTGCTGCTACAAGCTTGTGGGAACGTCTACGTTGCCGCGTATGATATCAATTTTGATTAAAATTAGATCTGTTGGGGTGACCGCCTAGGAGGGGGGACACTAGCCGAAATCGCGCATTTTCGGCAATGCGCCTTTGCGCACCACATGGCTCATGCCGCCTCTGTTGCCAGTATGTCGGCGATTTTTTTTTTTCGCTTCGCATGCCTCTTTGCTGCCTCTGCCAGGGGGCGATGTGTAGCTCGGGTTCTCATTTGTGGAGTATAGTTCGCTGCGAGTATATTGCTTTGGTTTCTTAGATGGTTTTTGCTGTTGCTATGCGGAAATCGATTTAAGAAATCGTTGTCGTCGTTAATGGTAGGCCGGTAAGCTGCACGGCTGACTGTGGCTGCTGTGGTGTGGAAGAGAAGGCTTGCTCTTTTTTCTTTCCTTTTTTTGCGATTTTTACGTAACTGGGAAATATATGGCGATTTTTTTTTTTGCTTTTTCTATTCCCATGTTATATTTATCGTCGACATATAAGCACAAGTTTGTCTCAGTGTGTAGTAATAGTATTGTCGTTGGAAAGCAGAACTTATGGCAATTTTGTTTTTTTTTTCGCATTGCAAATGGAGTGACTTCCTTCTTTTGTATAGTTCGTATGATAGATATGGTTTGGCATCTTGAAAGAGCTTGTCACATTGTGTACCCCTTGAGTGCATGAAATGGGGGATGATTATATTATACACGTGACTCACTGTGCGAATTTTTGAGTGGGTGGTAGTAGCTTTTAGTCTGGCGGCAAGAATCTGAGTCAGATTTCTTTTCCTTTCAAAGTGGAAATTCCAGTCATATCTGGCGCCTGACGACAGTTCAAGTAGTTAATTTGTCTTCTTTTTTTTTTTTTTTGTTGATCGTGGAAGGGACAGTTTGCTGTGAGAATGAGATTATGCGAGCACAGCAGTAATCTATTCTAAAGGAGAGATGTCGACCGATACGCTTTTGTTGAATTTGATAAAGTCTGCGACATAACGTTTGAATATGTATATGGTGGAGTAATTGTAATCAGCATGACCGGTCCTTGAAATAAAATTCACTATAGAGTTCGGTTGTAGAAAAAATGTCAGGCGGGGTTACGTTGATTAATCTCATCCATAAATGTGGATGAGTGGATCGGTTGATTTTAACTAAGTCAGTCCAGATTATCAATGTCAGCAATGTCTGTCTTAAATAGAGAAGTATATTCAATTTTTAAAAGTAAATTTCGGGCATATCATCCGTTACTTGTTACCCAGACAATGCAAACAATGCAGATTTGCCTTCCTTCCGCATACGAGGGAACTCAGTCAAAACTGTATGGTAACTTCAACTATGACTTCTGTTTTTATTGTTAAGCATGGCATTCTACTTTTAAATGAGTTTGTAGGTATAAGAATCTAGATATGAGTAAATTTTATGCGAAACAGTAGTTACTAACCTCAAAACTGCTGTCACTAGTTTTCTATGCCTTTTATAATCAGGGATTTTTCTTAAACACATAATTGAGAGCCCAATTAGTACGGCAACCATGATTATACGCACACATCGCGGAAGCGTGCTGCAAAAAGATACTTTTTGCGCTGTCTCGAATAAAGTCATACGTACTTCCACCGGATGGAAGCGTCTTTGTAACCTATTTGCATTCGCGAATGGTCAGCAAATCAGAGAAGATTATCAGCCTTTCTGTGTAAACCATGTGTTTCTTGTAAAGCGCCGTTTTAATGTGTACATCCGCTTTGTATGCCCCAGTCATATTGAACTACTTATTCTCATTTTTCTGACAAGGTTTTTACATGTTTTTCAACATTTTTTTTTTTTTTCCGTTTGATTCCAGATGAGGAAATCGATGTAGTATCAATTGGTGATAAGAAACTCCCAACCAATCCATCGGACAAAGATCGTCGCGCCCTACAGACAAAAGTCGCACATAAATTTTCAACCGCACGTATTGTGAAAACACCCAATGGCATTCGAACAATACCGCCACGCCGTCGTGTCTCCTACGATTTGCCCTACACGCCGGCCAGCATAAGTCCCGTCAAATCGGGCTCATCACTGGCCAATTCTCGTTATCCATCACCAACGAGTACACCATACAGCAGCAGCAGTCAATATTCATCATCTTCGTCGTCGTCGTCATCATCGAAATACCACCATCATAGTTCGTCGTCACGAAAACGTATCGCCACAAACTGCAGTATACGAACAAGTGGCGGTGGCAATGTCATCATAAACGGTTCCAATTCAGATGAGTTTATGCCACCAACCAAGCGTCATCGTGGCAAGAAACAAAAGACACTCGCTAACGTGGCCATTAAACGGCATTACAGTGTCGACGAGGTCGATACCACCGAGAAGCGTAATTTACACAACGATATGGAACGTCAGCGACGAATCGGTCTAAAGAATCTATTCGAAGCGCTGAAAAAGCAAATACCCAGCATAAAGGACAAGGAACGCGCACCAAAGGTAAATATCCTAAGAGAGGCAGCTAAATTGTGCGAGAATTTAACGCGCGAAGAACAACACTTGAGCGATCAGAAAGATAAGCTCAGGGAACAGTTGAGAAAACGTCAGGAGATTTTAAGTCAGCTTAGAATGAGACAGAACACCGCTAGAGGGTGTTGATAAACGTGATTTCGTAACATTATCTAAATGTGTATATATTATTATGCGTTATATTTTTTTTTTTAACTTTTATGGAAAAGGAACGAAAAAAAGGTAAACAAATCTGTGACCAAAGGGAAGAAGATTAGAAATAATGAGAGGATATTGTTTTCATCAAAAATGCTTTGTTATATAAACAAATATCTATTATATATATATATATATATATATATATATATATATATGTATGTACAATTTGCGTACATAACAATTAACGTATAAATAATAACTATACTTGGTCGGGCGAAAACTCTCCCTTAGGCCGATAACTGTCGATTTTCATTAAGAATTTTTTTTTTTTTTTCGTTTTAATACTTATTGATTATATATATATACATACAACATATGCATATATACATTTATATATATATATATTATATAAACTAAGGAGATCTTTTAAAATAGACAAACAAAATATATTTTAAAAAGTATGCAATATATTTTGTGTTTTCGATAATATTTGCTCTAGAATAGGTTTCAATATAAATAAAGAAAGCTATATTGTACATAACTACTTAGACTTATAAACAAAATAATGTATACCTATGACACCTAATAACAAATGAATTGATAAATAACATAACTTTAACATGAATTTCTTGGATAAAACAAAAATAACTGTCAAACGATTGATTAAACACCAACTAACCGAACAAATAGAATTAAAACTGAATTCCCTGGACTGTCAAATGCATACATACAAATTGAATTCTAATCTTTCATTCATAAGAAATAAAATAAATAACTACACGTTTCAGCCGGATCTCTCACTCTTAGTATGTTGTCCTCCCCCACTCAAAGAGCAAAAAAGGCAACACAGATATAACATGCCAATGATTTGCAACGAAGAGAAAGGTCAATGATTTATTTACAACAATAACCCTTTCTCGCCTTGTTCTCTTTCTTATTATATTATTATGCTTCGCGCGCAACACTGCACATACGAAAATAAAAATAAAATGAGTTTACCTCCGTATCGAATCGCCGCGCCGGCCGGCAAAAATAAAAATGACAGAAACGCCGCACTAATAAAAAAAAACGACCAAAACAAACAGCAAACATCAAGTAAATGTTGTATAGGTATAATATACACTAGCTAGCAGTGCATACTGTATTTCTCTCTTGTCTCATTTCCTTCAACCGCCACTTGTACTTGTGGCAGTTTTGTTAAGCATGCTACGCGTGTATCTCTTTCGGAGAGAGGTGTTTAGCATATAAATCAATCAATCCTTTGACGCCCTTATAATAATCTTAAAAAAAAGAATGAAATAATTAACCACGAAAGCAAATGATATATGGATATTTATAATAATAAAAACAAAAAATAGTACAAATAGAATTAACAAACACATATATGCAACTTTTTGATTACAATGCAAACTATTGTTTTTTGAGCACTAACAGATAAAAACAAACCACTTAATAAAATCTGTAAAATATGTAACAGCAAATATAAATTCACCTGTTTATTATTTTTGTTTATGGCATACTACATATATGAATTACACAATAAAATATTAAAAAAAAACACAATAATAATTACATCTGAATTTAATTGACTTTTTTTTTTTTTTTAAATATTTGACATCATTTGTGTGTAGATATAGATGATTGTCAATCTTGCAACTCTATAAATAAAACGGCTATTTGTATTATACTTAAAATATCTACTGTTTTTTTTTTTTGTCATTATTATTGCTTTCGCTATACATACATTTATATGAAACATCGATAACAATTATACAATAATAAAAATTTATATATGTATATAAAAATGTGTATAAACGAAAAAAATTATAGTTCCTTTTGTATAGATATGTTGAAAAATACGTCATCTGGTGTAGAATTTAGGGTGAGTTGCAAAAGCAAATTGTTTCTAATTTTCACCAAACGAGTCGGATGTTCAACTACTAGATGAGTATATTACTTTTAAAAAGTTTTTTTTTTGTAACATTTGTTAAATTAAAGAAAAAAACCTTATTTACTTCATTGAAAAATGTAGGAATTTTCTGAACGTATTATAAAAAATAAATTATTAAATTAGTCTATATTGAGAACATTAATGCGAAGTGGATGAGTAGAAGGAGGGGGGGGGGGGGGGGGGGGTTCAGAATTACGGTGGGTCTTATTTATCCGGAGTATTTTCTCCAAAGTACTACGGAAAATGTAGCCAAATGAAGAAAGATCGACTTCTTATTGCGGACACGTTCTATATTTTTATATTTATGTTCATTAACTTAACAACCAGCGTGTGCCCCTTTTCAAGCAGAGGGATCG
Organism: Cheilosia variabilis; assembly: GCA_951230905.1. Lineage (NCBI taxonomy): Eukaryota > Metazoa > Arthropoda > Insecta > Diptera > Syrphidae > Cheilosia > Cheilosia variabilis. Next base: position 41,860,629 of record OX579677.1, on the reverse strand, counting down.
ATAATTAAGACAAACCTTGCGGTCCGCACAATCAAGACCTTTCCGTACTGTAGAGAGTTGAATATTTGTCCACGCTCTTGATTAAACGCCATTGCGCTTACTACGAAACAAATAAATAAAAAATACTATTTTGTGTATATTAAATAACTATGCAACTTAAAATTAAAGGGGTAAAGTGTTTTTAAACAAATGTTCTGTTAAAAAATAAAAGCACACGAGTAAAAAAAAAATTATATAAAATGCTTTGAATTACATATTATAAAATAATGAATAATATTTAACCAAAAATTTGTTAAAGATACATAAACTTACTAACAACTATAATAAAGAATAGCGTTTTTTGATGAAAACAAAAGAGAAAATTGTTAAAACTTGATATGCTTACATACGATACAAAGGTGTGACATAAAATATACGTGTATAATAAAATATAATTATTTACAATGCATAACTTCATTTTTTTGTCTTCTTCTTTAATCACCCCTAATATTTGTTTTAAGGAATTTTTTTTTTTTCAAAGTTTTAATTATTATTACGTTTTTTTTCTCGCTGTAATTACTTAAAGTTTATTAAATACGTTGCTAAGTTATGAAATTTAAACTAAAAAAAATCCAATAAAACAACTGTTGATAGTAAATTTTAAGTTTATTTTTGTTTATCTAACACAATTATTTCTTAGAGTTATATAACCTATATAAAAAAAGAATAAAACATAAAAAAAAAGTTATAGAATATAGGCAATTTATATATGAAATGGTAATGTACATTTAATTTCTTTATTTTGTTTTGTTTAATATGTTAACATTTTGCCCAAATATCCTGAAGACACATTTATTCACAATATCAGTGAGTTTGGCTATAAACAGTGATTTATATTTATAATTCTTTGCAACAAAAAAAAAAAATTAATAAATAAAAATAAAAAAAATGAAAAATTTAAATGAAATTAACCTTTAATGAATAAAAAATGCTGCTAAAAATAATAAAATGCTTTTTCAAAAGCACCACAAGACACACAAGGAAATTAATGTAATTCTTATTACGCCCAATAACAAAATAAATTCAAATAAAACCAATGCAACCCCATAGACTTCATATAATTTTTGTTTTCTTTTTTTATACAAATATTATATACAAGCAAATATTTTGATTTAAAATAGAAATCGAAATTATTTGAACTAAACCAGAAATATGTACAAAGTAATACAAAAAGCAAAAGAAACAAAAAGATCTTCCACTCAAAAATTAATAAAAAAAAATAGGAAAATACAACAAAAAAAAAATGCAGATATGTGCCTTTTGAAAACGCGTTTTTTATTTTTTATTTATAAAAAGAAACGTTACTAGGGAACTTCCTTTCTTTTAAGTTATTTTTTAAAATAACCCTAAAGCACTATTGTGTTTTCTTCCCCCGCATACTTATTGTACACAAAAAGGAAATAATAAAAAAATAGAAAAAAAACAGTAGCAATAAAATTGTGTTGTTTCTTGATTACCATTTTTTTTTTACTTTATTTTGTTAAATAGTTTTTTATACCTCGCAGGTGTTGATGTTAATCATAAAACAAAAAAATCGAAACGGTCTTATGATTTGTAACAAAATTATTTTTATTTCTCGTTAATTGAACTTGCATTATAAACAGAATTGTTATTACTGAGATGTTTTTTTTTTTTTAACTTTATATACATTAATTATACCTTATTATATTTTGGTTTTTATATTATTGAATTCCGAAGTGATGTCGAAAAGAATAAAAAAAGAAATAAAATGGAAAGAAATTTCAGAAACTGGAAACTGTGTGTTTTTTTTTTGTTATGGCTCATTCTTAGCCGTTGCGGCGTTGGTTTTAGTTTTCCACTTATTAAGATCTCGAATGATATGATTGAGTTTCGGGAATATGGGTTCCACTGACTATACTGCGTGCCAATCGAGGATACATACAAAAACAGGACAAGATTCAGCATCACTTGCTGGGCATCTTAAATTGAATAAGCTTATAGCTCTTTTTGATGATAATGATATTTCTATAGATGGCGCTACTTGCCTTTCCTGTTCTGACGATGTAGAGAAACGCTTCTTCTGTCAGGACCGGACCGAATTGCGTTATCTGTATAATGCCTGATGGAATTTGTTTTTTGGTGTGTGTGGTATAATCGGACACACAAAATATCGTTGCCTGAGCATAACGGTGGAAATGAATTAAAAGTTAGGAGAAAGAAAGTCTTTCTAAAAGAAACAACGGTGACAGGATGTAAACACCATCAGCCCTGTCGAGGTATCCGACCAGAACGGAATTTTCTCCGATTCGTACGAAATCGGCGAAATTCCATTGAAGACTCAATGATGACATAAAGCGCACCTTGTGGCACATTTTTTCCGAAGCTTTCCGACAACCAATTGCTGCGGAATATTTTAATATCAAATGAACGCGTTTATCACCCCTATCGAGGTATCCGTTCGGGAAAAAAATCCGATACGAAAGTCTAATCTGATCGGAACCCAAATTGCGTTCGAAGTATCCGTTTCGGAACAAAATAGATGAAGCATATAAACGCGTTCATTTCACTTTAAAATATTCCGCAGCAATTAGTTTTCGGAGTGCTTCGGACAATATGTGCCGTGTAGGGTGTAGCTGTCAAAAGTAAGTGGTATAATGCGGTTCCACGCAATCCGACAAGGTGCGCTATATGTCATCGGAGAATTTTTCCGAAAGTTGTATCGGAACGGAACGGATATCTCGAATGGAATTTCTCCGATTTCGTACAAATCTGAGAAAATTCCGTTCCGAACGGATACCTCGATAGGGCCGAATGTGGCCCAAACCAAGCAACAAATATTCATGAATACATTTTTATGATTTTTGAACGCAAACTGCAGCTGCCTGAATGCGGCCATAATGCATTGACCAAAATAAGTTCATAATTGCATTTACAAATTAAAGACACGAGTGACAAATAAAAACGATTTTGTTAATGAAAACACTGATGTTGAATATTAATTCCGATTCCAATTCAAGCCAAAAAGGTGTAAGGAGTTTTGTGTCATCATCGGACCAGTATTTTTGCTCTTGTTCATTTCTAAATAACAAAAGTTATTAAATAATTAAACAATTTACAAGAATTGTACTTATACATATTTCTTTTACTGCCATTTTTCTACAGCGCGGCAACAAAACAGAACACATGCACAATCAGCATGGGCTGTTTTGAAATATTTCTTTAAGAAATATATCGCTAACGTATCGCTAACATTGCGGGAGTGATTAAAATACGACGGCAAAAGTTGAGGGTTGGGCACAGTGATGGGACTTCTACCAATTTAGTGGTATTTCTACCACTTTTTACACTTTTGGAAACTCTACAAACCTGGAGTCGAAATCTACCACCTTTTACTCATCGCTATTCGCTAATAATATTTGTTTTCCATTACTTACTTGTACCCATTCACACTCAGCTATCACCATTTTTCTCTGAGAATTGCATCATAAAAAACTTCCAGTCCAGTACACCATTTACTGCGCTAATATTTCATTATTTGACTGTATTTGTGCGAGGGTGTTTTGCTATGTCTTGACTTTTTGTGTTAAATAATGAGTTGAATCTACGGCGTTTTTTCAGTAGTTCTTTTTTATATTGATGCGTTTATCTCACAAACTTTTAATTTTTAAATAATATCAAGAGCTATAGAAATTGAAAAAGCGTAAATTTTGGTTAGTTTTGTTTCCTACAACAAATAAAAAGGAAAACTAAATTTAAGATGATCTTAGCTGCCAAGGAATTTCTGGGGAACGGGGAAGAATTTAGACCCCCGGAATTATTTAAATTAATAATAAGAAATGCCTGTTTTATGTTCATTTCATTTCCCTGTTTTTTTTTGTTTTTATTTTTACTATTTAATTGGTATAAATAAATTAATTATTTACCAGGGAAAATTTTGTTTTCTACCACCTTTTTTTAAGGTTATTTACCACCGCTTCGCTTTTCTCAAGTCCCATCACTGGTTGGGCACAATTGACCACTCGTGCCATCGTGCTCGTTCTTTCAACTCTTTTTAGACCCAATTTATTTCTTAAGGAACTTCAAAAATACAGGAAACAAAATACGCGCTTTTGAAAATGCTAGGGATTTTGTACTTTTTTTAGAGAAAGTTCAAAATTGCGATTTTATTATCTATGTTTCCAATGTATGTTTTAACACACGAAAAGTCTTACTTTTCGAAATCTTGAATAATGTTTTCAGGAATTATGGACATTTTCGAGCCGTTTTTGTAACTAGAAATATCAAGTTGCTGGACAGAGATACGACTTTTTCGAAAATGTTCTAACTTCAAATAAGTTTTAATTTTAGACAAAAACGCATCTCTTCTCATTTTTTTCTTAAACATTACATTATATACAGGTATCCAGAATCTCCACCGAAATGTGAACTGAAGCCAAAAAACAAAAAAGTAAATAATAATAAAATAATAAAATAATAAAAAAGTAAAAATTGGCTATTTCTGTTTCAAAACTATGTCCCAGTGGGCGCGTGGGGGTAATTTATTTCATCATACCTACATTAACATTTACGATGTTTAACTTTTGGTGCAAGCATCTTGGTTTTTTTTTTCAGAATGCGTCGATCGAAAAGACCGTTTAGCATATCCTTGGGATAAATTTAGCACTAAATTTAAATCAAACTACACGCCAGACTCCTATTGCGCCCCTCAAAATAGAAATGAATTACGCATATATTTACAAAAGTTTCATTCTAATTCTAGAAACTTTTAACTGTCAACCAGTCGTTTATCGAAAGGAGGCATTGCTTAGGTCGATTGGAAGAAAAAAATCTATTTTAGAAAAAAAAAAAACTAATTCCAACACCTATGAAAATGAGAAGGAAATGCTACACACAAATGATTGTAAAATTTTCCATGAAAAGCCGAAATCACCCCCAACTACTAATGGACAATAAAATGGAATATTTATGTATGCTGAGACTCTGAAACGAGGAAGCATAGCTTTCTATCTGTCTGGGAGATCATCATGCCCGCGTTCGATCTATTTTTATTTCAAAAAGGACAAACTTCTTTGCGAGATTGATTGATTGGGGTAATTATTATTATGGAGACAGAGGTTTTTTGTGCAAAATAGATGTAGCAAAAGAAGAAATATTTTCTGATCGTGCTTGGTAGGATCATTTATGATATCTTCCGATGTGGGCTCATGAGCTCACATTTAACACCGTTTATGTGTACTGCAGGTCTTTAACTAGGTTCTAAATGCTTTTTTGTTTTATTTACGCCAAAATTTAGCAATAACTACAATCGCACAATCTTAAGGGATACCTAATACTTTAGTGTTTTTCTTCTAACAATAATATATAATTATATTGATGTAAGTAAGACGAGGACTGTTTTAAAATTGTAAAAATTAAAAAAAATATTCTAAGCAGACATTTTGTAAAAACAAGCGGTTCAGTATGTAAATGCCAAATAAAGAAATATCAGCAAAAACTAGTTCATTTCATAACGTTGCTTACATGTGCGTAATTAAAAAAAATGTTCTGACGCTGTTAAAAAATCAGCATCTTCTCTTGTCTGGTAGCACAAACGACCGCTGACAGAAATTAAATTTCAATGGTGTTCGGTTTCCCGTAAATACCAATCAATCGCGGATTGCAATTTAAAATTAACTTTGTATTGCGAAGTGTAGGGGAACATTCCCTAGGCTTATTTTTGTAGTTTTTTTCTTCAAAATCGGTGTCGTTTTTCTGCCCCAAACAAGCTGCAACTACAGCTCGATTGTAAGTTGATCGCCTTAGCGAATAGAATTTCAATTTGAAAAGAAAAACACTCAGCGGGTTGCAAAACAAGAGGCAAATGCACTGTTACAGGAATGCAATTCGAACAAAAATTTGCAAATTATCAAAAAATTTGTCAAATTCCGTCTTTTGAATGTTTTTTTTTATGCTTTTTTCGGGACATTCGACTTTAATCTGGGTTACTACGCAAAAAGTGTTAACAAAACGCCGACAGTTTTTTTTTTATGTGTACAGGGATTTATGCTGTCAACGAACATTCATTTGAACATTGATCAGTTTGTAAACATGGTATAAATAATTTTTGCAATATTGTTGTTTTCACCTAATGGCTTACCTAAGCATATGATTGTCAGCAAAAGCAAATTCTTGGAAGGTATTTGCGCCCGGAGTTCATCGGTGCATAATTATTGGTAAAAACATGGATTTTGTTGAATCAGTACTTTTTTTTCCTCGTTTCTAAAGCAAAGCAAATCCTTTTTGTGCAAGGATGTGGTGCACACCATGCACCTGCTCCTACTCCTAGTGCACAATGCCACAGTAAGATTTGAATGTGCAAAGCGCATCTTTACTTACCTGCTCAAAATGTACTTATAATGAAAGCCAACGCCTGTCTACCTAAAGGTTTAAGATGAATTCCCAATTCCCATCGTTTTAACATTTCAAATGTCATAAAATCTACTGAACTGAAGTACCTGAACCCCGACGGCATCACTTACTACACTGTGCAGGTGCATTTATGTAACTCTACTTTTTTTTCGGAGTCCATAAGACGACTCACCGAAAGAGAATAATAACGAGATAGCCTGGAGTAGATTAGCCGGCACCCTGACACAGTGAATACGCGACAATTAAAGATGCCACATAAAGATACGAAATGTACAATTGTATATGCGTATATGCGACTTAAAAGGGATGTGAGCAAATTGAGAAATACGGATGTAGGAAAAGAACAAAACAATGCTGGGCTCATCTGGTAAATTAATTCATTAAGCTAACAGCGCATGTAGTGCGCGTTTAGTGGTTTATTTTGAATTGAACTATAACTTGTGACACATGAACGATGGTTTTAATAGCGTGGCAACTGACAAGACCAACCGGGCAGATGGAATTAAGATGACATCTTGGCGAGGTCTTTATTTGATGGGAAAAGCGTGAGGAGAAGATAGACAACTGCGAGCGGAAGGAGAAAGTCAACTAGGGATCTGACGTGTTGAGACAGCTTCAGCCTCAGCTTAAGTACATTAGAGCGGCAATCTCAAACAGGTTTACTTGTCAAAGTTTATGAACTCTGATATGAAATCGAGCTACATAAAGAAATTGGTGAGAAATTAAAAGTTTATGTGTTTTGTCACAAGGAGCCGTATGCTGCAGTGGGTTATTAAACTCCAACTTAAACTTTAACCTGAATTGGTAAGTTTCACTTAATGGTTTTTACTTTGTAAAGTATTTAGTTATCTGGCAATGCAGATATCTGTCAAGTTTTTATTATCACATAAGAGTGTACTGTGCAAGAAAAAGATAGGCAGATGAATGTCAACAGCAACTTTGACAGTCACTAGGGGCAAGGTATATTGAACTCGGACATACAGTGTATTTTCTCTCAGACAGTCACTGGTTCTTAAATCCGAAATTCAATGTTTCTGAGCAAATGCTTCCAACGTATTTTTTTGCAAATGATGTCAGACTGCTGTTAATGCTGTGCGTAATATTTATAATCGGATATTATGACCTTTAACAAATTGCACTCCATAAAATTTTAGCTATTTATAAATTGTATAGAGAATTGAGCAATATGGAAACTAGATCACAATAGGTGGGCACTCTTTTTGATTGTTTTAGCAATTTGTTGTGTGATGATTTTACGTTACGTCGATTTTGTTTGGCCACCATTTCGGTTTGCTTCACGTTTGCGAGTTCTTAGTTGACAGTCGACGGCTATTATGAAACCAGTTTAGAAGCAAAGCTGCAACCAAATTATTTTGCCGCTGATTCGTTGTAATGTCAATTAGAATCCGTGTGACATACACAAAATAAAAATAAAAAAAGCTGCCAACCGTCGGTAAGTGTTCACTTTTCGATATCATTAACATCGATTTCATGTGTACCTACCTTTTTCTTAAATAATGCCTAGTACGCTGTTCCAGGAAAGCTAAAATTAACCGCTTCTCCACCGCTTCGCTTAATGTACGCTTAATTTTGACAGTGTAGGTTCGGTCAAAACAAAAAAATTGGAATTTTTTTTTTTTCGTTTTTTTATTTGTACTTCCTCAAAAACCTCTTCCATTTTCTGAAAGAAATTAAATTAACAACGAATTTTTTTGTGTTGAACTTACCATTCTCCATACTGTTTTTTTGCTTTCGTTTGAAATACCGATATTTTCCCTGATCTGTCAAAATTTAGCTGTGGAAACATTTTTTTTGCATTAATACGCCTACTTAAGTTCTGTAGAGATTTTTCGTACATCGGCTAACAAATTTAGCTTGAACTGCGTACTGCTTGGCTTAACTGCTTTGCTTAAATTTATCTTTGGAGACATTTTTGTATGGGGGCTTAACTGATGAAAGTTTGCTCAAAATCTTTTTATTTCCCTACAACCATTCTGCACTCTTCATTTTTCACAAATATTTTAAGCGAATGTACACTTATACATAAAGAAAAAAAAAATACTAACCACACGTAGCGAATAACTTAAAATTTAGCTGATAAAATTCTATGAACGCTGCCAGTAACTTTGCTCACAGCGGAAGTTGCCCTATGCTAAATGGGAATGGGAGGCTTGGTGAGCCGGAATTTTTGAAGTAACGTGACGTTTGTCAATACGAATTTCTATGTAATAATGCTAGCGCTCCTAGCATCAATTATTTCATTCCATATACCTAAATGTAGCCTGTAGGCAAGTAAAAAAAAACGGTCGAAGTTGGGGTTCTCAGCGTGATTTCTCTATTGCTGTAACAGTTATTGGTGTCCGCTATCGGGATACGTTGAGTAAAATCAGTTAAGCCCGCAAATCATGTGTTACGATCCAAAATTTGCGAATCATTTTTCGGCCGACTAATGTCAAAAGATGGTGATATCAGTCCCCCAAAATCTCCTCTCTCGACGTTGACTTTCCTCAAGGGAATTATAATCTCTCGCCATATTCAGGGCTCAGTGTCAAACAATGCGCGGAGGTCATTAACAATGCAAAAATGAATAACTGTTATAATCCAATTCCCTACCAGTTTTATTCACAAAGTTCCGTTTGTGACCATTGTCCGTGTAACCCTTCGACAAATTGATCACTAAAGCGAAATCACACTTAATCACGCGTATTCATTCGACCATTCGGTGGTAAAATTTGCTGGCCTAAATCCGAAAATAGCTATATGAAAAGTAATCGAGCGCGTTAGGCGGTTGCACATCGATGTGATATCCGCTTTTGCTTTGATTGCACCCAAACAATGGTCAGTTTCATGGTTTGTTGATCTAAAGATTAAAATCAGGCGCAGTCCTTCGTCAAACCGTCCACGAAGAGTTTAGAATACAGCCCCTAGGTAGGTGCCTACTTATTAAAATGGAAAAAAAAATGTTATTAATGCGGTCTAACTTTATAATGGCCAATTACGTGCCTAGTCACTGTTACATGTTGACACTTCCGGCCGGCAATTGAGGTTCCGGGAAATTAGCTTACGAAGGAAATTTGTGCAATGACCAACAAAAGACAGTACTTAGGTATAGGTTGTGTTGTGATCTACTTTCGGCGCACGCATAATAAAAAATGCATTAAAATGAAAACACCGATCAAATTAAGTGAGGTAATGGCTGAAGATGGAAATGCGTTTCCTCCTTGTTTTTTTTTTGTGAATTTAAAAACAAAACTTTTCACCGCTTAACTTGAATTCCTAGTCCTGTAACAGCTACAGGTGTTTTATAAATGGTATTACAAAGTCTGATCTTGCGCTGCTGATTGTGTATCTTGTGGGTTACGGTCAAAAGTGCCCGTCTCTGTAAAAAGAGCTACAAAAAGTGATTAATAGCTAATAACTAATAGTCGCAGGTGCAGCTGAATCATAAAATTAACTAAAAGGTCAGATAAGCAACGGCGACGTTGGTAAAGTCAACAGTACCTATGGAATAAAAAAAAAATCATTTTCAACTTGGAAGTGTGGTTGCAAAGAAATGTGTGTTCCCAACGTCATCGACAAGATGTTTGGTATTTTTATAGACCAGGAACTAGGACGTCTGTATGCTATTTTCGAAACACAGATATTTCTTTCAAATATAAACGCAAAAGAAAACCGATTGTGACGTGTGCCGATTCTTTCAAGTGGAAGTGGATACACGGATTTAGGTATAGTAACATCAATGACATCTCTAAGTTTATGTTCGAAAGACTAAAAAAGACAATAAAATTGTTAATATTACGAGCATTGTTGAAGAGTTGGACTCTTTTCATTTCGATTCGATTGTTTTTTTCTACGACAAGTCTTTGTCGGCTAACATTACTTTGAAAATTTCCAATATTTTGCCTTCATTTCTATTTTGTAAGCTTAGCCGTCTTAAGTTATTTATGGAAAATGCATTCCCTGGATATTTTAAAAAACAACGACAAAAGCGCAATGGAATCAAAAAGTTTTGAAAACGTTTTTGTTTACTCAAGTCGCACGCCTTGCTGCAATAAATTACGGCTACGGTACCGTTGATTGAAAGAGAAGTAAGCTGAAATCATTTAGTAAATTGAATAAGTACGATTACTGATGGGAATGGGAATGTAAATGGAGTAACTTTTAGTGGATGGGTGTATTATGTGTCCCGATGTTTATTTAAAAATGACACCAAACCGCTTTCCTTTTGTTAAAAGATTTATGTTAAACTTTTTAAGCAACTTGGATAGTTGCAATGGGGGCTAGTGATTCAATTTCAATCATTGTGAGTGTCCAGGCTGGGCTCCAGCTATTAGTTCACTCAAAAAAAATCGATTTAGAAACATTGAGCGTCGATTATTTTGCTAAAAACAAATGTCGGACATTTATGAGAAAATATTTTCTGGTTGTCTAAATTAAACTTCAAATACCACAGAGGATGTTCCGAGTCTCATTCGAAGCCTCTTGTTCATTGAAGAAGGTACTGCTTCTGATTCGTGCTAATGAAAAACAAATTGACTGGCATTGATAGCTTTAATGGCTAACTCTGTATATTTTTATGTCCACCGAGTACTGTAAGGTTCATCTAAACTATTAAAGTAAGTAGGATATTGAGCTGAAATATTTCTTGATGTAAAGACATAGGGTCTTACTAATAATCATTTTTAATCTTCACACTAATTATTTTATGGGTCACAATATGCAATTCTGAGTTCGAAAAATTTAGGCTGCACACTAAAAATGATTATTAGTGTCGCGGAAAGAAAATATTTTGAGTTTTGCTAACAATCGTAGCACTCTTTAAACCAGTGTTATTATATCGTGCGATTTATCCCTTTTTGTGGAAATTTCGATGTACGAAAAGCCTTCCGTGGGATAAAGGGATAAAGCACCAAATCGTGGGAATTTCAGAAATCTGACAAAAAACATTCAGACTACAAATTTTGGGTGAAATTTTATCAAAACACCTGTTTTTCACCATGATTATCAACACACTGAATGTCCATAAAAAAAAAGCTCATGTAAATCATCTTTTATCAAAATTTTGTAGTACCAAAAAATAATCATAGCAGTGTTACAAACTGCGGTTTTTATACTAAAGGTTAATTTAACGTGACTTTCTTTCCGTGTAATACAAATTTTACTTTTAAAAACTGGATTTTGACGCACAAAAGTATAGTGGGATTTTAAAAGGGAATTTGAGGATGGTGAAAAGGGAAAAAAGGCAAAAATTACCAAGCTTCGTGGGATAAATGAAGAGAGAGTACTAACACTCTTTTAAACTGACAAATTTATTTGTTCAATCGTGTAAAACGTCAACTCGGTTTGTCTAGGTAGGTATACGAACGGGTTGAATTATGTTTATATTCTCGCGATTTGCTTTGAATTTTGACGCTTCGAAATGTCAACTGAGAATGCAAGCAGGATTTTTTTAATTTGATTTGACGGCTACCTCTGTTATTACTATTCACTATTAACGTGACCAATCTGGGCCAATCAAACCTAAAACATATCAAGTCAACCAGCTGTCAGACATACTAAACTAGTTATTTTTTGTCTTCGACCTGCCTGAAACCTTCGAACATGAATTGATAGTTAATTGTGTGCTACAAATGTCAACTTAGGTAACCAGTGAGGAATACAATTGAATAGACAAAGAAAGTGTGAGAATATCTCACGATCTATCAGAAAGTATGAACAAAATTTCCGGTGGATCGCCCAGAGTGTGATATATAAGGCGTTTTTTATTTTACCCACATGATCTATATAGATCATTGATTTCCACGGTTTACAACAACAGCACGTGATGCAACTGTTGTTGTAAACCATGGAAATCCATGATCTATACAGATCATTTGAGCAATTTGGGGTAAGATATTCAAAATATACTCGTGAGCAATAACTATGATCAAATACAGCCTTCATCAAACGGTCAATTTGCCTATATAGAATATTGGTTATGAATTGGAACTAACCTGCTGGGTGCGAAAGGTACAATTCGCATACCTACAGATTCTGGAACACAAAGGTTTTTTTTTTATAAAAATATCTTTCGTTTAATTGGATATTTGAAGCTTCGCAATGAATATGCGGCACGACAGACAGAAAAATCACTTGCCACCCGTCGATAAGTTGGGAATGTAGGTAGGTTAGGTACATATGTACGACTGTATACGTACGAGCTGAACACACAAATTAGATTGAATCGTAAAAGTAAGACCACAATAGAATACGAATCGAGGTTGTTGCTAGAAAACGAACTCTATTTGGGACAGGTTAACAACTTTTCTTTTTGATTTTATATCTAGCGAGTTTAGATGCGTAACCTATCTTGAGAGAGTGAAGATATCATAATAAAAATGTGGCTTTAAAAAATCGTAAAGAAGTAATGACAATCCATGTCGAAAGCGTTCATTTAATTAACAATACCACCCATAGTTCGACGGCCGTTCTGAAACTGTTTCAATTTACTCATTTCTTGTTATTCCTTAATTATTTGGTCTCTTCTATTGGTAGAAACACCTTCAATCAATCGGTTGATCAACAATTTTTTTCCGAGTCCTCTCGAATGTTTGTCAAAAGCTCGCGAGAAAAAACTTAAAGACGTATTTTTTTTATCTTTGCCAACAAAGCCAACAAAAATGTTGGATCTACCAAAACCTTAACCGCATTGTAAGTGAAAAAGGTTCAATAGTTACTGCGATAGCCTACCTAAGCAAGAGGTTGAAGGTTAGATCCACAGAAAAATGCAAAACTAACGCTCACTTTCTCTCATAAGATAAACATTTGAGAACATAACCAGTATAACGAATGAAATGAATGCCTACGAGGTGTATTCGTTAAATCGAAAAATTCGTAATATCGAGCACATTTTACTTCTACGAAACGTTAAATAAAATGTACAAATATTGTTTCTGTTCATTCGTTTTACTTCATTTATTTATAAAGTTAAAAAAAGCATTGTGAGTGCGAAAACATAGCACTAATGCACAATAACAAAAAGATAAACGTTGTAGCTAACAGTTTTACAACAGGCCCAGACACATACATACATACATTAACAATTCAGAGAGTTGCGGTACACTTCCCTACATAAATTACTTTACTGAAGATATGTATAACAAAAACAATCGTTATATCGAATGTCAACCCTTTTTTTCATACGTTATTTATAGAGACACCAATGAAATTGATAAAAGTGTACGTTACACCATTCATTCATACTGGACCACCACTGTACTTGGTGAGAAAGCTTTATGCGAAAAGCAGATTGATAGGACACAGCAACTTTTTAGAACCAGTACCCTTTTTAGAACCGCTTGATAACGTACCTACCTACTTATTACGTCTCATGAATTAAAGGAATATAAGACCACACCACAAGTGTTATTAAATGAAGGGACGCGTTGGCTTCTACTATATTTTCCACTACAAAAAATTACTTCTTAAACAGTCGCATTTTTTACCGCTATAGGTATGTAGTTCTTACCAGTTTTTCGTTCTGATAGGTGTAGGAGAAACGGTAAAGTAACGACGTACTGCTGTCTGACGCAACAGTTTCTTCTAGCATTGATAAAGTTGTTGTTGACGTTACTGTGTTTACACAACAGTATTCTCCCGCTTTTATAGCTTAGAAGTTTCATATGACGTAAAATTGCGCATTCGACTTGTGCGGAAAAAAAAAACACACCTACGAACAGTAACAGTCGCACGAAGCTGTACACTAAAGATCCTGTGCATGCCCTCGAAACACATATGAAATGGATAAGGTAATAATTAGGTAAATGCTACCTAACGCCTATGCCGGGGGAGCTCATTATAGCGAAAGACCCCATAAAGAGGTAACAAATATCATTACCGAGAATTCTCCGCTTTTCAACCAAATACCTCCAACATGCTGTTAAAAAATAGACGCAGGGCAGGACTACCTACACAAAAGGAAGGAAGTGCTTATAAGATGCCTTCTGAATACATAATGAAATCGAAAGAACTGTCTTTTGGAAAAGTGCAATGCACTTATACAGTTACCGTCTAAGCATGCAGTCGAACATGGAATATGGATGGGGCAACCGACCGAGCACCATGCAAAGGTAATAAACCAATTATACTTGGTTACAGCGATACCAATTGTGTTGTTGCCAGGTGCAGAATAGTCTTCAAGTAGTTTTTAATGGTTCATTATTATTTTAAGCACTTAATCAAAAGATACAAGCTCTCAAAGGGCAATCAGTCACAGTATCTGTCCGACGCGGGATTCGGTTGAAATTTTAAGCCCCCGACGATTTCAGTTTCTTTATATTCATAAATGATGTGCACGTGATTCGAAACACTTTGCTCTGCTCGAACAATTTATTCGCTTAGCCATTTTACATGCACCTTATGCTTTGGCAATGATTTAAAAGATTTATGTACAACTAGCATAATGCCACCCCCATCGTGGTCCGTATAGTAATTTAGTCAGACGATTTGTTTAGTATCGTTGATTATTACATATCATGAGGGATGTTTATTTTTAAACCAATTTGAAAACAATTTTGGAAGACAGCGCCAGCAGGAAACTACTTTGGAAAATTTTATTGAGGAAGTCTGTGTACAAAAAATAAAATGCGTAGGTATAACCTATTTTTAGAAACTTTAAAAGCCTAGTTGTGTTTGCCAGATATTCAGCAATTCAACAATAGAATGTTTTGTGTAAATGTAAGCAGAAAAAAAATATTTAAGCACCGTCGTTAATTTGTTTGTTTGCTTTTAAGGTGGCTTACTTACATCTGTTGATAGGATCTCAGTTTATGCGCAAATTCTTAAATTGTCTGTCGTTATGGATCTCAGAGAATGGTCTGTGTTCGAATGGTTAATCATATTTTAATGCTATACAAGCACAAAATATAAATGAAATCAGTCACAAACCAGTGTTTGAACGATTTGACAACCATCTGTCAGCTACAAACAACTAGCCCGAAGACATTTCTCTGGCTAATATTTTCAGAACTTTTTATGGAGGGGGGGCTCTCTTCCGCCCTTCTGAGACCGATGTTATGGGAATTGTAAAAAAATACTCTGCCGTAAGCTTTGCGTTTCAGTTAACCAATTTTTTTTTAACTAAGCACAGATCAGATTAACTTGGCGATCAACATTTACCCGGGGTATTAACTTGTAAGTCAATCTGGAGTCGAGTCGCGTTAGGCGTGAACGAGCAATACGTGACAGACGCAGTGTTGCCAGACTTTTTGGACTGACTTGTGAACAACAATATAACAATATATGCCCACTATAGTCCCCACGAAAATATTCATACATAAGTTAATAATACCTAAGGTAGGTGACCCAAATAAGGCCCACCTTATAGTTTTTCGTTAATAACTTGCAAACGCCTAAAAGAAAATTACTAAATTGACATTAGCATAAGCCTTAGTTCAGTTATCTATATAAAAACACAACGTTTATTTCTTAAAACCCAATTTGAAATGTATTTTCATAACATTTGTAAGAACCTTACGTTGGGCCTTATTACGAACACCTGTTCCGAATAAGGCCCATACATAATTTTGTTCAGTTACTTTGGTTATCCTGCTAAAATAAAAAGTATTTTGTCATGAAACAAATAAAAGAACCTAGTTTATTATTTATATAATATATTATAATATTATTTATTAACACAAAACAAAAAATAAACACAGCCTTCTTGACTAGAAAGAAAAATTTAAAAAAAAATAAATAAATTTGACTTCAATAAATTAATTTTAAATAAGGAGATTTTTATTAAGAATTACATTTAATGTTAGGTTAAAATTCCGCTTTCTGTTCCCTAATTTGCTCGCCTTTGACATTTTATCTAAAAACAACCAAAAAAACGAATTTAATCTTTCATATTCCTAATAAGGCCTTTTAATATTTTTGGTGGGCCTTTTTAGGAACATGAAAAACTTTTCTTTACAAAAACTTTAACGAAAATCTACTCAAAGAATTAAAATAATACTTAAACCATACTAAACCTTAGTTTTATATGTGGTATATTTAGTGTAAAAACTAGACTTACCCGAATTATTATTTGCAATAAAATCAATTACAAAAACCAATTTCTTATAAAAAGCGTGTGAGTGCGCACATTACTAACTTGTATCGACTGTAAGAAAAAACACGATTGCGTCAGACGGAAAATTCCATCGATTTTAGTGTAGACATAGGTGGCCAAAAGCACATTTAAAATATAATGCAGGTTGATTGACGGTTATGCCAATTTTTGCGCACTGGGCCTTATTAGGTTATGGGCCTTATTTGGACCACCTACCTTATATAAAAATCACAAACATTAGCAAAAATAGTCTATTTTTATTGACTTCGAATGGTTTTTCTTCAGATTCAGTATTTGAAATGCCTTTTTCTGTGCACTTTCTTCGCCCTTTTAGCTTAGGTATTTAAAAATGTAAAATGCCCACTGACGGATGGAATCTAATCGGCTTAGTTGCTGCATGAGCGCTCGATTTGGTCCCGCAAACAACTTAAAGCCGCGCATCCCATTGATCGAATTGAGTTACCGACTTTAGCTGTCTTATAGGTGGTTTGCAGACCTACCTGCATAACATAATTCTTCGTCAACATCCGAAAGCCATTTGTTAAAGTCAAACGCAAACATGATGTCTCCATGCTTTGCGATAAAATTTACATAAACTCATCATATCGCGCACGAATAATTTAAACTTTAAATCAGGCAGCATTGCAACACATTTTTCAACGCCCAATTTATGTAGTCTTTGGTGTACCCACTCGGTCAACCTTCAAAGATACTTATGCTTTGACAAAAAAAGAGAAAAAAAAAGACCTTCAAAACGCCGGCCGGTCGTCAGGCTTGGATTTACACTTCAATCTTCAGATGGAGCTCAATAAAACCAGCAACCAAATTCACACCAACATACGTAGACGTACCCACCGAACTCAACAACCCGCCGCTGTCAAATTCAAAAAGCTAAGCACGTAGCGAAATAAAAACAAAAAACAAAAAAAAAAACACCTTATTTGTTTATCTGCTTATTCGTTATTTACCAACATATCCCAAAACAAAAGAAAGAAAACCGACAAAAACTTACACAAGGCAATAAAACAAGAAAATATTTTGAAGTTCAAGTTCAAGTTGTAGCACACGAGTAGAACTGAGTGGAGTTTTCGACTTGTCATCACATACCTATATGTAGATGATGCGTTGATGGTAATGGTGATGAAAAATATGGTCTCAGTTGTCGTACATTTTTATGAACCATCCACTTGTACGTATACTTTCCATTTTCATAAAAAAAAAACTAAGCGCTTACGCATCATCAACTCCATTCAGCAGTTTTTTCCCTTCTGCCTTGTGTTTGAACTTTCCTTCGCCTTACCCGTGCATACTCGTAGCTATCCAAATTCGAATACAAAATTTGAGACGTAGGTAGTTGTAATTGTATATTTACAATCCGCAAATTCGGGTTCAAATTCAGACTCGGTTTTGAGCAGATATACCTGAACCTACTTCTGCCCAAAGTCCATGTGGGCTTAGGTAATTGCCAATTCTTAGCGACACAGCACAGTGCGACTATGGATAAAATTCGTGCGAAAAATCAAGCCGCCTGGCATAGGTATAGGTATAGGTACTTTTCCTATACCCAAAGAGACAGGTGTTTACGAGTGTGTGTGCTGTAGGTTCAACGCACGCCGAAATTGTGAAGGCCAGGCCAATACTATACGACTTTTGCTTTTCACACTTATTTTGGTTCTTCTTTGATTCGTATACGCACCGCATAAATGTGGACATTGGCAAAGTTCTGGGAGGGGTCAGGAACCTGCGTTCTGTTTAGCGACTGAAGAGCTTAGAACGATTTCGCAAACCAAAGAAGATATATCTAAGATCATAACAAATGACCTTCATTCGTTAAAAGGCTGTACGCAGACTGTGTTTTAATTACTAATCCCCCAGGAAATATACTTTACAAAAGGGAAATCTATTAATTTTAAATAATTGATGTACAAACATGGAATTTGTGTTGGCAATGGATTCATGGCGTCGCAACATGTGCTGCGCGTGGTATATGGTATCTGGGCAAATTGTGTTGAATTGAAAGAATGTTTTCTATTTTGGTTTTTGCTTTGCGACTTGCGAATGAGAATATACGAAGAATTGGGAGCGGTGTAGGTAGGGGCAATTTTCAGTGATGCCTTTTCGCGTCTTTGGTGACACTATGATGATCGGATATATAGGTACAGGTACTCGTAATTGACCAAAAATATACACATTTGTGAAACATCTGTGAAATGTTTAGCAAGTGCACTGCTAAACAAGAGCGGAAATGCTTTCTGACTTAGAGAGCGCGCATCGACGGAAGTTCCACGATGACGTGTCCTGCCTCTAATAATATTGCCTGATTTTCATTAAAAAAGGAAATACTGTGTACCAAAGCATTCCCCATTTATGCGTCGTTTGACATATCTGAACGGCAAACAAATCATAAATCGTGTTCGGTGTCAGACACGTTAAACAAACTTAGTAGACGGCCGACAAAGCAGCAAATTTTACACGAGTGGGCAAATCTTCGGCCGGCACGTGCCCACGAGTAGTGAAGCATACTTATTGTGTACTTTGATTGCCATCGTCAATTTCCTCAAAAGGTTTATAACATTGCTGTAATAACAGGCCCATGACAAGCGATTTTATTTGAGTGTATATAGGTAGGGTGAGGGCGTGCAAGTTGCACCCCCACCAGTAGTCAGCTTCTCGAATACAAAGTACATTGCCATAATAAATCTTTTGGTCTTTCTTCCAAACAAAAAATAGTAATCCCTTGGCCAACACTTCTTCTATGTGTGTCCAACAAAAAAAAGAAAAAAAATATTATATTTTCGTGTTTACAGTTTTACAAAATAAGTGATTTTGAAAAAGTGATAAAACACTTATCCATTTAAGGTATTTGCATTTTGTTATATTATTGGAAGTTTATTTTAATTGTTTCTTAACATAAAATGTTAAAAATATTTTTTGTTAAATAATTAAGAGAGGGGCTGACCTTATGTGACATTATTTTTGTAGCTATCCTAGGCTCAGCACCCCTCCCACCCTTCCGGCTGACTACTGAACACCACGTAATTTTTTTTTTTTCATAACCAAGATGCAAAATGAGTAGAAACGAAGTCGAGTTCCATTCATATGATTGGATTTTGATTCAAGCCAATTAATTTTTTTTTTTGAGATATCTCAAGTAGTGCATTTTATTTAAAAAAAAGAAACTGTCAAATCCTTAACGAAAGACCCCTTATAAATATTAGATAGATTTTCCTCTGAGAACATAAATAGGCGATTCGCTAACAAGCAGCTTAGCGAAAATACTTTGTTGGACAGTAGGTACCTATGACCGTATAAATTAAAGGAGCGTCGTATCGTTCTGTACATTCATGCATCTTTTCAAAGCCCTAACGCCCCTAAATTGAACCGGAAAAATTAACTATGTATGAGCTAGCCATGGCGCACATATTATGTTGGAGAATTCCGAAATAACTTCCAAACATAAAATGTCATGATCTTCCGGAAAGTACAAGAGTATTCCCGTCGTTTTATTGTTTTAATAATTACAAGGCCAAGCCAACAGTTATTGCGTCATTCTTTAAAGTTTGGTATTACTTAAGTAAAAGCCAGAGACAATACTGAGACCACCAACTTCGGCCGATTTCCCGTTACTTGCCTACAAGCTATATTTTCATGGGGTGGCAACCGCTAAGTGCGTTAGTATTGTTACATAGAATTTCGTATTGACAAATGTCACGTAACTTCAAAAATTCCTACCTTGTCAATGCAGAATGGTTGCATGAAAATAAAAACATTTTGAGCAAGTTTTCTTCAGTTATTAAAGAAAAATTCACACAATAAATCGATCTTAATGATATCGAAAAGAGGTAAATGTTTGTCCAAATATCTTCTAGAATATAAAACAGAATTTTACTAACCAACCAAATCAAATTATTCGCCTTTAAACAATTTATAATAACTAACCAATGGCATTCAGTAATATAAAAATGTGGAATTCCCGAACTCTTTCACATTTCCCCACGGTTGCCGCGGTTGGCAGCATTTATTTTTGTAGTTTTTGTGTGTTTTTCCATGTCACACTGATTCTTTTTTGACATAACACCGATAGGAATACAAAATGGCGAATTTGAAAAAAAATTGAGGGGCCCAGCGGCAAGAGGATTGTGAGTTGGGGGTCTCAGTATGGTTTGTCTATGGTAAAAACTATCTAGCCCCTGAAATTACCCCAATATCCATACATAAGAAAAACTATCCAAGGGAGCTCACTTAACGTCTAGGTACAAATATTTTAAGATTAACATAATTAGCATGAGTAGGAGTAGGAGTAGGTACATTGGATGCAATGACGATACACACCACCGATTTATTTTCATCCAATCGACTTCATACGTATTTAATATCCACACAACCCGTCTAACTGACACGCAACTCAAATATCTAGCGCATGTTTATTTCCCAGAAAAAAAAAATGACTTCCACCAAACGTCCCCAACTAACCAGTCCAATTGGATTGTGACAGATTGACATAGGTAATGTCAAATCAACCTGATTTGATTAAAAAAGTAAACCATAAGACGGAAATTCAACCAATCATTTAAATTTAAGCTATATATGTTGTTGCTAAGCTCGGATATATCAATTAGCATCTTAATACTTCATGCTGGGCTGTTATAGCGGTGAGTCGTAGTTGAAACGGGTGTATAACGGCGATTTGGTATCTTAAAAAAAATAAATAAATAAAAACACAACCATATTGATAACTTTAATTCGGGTTTTCGGGTGTTAATGTTTCAAATGTTTCTACATTTTATGACTATAATACTTTATAGCTACTACGACGATAGTATAGTTTAGAACAGTCGGTAACAGTTCTGGAATCTGGTATGGACATGCGCATGTTATGCATATTTTGCTCAATGAAACTTGCGGAGTAGATAGCCGCAAGCCACAACTTTTGTATGACTAAACATTTTTCTTCTAATTTGAGTCGCGATTTCGTTTTATAGCACTAAACGAGTTCCTTATCTGTTAGAATTTGCTAAACGCACATAAATACCTGTATGGTTATGCAGTGTATAAGTATTTATACAGCCTTTATACACCCTTCCAAAAATTCTTATTTATAAAGCATTTTCCCATGCATAGTAATATGTTGATTGATCAAACACGCGTCTTCCTAATTGCTGGAGTAACTTTTATTAATTAATTCCTTGAAAGCTGAAACGTCACTGACTCTCTCATCATGTTCAGGGTTGTCAGATGTGGCGATTTATCGCCAAATGGGCGATTTCAAGCCTCATTTGGCGACACGAAAATCAGTTTGGCGACATACCCAAAAACGTGCGATATTTGGCTATTTTTCATTTTCGAATTAAAATCTTAATATATTTCTATATCCCACTAATTATATCCCTAAAATTAAGGTTCAGAGGACGACAAATACTTTGGGTCAACCAGAGCTCATGGAGCTAGGGGAATTTGAATAAATGAATACGATAAAATAAGAAAGAGTCGAGTCGGGTCGAGGATGCAAATCGATTCCTTAAATGCAACTTTCATTCGAAAGTTATACAAATTTGCTACAATAATTCTGAGTTTTTTGCTGAAATGCTTTTGGCATTTAATGAAAAGATTTATGAAGATTGTGATCACAATGAAATAGATGAGTACATTGAGTACATACAAGACTGATCTTTTGATTTTTACGTTGTTTTTGTTTCCCTTTTTTTTTCTTAATAATATTAGCTGCAATATTATTGCAATACTTTTAATTTGGCCATTTATGGCAACGGAGATTTATTAATTTGGCGGTTTTGAATTTAAAATTGGCGATTTCGATTTTAATAACCTGACAACCCTGATCTTGTTCACAAGATATCAGTGGGTACCAAGAATACCTATGTATATAACGAGCGAGTGAGATGGCTATACATTTATACTACATATCACATAGTAGTTATACAGGGCCTGCGTCAAAAAAGATACTGAATACGGGAAATCTATTACATTTATCTGTCCGAAAAGATAAAAAAAAACTTAGCAGCTTGTGAGAAATGAAAATTCAAAATGGCAAAGCTAAAAACAAAAAGTTGGGAGATTTGGGACTGAAACGGTAGGTACCTAGTCTTATGCAAATTAAAACAATTTAAAATATCTCATATCTGCACTTATTTCTAAGGCAACTTATCGAGGAATCTTGTAGAATCTTTAAAATTGAAAATTAAAGCTTAGTATGCTGCTCGCGCTTAAATTAAGCCCCCATACAAAAATGTCTCCAAAGATAAATTTAAGCAAAGCAGTTAAGCCAAGCAGTACGCAGTTCAAGCTAAATTTGTTAGCCGTTGTACGAAAAATATCTACAGAATTTAAGTAGGCGTATAAATACATTTTTCCACAGCTAAATTTTGACAGATCAGGGAAAATATCGGTATTTCAAACGAAAGCAAAAAACAGTATCGTTGTGTGATGTGCTTTTCGTTACAGTTGTTAATTTTATTTCGTTTAGAAATGGAATATTTTAACGAGGAGTACCTGGAAGAGGTTTTTGAAGAAGTATACAAATAAAAAAAGGAAAAAAAAATTCCAACACAGTTTTTTTTTGACGTGTCTACATTAATAAAGTTGGTGTGTACGCACTCAATCCTATCGGGAATTTTCGTTCTAATTTTTTGTACTGCTCCAGTTTCATTTTAAAAGCAGAAAAAATTCAAAAAAGAATGTAGTGTCTTACGGGCTTTATACAAGCTCTATACGCAGTGGTAGCATTTTTATAAATAAGGTTTTTGCGTTTACAGGCACTTTAGACAGCGCATAACTTAACATACTCCCTATAATACGTTTATTAATAAGGCTGATATAATTTAAACGCAAAATGTATTGTATTATAAGAGAAATTTCAAATTAACATTATTATTTCTTTGGTAGCACAATATTATGTAATATGTAACGTTACGTCTTGTATTATCGGAAACGTATTCATCTTCATCTTCAAAAGCTGGTCAAAACTAATCGCAATTCTACTGCGCAATGGCAGGTATATCTATCAGTTGTCACTCACAATGCAGCTTTTTTGAAAAGTGTAGGATGTAGGTATTCCGGAAACACACTTGCTATGTCCATCTGTTGGCTTCAGATTTATTTATAGGTACATTATGTACTTATGTCAATGTCAAACATAAGGGCGATAAGAAATTATACTGAAATAAGTATGCTTGCGGTTGATTGATAACAGACGAAATAAGCAGAACATCGACATGCAGCTGATGTGCAGAAATGTGAATGTGTTTTTAAAATCCCAACAACCCATCATACCAATCAGACGCACTTTCCTGAACTTGAATCCACTATAATAAAAGTTGTGTGAGTGTGACTTATTTTCATGTTTTGTTGATTATTATTTGTGATCATAAAAGAAGGGTTCGCTATTTCGAATCGAAGATTAATAGCTTCCAATAAGTGGGCTCATTTTAATCTGGCAGAGAAAGCCGACCATTTTCGTTGCCAGGGTTGACAGATTTTGGTCACAGGTCGACGTGACAAATGGAAATTATGGAAAAACCCGGAATTTCCTAATTTCTCCCGGGATAAAATAAAAAATAATTTAATTCATTTGAATGACAGCTGTCAATTTGCAAAAATTACATTTAATATGGTAGGTGTGTTTGATTGAAAATCTTAACGGGAATTTTTTCAGCGAGTGTGTTTTGTAAACAATAAAATATGTTTATTGCAGTAGCTATTTTTTTGTGAATTCTAGTCGCAGCCCGGGACAAAAGCTGTCCGAAATTTTGTCTTAAATCCGGGACACCGTTATTTATAAATTCTGAAGAATAAAGATAACTTCAACTTCCATAATTTAATATTCAAGCAATTGCTATTAATAATGCTAAGCAACGCTACTTGTGTTTGTCATGTTGTAAAAAAATAAAACGAAATTAGTTCGGGGGTTTGGTTAGTTTTAAAAATATTTTAAGAGCCGAATTTGGAAAAAGAAATAAACTTACTTCAAAAAATGCATTAAAAAAAGATTTTAAATCATCGTTTTTTAATAAAAAATGTTCTATCTATCTGGGAAATCAATATCAAAAAATGCTCACTCGGTTTTTTTTTAACAACTCGTTAGTGTTTATAAAGGAAGTTCTCCTTCTTCTGACACCAAGTTGAATGTTTGCCTTGTTGCATGAGCTGTAAAAGGGATCTTTGATTGCAAATGTAGCCAAGGCACTCGTGCGAGACTTCTAGGTCTAACGGTTCTGAATCAACAAATGACTTGAAATTAAATTCTCATTTACAATTCTTTGCTTTTTTTTTAACCTTTATTTAGCTCATTTTTGATTAATTAGAGTTCGGCTAGTGATAGACAACCAACCATTATAGTGATGTGGCTTATACAAAACATATGGGGGAAAACAAATTACACACAGCACTGCATCTCTGCGTAATCTTTCCAACAAAACAAATCAAGCGAATATATTGAATATTTATATACAAGGCTGTATTAGTTTACTTTTGTGCAAGAGCTTTGTCGTGCAATATGTGATCTGTCCACTTCCAAAATAAACGCAATTTATCGGAACCGTTCTAGTTGTTGTTAATATCTAAAAGAACTATTCTGCGCTACAAAAAAAACTCTCTTTTATGTGACACCTCCTTGGGAGATATTTCTTGGATGTCAGTTAGAGAATATTAAAATAACTACAACTCAAAACTATACTAACTTACACCTGTTGCCATGCGAAATAATCCCACATCATTAGCTTTCTCTGTACATGTCCACAAATTATGCTAACGCCATAAAATTTAATATTATTCAAATATAACATAAACGCATATAAGTACACACTTTAAACAAAAAGTCTGCTTCGCATATGTGTGTATGCAAATTTTTTAGCCAAACATTTATTGGCTAATTTTTGGGGGCACGTTTGCTCGTACAAGGTCTAATATACGAATACGTACGCAGCCCATCCCATTGCCACCGAGTGATATTCAAAATGTTCCATAAAGATACGTATGAACATCTGAGATTAAATCTTTATCCGGGATGTCTAGACATTTTATTCATTTATGTTAATGCACAGACATGAATTATGTAAACATATGTGCAGATGAAATTATATTTAAATTTGTTTCAGATATTGAATAAGGATAATTGATTTTTAATAAATTAAATTACAAAAATTAATATCAACAATTGTGACATTAACGAAAGAGGGAGATTTTTTTTAAGAAAATGTGCAGTAAAACAATTCACATAGGTATATATCTCGAGCGCAATAAATATCTCTAAAAACATCCGACACCTGTTTTGATTTCATTAAGATAGAATGAATTGCTTTTAACTGCTGATGGTCATCGTTTATTTTATAAAACCTGACGCTCGAACTGATTTCGAACAAACTGATCGTATCATGTAGGCAGAATTAGTTTTTTTTATTAGACTTCCTCAATAAATTCAGGACATAAAATTGTTTAAAAATTATTTTAACATGAAAGCATGGTGCTAAAAGATTTCAGCTGACCTAAAATAGGTTATAACTATTTATTGCTTAGTCAAGAAACGCAATAGAGCTAGGTTTATGATCCGATCAAACCCAATCGAATCGCCCATTAAATTTGTTTAGCATCTCTAAGAGCTGTTTTGTTTGGTTAGATTCATAATAAAAATATTGTACGGAAAAACTGCTAACAAAAATGTACAAATTGTTGTGAAGATCTAATTTAAATAGCGCTTGGTTATTTCGTCTCCCGATATAAAAAGGTAAACGAGTGTTTAAAAATATTAATTGCCCAGTCGATCAATAAATAAAATGAAATAGCGCATTCTAATAAGTACAGACGCGATACGGTACTACTTAGGTACGTTTATTCCCAAGTATGAAGTATGAACGTCCACTTGTGATTTGATGACTTATCATCACTCGCTGACAAAAAGAACCCAATCGGTAATTCCGGATCTCGTGATTGGTAGATTTCTCGGAACTTAAAATTACCAAAAATGAGTTTACTAACTTTAGGCGTTAATCAATAAAAGTTCAACAAAAACAATAAACGAAATTATAAATAGTAATAGTGAAGTTTAAACGCCGCAAAGCATTTTTAACTTTTAAAAAACGTTGAGTACTCGTGAATTTCTGTGATAAAAATTATTGAAAACAAAAAATCTATTCTTGTTTTTTTTTTTTAAACTCCCTGCCCAATTGCTGATAGGTAGGTACTGGTACCTAAAAGATCCATTGTGTCAAGAAGTAGAGGGCTTAGGAGGATCGTAATCGACGGACGTGACTGGTCAATTACTTTCGGAGTTAGTCGGTAAGGCACACACATTTTTGTCGATGTACCATACAGCCCTCTGGGTCAATTGAATAGCATAAGCTTTCGCTTTCTATGTGAATTCTATTGGTTTGGTACAAAAGGCTGTATGAAACCCGCAAACTTATATGTACCAGAAATTGATATCATTGCCGGAGGAGCGATGCCAGATTGAAAGATTTTTCTCGTTTTTCGGGATTCCTTGCCCCAAAAGGGAAAACTAACCCAGAAAACGGGAAAAATAGTCACCCCAAAAACATTCACGTTTCAATACCAAAACTACTTTTTACAACGTTCAGAAACCAGACACATCATGATAAACTCAATAAAAAAAAACACTTAATGAATATCGCCCTTATGGTAAGTAAAACTTGCAGCTGCAACTAAGTATACATTGAAAGCTGTTTATTCGATACGCAATTCGCATTCCATATACTTCTTAATTATATGTGGCGCCAAACAGCAGCTTAGCAATTCCAGTTCCGCTATATCAGCTATTTTGTGTTGGTCGATATAGATAGATATACCTACCAATACAATTGACTTGTTTTAGAGTTGCACCCTTTTTCAGTGAAACCATGTCCGGGGTTCACTGTAACTATCCAATTTACATAGGAAAATTTGCAAATCGGTAAATACCACTGTTGTTGTTGCTGTTTCCGCTAAGCTAATCCCCGGCTGGATACAATTTATATTTTCCTTCTATCATGTAGACCTGTAAGAACCAACTATAACTCGACTTGTCGGTGCACTCGCACACAAGTCGTGATCGCAAGAAATATGTTCCTAATTGACATACCAAACACGAAAACAACTCAATACATAAAAAAAAAAACTGTATAGCAGCTATGTACATGGCCGACCCAAGTCAAGTTTGGTGACTCATTTGTGTATCTCTAAGATTTCTCAGATCTATTCGGGGAGCCTTATTTGTGGAATGCAATAACACTCTTATATCTAATTTCCAAGAACGGCAAATGCACGAAAATTCCCCAATGATTAAGAGTCTTGACGAGCGACTTGACTCTTGCTGTCTCAACGAGGGGAACTCCAATCAAGCGTAAAAGCAGTTATCGTTTACATGCTGCTGCAGTTTAGCGCTCAATGCAAATTTATAGATTTGCTTGGAAATTATCAATGAGTTTGTATTCACTAGAGAGGTTGCAGCAATTTTACATAATTTTGTATCAGTTTGTCATTTTTGCGTGAGTAATTTATTTTTAATTTGAATGTTTACTTTTTTTTTGTTGGCATCTTAGTGCGAACTGACTATTTACTGGAAAACGTAAATGGCGTCATTATCGTCAATATTTGTGCAAATGTATAAAAATTTACTTAATCAGAATTTAGATACAGCTGTTATATAAACGGTTACTATGGTGGGTTATGGTATTGCATTTGGGTTTAGTTACTTAAATCTAGTAGGTACTGTATGCAAATATGTGACAGTGATATCTGATCAAGTATAATTTCATAGCTGAATAGTTTCGAATTCCGATTAGAAAACCTTGGTGACAATTAAGAGTAAGCCTTGACAGTAAATTTCCCAAAACTACTTATCCTAAAAACTTTGTGTAACTCGATTTCTGGAGACTACGTTTTAATGACAAGAAATTTACAGTAGAAGCAACTCACACTGCTAACATCTTCCTAGGCTATGGTTTCGATATACCAAGAGAAGCCCCAAATAAAATTGAAAATCCATTTGCTAGCTTCTATATATCTACCTAATTACTTGTGTTTTGCAATTAAAATATAATCCTGAATACGAATATAGGTAGTCCATAAAACTTATTGTGTATCTACACTATAAAAAGTTAAAAGTTGGAAGTGAAAGGGGTCCGAATCGGAACAAAACGCTGTCAAATCACACGGAACAAAACGCTGTCATAACCCACGTCAAAAACACGTCCAGAAATGCGGAAAAAAAAGTTTTGAGTGAAAAAGGTGCAAATTGTAGCAAAAACGCATCGAAAAAAATACAAATACGCATCCAAATAGGATCATTTGCGCTATCAAAAAAGCGTTAAAAAACACTTTGAAAAAGGCGCCCGAAAACGCTTCTCTGTAACGTTGCTGGGTAACTCTTCCATGATTTGTCGAACTTGAGTGGTGTTTCGTATAAACTACAAGATCACACATCGCATAAATAAAGATTCCTAGCAGTCAAGGTATGCATTTCCATCTTTTGCTTAGCTTCAAAAAATAATCAAAGCCTAGCATGCCATTTCCGTGTAAAATTTGAAAAAGAAAAAGGAGAACATTCTTGAAAAGATCCAACTCTCCAATTTGATTGAAACTATAAGCCATAGGCAGATCATTTCAGAAGTATATTTGTTTATGTCCGAAGCCCTTTTCCTTATACGTTAAGTACCTACCTATGTAATTACCGCACTTAACACATATACGATTAAAATAGCCTCGAAGTTTGTCACAATTAGGAAAAATAATGCGAGAATAAAAAAACTGTTGCTGATGGGATTTTTTTTGCAATACGATTTGTTGCAGAATATTATGTACAGTACAGCTATGAAGACAAGAGATTTAAAAAAGAGCCAACTTTACTGTCAAATTAAAAACTAATCACAGCTGATTGCATTAGGTGTATAAACAAAGTGAAAAGGCTTTCTTTTGAGTTCTTATCTAATCTTCTTTATAATAGTTGTATTTTTGACGATTTTGTGAGATTCTCATAAACGGACGCCCTCAGTTTAAAACTGATAAGTGTGTAGCGAAGCAATTAGAGTATCAGTCGACAGGCAACTCTGAAACATTTTTGTCAGTGTTATTTTAAATCTTCTTAAGAATGATTATAGGTTTCCCGTATTCAGGCTTTGAGGTAGATATCTTTTTTATTAATAACTTGTTTTGAGAAACCCAACAATCGCCGATGATTGTTAGTAAACAGATAAAAATTGGCACTTCGGGCTAGAAAATAATAATAGGTACCTAATAATAATCATTCGGGGCAGTCGAAGATGCTGATAGGGTAATAAGGAAGTCGAATTCTTAAAAGTAAACTCAAAAATTTCTGACTTGATGTATTTTATCTTATTTATGAACCCAGCGTAGAGTCGCATAACTTTACACCCCATTTAAAATGCCCATACGCAGCGAAATGCTACTTTAGGGGTGCGTAATTTTAACGCGTTTACGTTTAGAACCTGCGTAGGGCTTTCGTAAATACTTTTTTGCAGCAAATGTCATTTGGTCGTGGTCGAATTGTAAACAAAACCAAAAAGTGAAACTAATTTTGTTGGTGCATTCATTTCATTTGTTGTGTAAATTTGCGCCAACCGAATTTCGTTTACAAATGCAATTATAAAAGGAATCGGTGATTGTTAATACAACGCAAGTAACAGATTTTTCGAAATCAGTTTTACTATGTTTTTACACAGCTTATGTGTAGATACTGCGGTGTGAACAAAAGCATCATAATTCGATACCTAAAACACACAGAAATTCGATCGCAAAATCGGCTTTTTGTACTAAGACAATCTGACTCTTCTACCATTTTTTGTTTCTCCTGTAAAAAAATAAAAATGTTACTTGTGTTGTTTTAGCAATCACCGATTCAAATAAAAGTTATATAAAATAAATTAAAAAAAAAAATCAAATAGTTGTGCGTTACTTTTATTTTATCTTTGGCTTCAGTTTTGTTGCTTGTACCTATGGCCAGGCATTAGATTTGGTGATGTGTTGGAATCGGACGAGAAAATTGGATATTGGAGCACACATAGATATACGTTTGATGGTTGACATTTCATCAGACCCTCCAAAGCAATTTCGGAATTGTGCCAGATAATTTGGCTCCTTATTGTCAAATGATCTTATTTTCGAAGCTAATCCGTCAAAAACAACTGATGTCGGCTTCAGAGCAAAAAGTAATAGACACAAACCTCGTTTAGTAAAGTTACCGCGGATAGATGTTTTTAAATAAAAATTTCAGAAAAACTGCGTAAATTTGCGTCGCAAGGGGACGTAGTATATACGGAATCCATTAAGACCAGAATCGTGAAAATCGAGTTATCCGTTCTCGAGTTATTTATAAAGCGTGTTTTATTAAGGTCGATCTCAGCACAGCAAAGCAAAGTAGGATTTTCAGCACGCAATTACAACAACTACGCTCTACTTGACACTTGTAGGACTCAAAGTAGTTGGTGTAATTGCGTGCTGAAATAGTATTCTATCATTCTTGGGTACTGTGTCTGTTGTGTCTCATTTATATATTATGAGTAGCGCGTTAAATCCAAACCGGAAGCGTGGCCTCTCTCACAACAGTAAAAGGAGTATCAAGCCATTCCTACATTGTGGGGAGAATGTCAAATTCTCTGCAAATACATTGAAAAGTCCACTAACCTCCAAATCAGAAAGACTCTGGTTTTCTTAAAGGAACCTTCAAAGCAAAAGCTATTACAAAATTGCAACTGTAACCAGTTTATGCCATTTCCGGTTTCAACAACTCATAACCAGTCATTTTCCTCGTGTTCCTCGTGTAAACGTAAGTTTGGTATATATGCATATACCCACAGCTACAGGTTATGTCTACCTAAAGGTAGGTACCTATACCTAGTAGCGTCGCCAAAATAATAAAAGGATGGCAATTACGCGACCTGCCCATAGAAATGGCTTTATTTTTGCCCTTCAAGGAATTTAACAACAAAAGGTTGATTTTCAATCCTATTATAGGTACCTACGTAAAAAAATAATTGAAAACAGGATAACAACGTAGCGACGAGGTGGTTGAACCCATCTCTTTGGCGGCCACATATTTATTCCTGTGCAGACGAACACCGTTCTAAAGGTAAACAAACATATTTCAAGGACTTTTGCTATGTCGCATTATTTTAATGCTGTAAAGGATTCGCGATATTTGATCCTTATACCTGCTTTTATTATTCTCTGTTCAGGTAATGGGTAAATTTATTCTTCAACTCAAAGGTAGAGAATAAGACGCAAAAGGAGAGCTTTTGTGTGGCACGTACACTTATATTGAATTAATTCGGTATGTTTGTATATTTCGTGAAGATTATTATTTTAATAAAACAAAAAAAAAATACACCAGCATTATGTTGTACGGCCATTGAATGGAGTAGCAGAAAATAAAAATAAAACGGTCGGAAAATTTCATTTATTATCAATGTCGTTAACAAAATTCACGAAGCTGAATGGCATTTTTAATTCAATTTTTAGTTTCTTTTTCAATTTTCAAATCTACCCCGAACAAAATGTAAACAAAAAGACATTTCAAAAACAAAACAAAAAATGCAAGCTTTCCGCAACCTCTAAACGCAAATTTTTGCGTTTAAAGTTACGCAGGCTTTACGAAAAGTGCTCTTTGTTTATAAATCACGTTTTCCTGCGTAAGGACATTTTAGAGGGTGCGTAAAGATAAGCAGACTCTACGGTGAGTTTATAAACAAGGCTGTTAAACTTTTGAATTTCTTAATTTCAATTTTTGTTTTCAATTATCACAACTTTGGGTTGTTCGATTCGACAGTAGTTGACAACATCTGGTGAAACGTCAAATTAATCTTGTTTTTTTTTTTTGGTGGAAACACCTCAGGATTTGTTTGTAATCTCTTGTCCTAAATCTCGCGATTAGTGTCCGGTGGAAACGTAGTATAAGTTTTTATTTTTTTAATGTATGATTTCAAGGACCACGATGATCTTAAGTTTCTTAAGTTTTTTTTTTGGTAATAGAAATTGTGTTTGTTTATTTTTTTATATTTGTGTTTAATTTTTGATTTATTTTTATTTTAGTTTACGTAAAAAAATTATTTTAGGCTTTATTTTATCGAAAAGGCATCTTTTTTTCTCAACTTCGGCATGTTTTCGTCAAAATTGGTTGGCAGCGCTGGTTGCACCTTTTTTTGTTTTTTTATTAATGTGGCATTCGATTGGGCAATCTCAGAGCACTTTTTTTTTTGCTCTTGGTCACTTTTTATGTTCGATTCATACGAAGAAAGCAATCTTTTTCCGATTTCATATCACTTTTGCGAATCTGGATGTTTTGTCAGAGTTGCTTCAGATCAACTTACACAAGAGCTTTTGAGTTTTTCAGACATTTCATAATTTTCGTAATATTGTCTCAAGCGGCCATATTATTCACTCCGGGTGTAACTCAGATTTAAGTTAATTTTGCACCCGATCATTAATCCGCATTTTTTAAGCCCGACAATTTAAACCTATGTCTATATTATTCACTGACAAACATGCAGCAACAACCAGCTGGATTAAGGATGGATTTAAATGCAGATTTAAAACACTTTAAACCGATTTTAGTCAAATTTCATAAATAATAGCATTATTTATTTTTTGTTGTTTGTCACTTGGAAATTTGATTTGTAGTGTGCCGATTTTAGTTTTCAGTGCGTTAGTCGAATCGTGGAATGTATGTAGCCTCCAAAATGCCTCTTTCTTCAGTCGGAAATATTTCCGAAAATGCACCACATCGTAATCGAGGACTACGTTGATTTATACCATCAGCTCTCCATTTCATGAAAGAAATCCATTTGTTTAGCTCTTTGCTCCTTTTTATTTTCTATTTCACTTTTTTACTTTTCTTATTTTATTACTCGCGTCCTGCGAGAAGTAAAATGTCAATATTACCAAATTGAGTTTTAACTCGAGTTAAAGTACTTAAACTGGTCTCCGGAGTGCAGTTTAAATTCAATCGGATTAAACGCTGTCTAGTTTAAAAAATGGGTTTATGCTCGGGTTAAACGACTGAATATTATGGACTTGGGTTTAATTTTTGGGTTAAACTCACTTAAACCCGGGTGTAACCTTTAACCCGGATTAAAGGGAGTGAATAATATGGCTGTAACTTTTCCAAACATAAAATTGGACAGTTGCATGTGTGTGCTTATTTAAAATAATTTGGATTATGCATGGATATCGTATAGATGGATGAGCCAGAAGACGCCATCTAGATCCACGCCAATACGTTATAATATAGAAACGCAATGCAGTCGTTTTAGCCGCACTTCACTCAAGGAACAATACATAGATTCATATATTTGGCTAACAATGCTGTTGATGTCAGTATTATACCCTGATTAGGTTTTTTTATTTTTCAACATTATTTGTTTAAGTTTGAAGACAAATGTGAATTTTTTTTATTTTTTGGCTCGAGGCAAAATTACCCAATTGGGTACTTCAGCACAACGCTGGTACCCACATCTGTTAGCAGCCAAATAAAATGTAAATTGGGTAGGCACGGGGAATAATAACTACTACTGGAAGTGTTACGTGATCACACAACAGTAATTGTAATTGTAAGTAATAGGCCCCGTACACTGCGACCAGAAGAGATCTATTGTGTTGGCCTCTATTGTTTAACCCAGGGAGCTGTTGAGGCTCTTTATAAACCTCAGTACCCTTCTTGGTTCCATGTTTCCTATATCGACAGGACTTAAAAATGCCTCTTGCATATGGATCGTTCTGCCCATTGCCACTGCAGGGCATTCACAGAGTATATGTTCCGTTGTCTCTTCCTCCTCTCCGCATAGCCGACAGGAGTCATCGTCGGATAGTCCCATCTTTTTGAGATGGTATCTTAGTGGCCAGTGCCCAGTAAGAAAACCCGTTAGTATCCTTAGATCTTCTTTGTTTAGCTCGAGTAACTTTTTTGCTTTACTCCGAGCTGGTCTTATGAGACTTTTTGCTTGTCTCTGTCCTTTGGATTTCGTCCAGTATTCGGCAAGGTAATCGATCATCTTCCCATTTCCTGAATTTTGAGTGTACGTAACTCAAAGGTAGCCCAAAGTAGGGTTCAGGACCAGTGAGCAGGCGTGATGCGCCTCTTCTCGCCAGACAATCCGCTCGTTTATTGCCATCAAATCCCTCATGACCTGGTATCCAAGCAACGTGACCGTATTGTCCTTGGCCAGATCTTCGATGAGATTAAGACATTCCCAAACCAACTTTGACCTGATCGAGTATGATCTTAGGGCCTTAAGAGCTGCTTGGCTGTCTGATAGGATGTAGATGCGGGCACCTTTAGTGCGCCTTCGTAAGCATTCTCGGACACATACCTCTATGGCGTGTACCTCCGCTTGAACGATGTCTGGTGATTTTCCCAGTGCTATAGCTCTTTGGAACCTAGGCCCATAGACCCCAGCCCCGGTGGCATCATCTTCCATCTTCGAACCGTTGGTGTACCAGATTTGTGATCCCGATGGTATTACGAATTGGTTGGTTCTCCAGGTCATATATGACTGGATATGACTATCTTAAATTTTCTGCAGAAGCGCAGCTTTTTAAGCATGGTATCTGATACCTTGATCACAGGATCACTTTGGAGCATTTCGATGGCCCCATGCAAGAACATACTAAGTGCATCTATGCTATTTCTCAGGAGAGGCGTTTGAAGTTTTTTTAAATAAAAGATTACTGATCGCTTTAGGTGTTATCCTAATTGCAATTTTAGCTCTGTTTTCAAGGTTTTTGGTTATTTGCATGAAAAAAAATTTAAAAATAAAAGCACGATATGGGGACTCTGAAGGTACACATAAAAAAAATATACTAAGTGCACTTAGGTTGTTTTTGCACCGAGCCATCGATTTGTAGTACCCGAAGGTGTCCTGTGAGGTTTACTGCTTTAAGATTTGATATATCAGGGAGCCTGAGGGCACTGAGGCCAGCTTCCTTCTTTAAAGCTAAATGTAAAGGCAGAAGGCTGAGCATTGCCCCTATGGCTGCAGTTGGACAAATTTTCATTGCCCCCGTCATACCAACGCATGCTAAGCGATATATCTTGTTTAGTTTCACACAACAGTAAATCGTACCATAAAACATGACAGCAAGGTAGGTCGCACCAAAAACCAAAAAAATTAAAATACGACTGACAGCTCGTGAGATTATGGTTGTAAATTCGCTTCTGTAGGCCAAATTGACTAAACATTTCTCGCAAGGTGTTTAAAGCTTGTACAAATGTGGGCAGCAAGGCATACATATCAACTGGTTTGATTGGCTCATTGTTTATCCATTAATTTTAACATTTTACCTGTATCTAATCATCAGGGTGTAATAAGACTAACTTTAGTCATAAATTAGAGCACCCTCTTAAGTTAGTATATCAAATACACTATATGAAATGAGTTGCAACAAAAATAAATGCCCAGAGCCATCCCAATGAAGCCAAATAGCTTCCATGGAGAAATAATAGCTATTGAGATTTTTAATTTATATTAAAGTCCACTACTTCCTATCCGTTTCATTCATAATAACGCTCGTGGTACTGTGAACAGTCCAATAAATTATGCCAATTCCGTACGACTCGTCTGTTTTTAGGGACTAGTCAGCGTCACATGATCTTAAAACAATTACGCATTCCACATACCCACCACAAGCTTGGTCTACTACCACTGTTTAAATTACACCATCAGACCACCCACCGGCCGGCTGGCGCAACCAAAGGGCTCGTTATGTATATCTATATCCTCTTCCTCTAGACTTTGATTTATTGTCTGCGAGCAATGGTGGATATAGTGACAAATTATGAGCGCCAATACGTGAAGGTGTAGCTAATTGGCATCTAATTCGAATAAAAATATCTACGCATAGGTACCAGCAATTTCAGCGTGAAATTGTTCGCCTATTTGGTAATCCAGGAAGCCGAGTATCATTCTTGTTTAAACCCGTCACCAGAAGCGGCCACTTACCTCGCTACAGAGTGGCAATGGTACGCCACAGAATAAATTAACTGAACTTTTATTGAAACGCGCTGATATGGTGTACATTGGGTTCTGATTCCGATTCGTATATGCGCTCAAAGAAACGCGTAGTTAACATAAGGATTTCTCTTTAATCCATTCAACGTTCTAGACTCATTTAATTTTTATGTTCTACCGCAGCTAGGTATGCGATGAAAATTTAAATTAAAGCCAACTACTCAGCGGCAACGAAATTGCTTTACTTCTGGGCAAGAATTTAACTATTAATTGGAGTGGGTGTGTAAGACTAAATCTCAGAATGGCTGCAACTGTAAATTAGTGCTGGTTATCAGCTTCAGCATATCAGGCATCGCGATATTGGAACTTATAATCAATTAAGATGTTAAAATTAAATTTAACCAGCTTGCAGGTAACAATTAAAATAAGGGCAAGGCGCAGTTAGTTTAGTTATATTTGGGGACGCCCCGAGCAAAAGCCAGCTTTGTCCTTTACTCGCTAATTGTAACGAATGTGAATGATAAATTACCTACCTAATTGTGCAGATGTTTTTTTTTTTTAACACTCTTCAAAATATCATAATTTCTTCTACGAATATAATGCTGCAAACGTAATGCACTATTTCAATTCTCTTATAGGGAAAGAGCTGTAAATGTACTCCATTTGCACAAAAATATCTTGATAACAATAGGATACACTCGGAAAGTTCTCTAGTCGGTATGTATGTGGATCCGAAATCGTTTAAAAAAAGACTGCTGTGTCCCCGAACGCAAAAGGCAGAAAAAATCACTTATTTAAAATCATCCAATGTTCGGTTGAAAACTCACAAGTAGTCCTGTTAATATAGCTCCTACAGAGTTAGAGTTGTAAGATTAACCGATTAACCAACTGCCCGTCCAATTTTTCTCGGTCGTAAAAAACAAACTAGCTCCGTTGAATTTAACCAACTATCTTTGTGTGGTTGATTTTACTGATGAAGAGGTTTTTTTTTTTTTTAACAGTACGCATTTAACCTTATGTCGTTGTTGGTAGTTTTCAACAACTTTTTTTTTCAACAGAGACTTTTTTGCAAGGCTTAACCATTTTAGGAAAATCAATAATTGAGTCAAACAAGCGTTTTTAAGAATTGTTTTTGCAAAGAACCCATGATAAGATGCGAAGCATATAAGGACTTCCTATGGCAATAGAAGTCTGGATGATTGTCCGACTTTAGCCCCAAAGTTAAAAAAAAAAATCTGTTGTTTCCGATCATCAAGCAATTATTTGCATTCTTTTCTTATCATCAGCAATCATTTGGGTTTTCTGCAATCATTTGCCATTAAATACAACTAAAATCAATTTGAAAATTGAAAATACAGTAGGTACCTATTGAAAGTTCCTCCTTATTAATAACCAAATGAGCAAAAGTCCGTTGGAATACAAAAATTTAAATCAACTGCTGTGCAACCATTTAATTTTTATTAAGAAAAGTATCACAAAGTTGAGAGGTGTGCCCCAAAACTGAGAACTCAATGTATTACCGTATCCAAAGGAATGCATTTTGAAGTCCTTATGAAACCACCATCCTTTAGTCAAATCATTGATCACTAATTTAAGTCCGATAAATTTCTTCCAATGAAAAAGTAGATGACCACTAGTACATTTAACTTATACCTTCTGATTAATCCCATTCTGATAAGACCCATTAAAAGGGCAAAAAAGTCTATTGATGGAAACAATGCAAATGACTGCAAAGAATGCATAGGTATTGGAAAACAGAACTGCTCTTTATGGCTGTTTTGTTGTGTACCTACCTAAGCAACTATTTAAAATTTTGTAAAATTTCCTATTCCAGAAATTCTGTTTCGTGGCAATATGTTTGTTATTAATCGCGCAATCAGACAAGAAGATTGTATTTACCTGCAAATTATAAACAAACAAGCAACTGGTTATCTACAACAATTATTCAATATCACTATACTAGGTAGGTAGGTACCTAAACTATCCCACGCAGCACTTCACCATCATTCCAATTGGACTCCATGCGAGAACCAAACAGCTACAGCATCGACCGTCCACAATCCACATGTGTTGTGTTTGGTGTTTCCCTTTCTCGTGTTCGATGGGTTCCACAGTCCACAACAAGTCTTTTTGACGTTTCTTGAATCAGCTGCTCCAATAAAGAACAAAACGTGCTAGTTTCGGTTGGGTTCGCGTTGGTTTTGTGCAATTTGTGATATATAAAACATCAAATTTAAAAGTTAAACGCGTATAAAACATTGCAAAATGATGCGGAAAGTTCCATTGATAGTTATCTTGGGATCTACGGGTACGGGAAAGACAAAATTGTCGCTTGAGTTGGCTGAACGATTTGGTGGTGAAATAATAAGTGCAGATTCTATGCAGGTTCGTATTTTCAGTGTAAATCTAATAATGCAGTGTGTTGTTAATAAAATACAAATGGGATAAATAAACGTGTAATAAGTTAAGAGTGGTCAGTGGTAAATGAAATAATGAAGTAATTTGGTTTGCATTAGCTATCTACCATGGGTGTTCGATTTGTTTACATTCTGTTCGGTGTACAGTGAGTAAAATCTATTGTGATAGCGACATTTATCTTGCGGCGTTATTATATTGCTAAAAATTACTTTGATTTGTTAACAGCCCATATAAATACTGCATTTTGTTTTCATTAATCATATCAATGGGTAGGTTTTAAATAAATTGCTTAAGAAACAAACCTATCGAATTTATATTCTTTAAGCAATAGCTGTTTTTTTTATCAGCGTGATCTGATCCAAATCAGATCAAGAAAATAAAACAAAACGGATAATTGAAAAGTTTAATTTTGGAATTGTGGCAACAGTTGCTGTCAAAAACAAAACAGATGATACAGGGTATGTCAAACTTCATATTGCCACCAGCCATATTGCAAATAAGTGATTTCACTTGCAAAGTCGGGGGTGTTGCCATATTTGAATCAAATTTGCATAATTTTTCTTTTCAAATATATTTTTGTAAAACAAATTTAGTAGGTATTTTATGTTCAAATATGCAACACATGAACAATATTTTGCTGTTAACGCTTGAGTTTAGCTTGGCATATTAAGGTGTGTCCAGAGCAGCGAAATATTTCAGAAATGTTTATGAAATGTTTCTGAAGCAAATCGGACACATTCATAAACACTTATAAAAGATTTCTGAAATTTATTTATTAAATGTTTATGAAATGTTTCAATTTTATCCTTTTTTGGACTAGAAGAAAATAATGTGGTAGGATTATTAGCAGCGAGTAAAGTTTTTATTTTTGTAATTTTGGTCTCGGGAATCACTCGACACGCGATTTAATTCAAATAATCGTATTAAATGAATCAATTTCTCATTGGATATTCAATGCTTTTCTGGACATTTTTATTTTATTTGAAAACAAATAATAATCGAAAAAAGTGCTCACTTTCTGCAGGGATACTTGTAAAACAAAAATTATTTCCCATCACGATTGGGTAACTGTGAAATATTTCATAAATGTTTTTTTTTGTGTCCAGATCCAAACCAACAAAACATTTCTAAACATTTAAACAAATTTTTTTTTGTTTAATAAGTGTTTTAGAAATAAATATGAAACATATAAATGTATTTAATTGTTTATCAAATGTTAAGCTGGTCTGGGCATACCTTTATAGAACGAGAAAAAACAAAATAACTTGGAATACGGACAGGGACTTTATTCGAATGCGAAAACAATCAATTGATTTTTTGTGTTCCATTTTTTAGTCTGGCAACGTGATTGTGTGGCTATGGCTATCGTTTACAGGCACACCAACATTTAAAAATAAAACAAGCCACCTAGTCGGAAATAAAGGGTGATTTTTTATCTGGTTTGGTTTTGGCAACACTGGTTTTGACAGCTGACGTGTGTTTAGTACCTTGTGTCACTGTCAAACAGCTTCAGTTTGGTTTGCAATTTAACCATGGATCGTCTTACAAATGAACAACGCTTGCAAATTATTGAATTTTACTATCAAAATTCGTGCTCGGTTCGAAATGTTCATCGCGTGCTGCTTCCATTTTATGATCGGCATTCTCGACCTTCTGAGCAGTCTATTCGGAAGATTGTGACCAAATTTCGCACCAAATTTACTTTGTTGGACATTAAACCACCAACACGTTTACGTACTGTGCGTAGTGAAGAAAATATTGCGGCCGTATCAGCTAGTGTGACAGAAGACCGCGAAATGTCGATTCGGCGCCGTTCCCAGCAGTTAGGCCTTTGTTACAGCACTACGTGGAAAATTTTGCTTAAGGATTTGGGCGTAAAGCCTTTTAAGATACAGCTGGTGCAAGAACTAAAGCCAGCCGACCTACCACAACGCCGAATTTTTGGTGAATGGGCTCTTGGAAAGCTGGCCGAGGATCCGCTTTTTTATCGAAAAATTGTGTTCAGCGATGAGGCTCATTTTTGGTTGAATGGGTACGTAAATAAGCAAAATTTCCGCATTTGGAGTGAAGATCAGCCAGAAGCATTGCAACAGCTACCAATGCATCCCGAAAAAGCCACTGTTTGGTGCGGTTTATGGGCCGGCGGCATTATTGGGCCATATTTCTTCAAAGATGATGCGAATCGCAGCGTTACTGTCAATGGTGAACGCTACCGAGCGATGATAACAAACTTTTTTTTGCCCGAAATGGAAGTTCTTGACTTGCATGATATGTGGTTTCAACAAGACGGTGCCACATGCCACACAGCACGCGAAACAATGGCGCAATTGCGAGGCGAGTTTGGTGAACAGTTAATTTCACGTTTCGGGCCGGTCAATTGGCCGCCTAGATCGTGCGATTTGACACCATTAGATTATTTTTTGTGGGGGTATGCCAAGGCTAATGTGTATAGGGACAAGCCCGCTTCGATTGACGCACTGGAAGCCAACATCCATGCATTCATTTGTGAGATACCGGCCGATATGTGTGAAAGAGTATGCCAAAATTGGACTCAGCGGATGGGCTACCTGAGACACAGCCGCGGTCAACATTTGC
The DNA here is from genome assembly GCA_951230905.1 of Cheilosia variabilis. Lineage (NCBI taxonomy): Eukaryota > Metazoa > Arthropoda > Insecta > Diptera > Syrphidae > Cheilosia > Cheilosia variabilis. The sequence continues at coordinate 41,819,154 of OX579677.1, read as the reverse complement.
ATGAAATTATCTTTAAACATTAAATTGCAAGGTTCAAACTATCGATTCAAATAAATATTTCATTCATTTTTTCGAATTTTTTGTGTTTTTTTTTTAAACAAAGTTCTAAACCTCTTAAAAAATCACCCTTTAGTAGAAATAATTTTCAGATCGTGATTCGTGATCTCGATGAGAAGCAGGATCATGTGCTGTTGTTGTAAGTGCATGTAAATCGATGATCTATATGGATCATAGCTGATAATAAAAAACAGCTAATGTTTCAGCGCTAAATAGGCAAGTGCCTTTGATAAGTAGTCTGACACTATTGTGGTGAGTTATTTGTTGAACAAAGCTGTAAATGAAGGAAACCTCCTTACCTATAAATAGTAAAAGGATTATCTGAAATTTTAAGTCATTGCACATTCAAAAATCAATTGCAATTCAGCTTAAGTCGGCTAGAAACTAATTTAAGTATTTTTATCATGAAATCTTTATTAATCTCGTCTTAGTTCATCATTAGAGGTGATTCTATTTTCAATTCCAAAAAACAACAGCAATGTGCAACATAATATTAAAAAGAAGAAAACACTCGATAAATTTAATGATTACATATAATCTGAGTTACAAACCCAACATTTTCTATTTGGTTTGAACAATAACAGCCAAGAGTGAATATGCACTTCTCATGGCAAAGTAAAACGAATCCAAATGAATTCTAAAAAACCCATGCAATCGAATGAAACTGGGTGAAAACTGCGCTGGGTGAACAATATCATATTGCGCTTAAATTCCTTATCCTGGTCAACCCAATTGCACGAAAACAAAGCATACGGCAAGTTGCTGAACTCGTTTTCAAACATGCTTCCATAGTAACAGCTGGGAAAAAGCTCCAAAAGAATTAACACCATCATAGCCAAATTGTAAACAAAACAAACTATGCTATCAGCATAGAATATCATAAAAGCTATGGCGCAACAAATATTTATGCCAGTTCCTAGTATTTGTGAAAACATTCCTATTGACAGGACTTTATTCAACAAGTTGTACGTCCTGCAATGAAATAAATATTTACCACAAGCCATTATTACTGGAAAAGAAAACATACTCTATTAATTGCTTGTGGTCCTGTATGCACAGTCTCAGATCTTCATTGTTGTCCTTAAGACTCTTATTGGAATCTGATCCCAATTTCGACAGCCTCATAGCGAGTAGTCGCGTATGTGCACTTAAAACTGCCAAAGTCACAGGTGGATATGAATCGCTAGCATAATTGAAACTTATCTGTATAAAGATACCGATGAGTTGGTACATATGTGCTATCCAATAGCTGGTAAGAGAATTCCTCCAATCGATTGGTATCCACCCGGGGTACAGTAGACGCCTTTCAGCAGCAAAATCAGTTAAAATTTCCTTCACAATTATAATGCCAATATATGTCCACGCAAACAAGTGTATTATGTACTTGCAGGTTTTTAGAATTTGCCGAAAGTAAACTCTTTCGTTCTTCATTCCAATGCGATCCTCCAAGGTCGTGAAATTATCCTGAATGAGAAATATATTCCTCAGATTACACCAAATTACAAGAAACTTGACGGAGCATTGAATGTCCGGTACAGTGATTGCTAGGTTTCCGAAAACATCATCCATGGTATGAGCGTCGAACAAACCCATCGCCAAATGAAATGGATAGAGGAAAGTTACAACAAAGTTTAGCACGAAAAGCCATACAAAATAGAGGATGCGATAATTTTGTGGTTGTGTAAAACCAGAAAATGTCCAAATTAATCGATGACTGCGGTACAAGTCCGTGGAATTTTCTAATACCATTTTCAGTGCACCAATAAATGTTGCGCGTATATTTATAAAGAGGCGGGTCGAGCCAAACTGAGCATGAAGTCACGATGTGCAACCGTTATGATTCAGGTTCAGCGTCGAAGTGCCTATTTAAAAATGCACGTTTCATGATAATTAATTCATTAATGGGCACGGTATTAGTTAACAGACAGGGCTTTTATAAAACTATTAACCTACTTTTCTAATTTAAGGTGGAAAATTTGCCGATCAAGGAGCAAGAAGAAATATTCCAGCCTATTGTATGCATGAAACTCAGTAACATAGACAAACCATACTGAGACCACCAACTCACAATCCTCTTGCCGCTGGCCCCCTCAATTTTTTTTTTCATATTCGCCGTTTTGTATTCCTATCAGTGTTATGTCAAAAAAGAATCCGTGTGACATGCAAAAACATACAAAAAATACAAAAATAAATGCTGCCAACCGCGCCAACCGTGGGAAATGTGAAAGAGTTCGGGAATACCAAATTTTTTCATTACTGAATGCCATTGGTTAGTTATTACAAATTGTTAAAAGGCGAATAATTTGATTTGTTTGGTTAGTATAACTATCTAAAGTTGATGTTCTATATACTAGAAACATTGTTGTGTATTTTCCGCTTTTGGATATCATTAACTTTGATTTCGTGTGTACATTTTTCCTAAATAATGAAGAAAATTTGCTCAAAATGTTTTTATTTTCCATCAACCAATCTACATTGTTAATATGGACTTATTCCTAAAAAAAAAATGTTATCCACACGTAACAAACAATTTCAAAGTAAACGGATAAAATTATATGAACGCTGGCAGCAACTTTGCCCAAAGCGGAAGTGGCTCATATTTTTTGGGAGTGTGTTGGTAAGACGGATTTTTGAAGTTTCGTGACATTTGTCAATACGAATTTCTATGTAGCAATACTAGCGCACCAAATCGTGACCACTCCGTAAAAATATAGCTTGTAGGCTAAGTAACGGGAAATCGGCCGGAGTTGGTGGTCTCAGAATTGTCTCTGGTTTACATTAAACATTTTAATGTCAAGATGGATGTTGTGCTAATAAAAGTTTTAGTCGATTCTACTATGATCGTAAGGACGATAAATTTATTTTCATGCCTTAGTCTTGTCGTTATTAAAAGCTCTACCTCCGCAGCGCTGAAATACTGTAAAAAATGAAATAATAGTAAAAAAAATGTATGTTTGTGAGAAAAATTTAAATAAAGAATTCAACCACAATTTATAAATTTTTCTGTCAAAAGCATATGTATCTATTGATAAAATTGTTTATTTACATTCCTTTCTTTAATTTCCGACATTTTTGCCGGCGATGCCAGTGATGCGTTACTGAATTTACACTACATTTTAAATATATAATAAATGTAATGGTAAGTGGTGTTGAATTTGTTTACTTTTTTGCATATTGTAATGGGTTTTATATGCTTTTATAATTGGAATTAAACTCCATGCGAAAAAGGCGGTTAAAACTACAGCTTTTATAGTCACTTGAAAAAAAAATAAGGCCAGTGGGTTTTTTTTTTTAAATCCCGTGGAGTTTATCTCCTTTCACTGCACCGAATGTGACTCTTAGCTGTTGGAAATAGAAGCTTACCACTAATATACATATTTATTTTTCATTTTGTTTAGGTTTATTCCAAACTAGATATTGTAACTGCTAAAGCGACTAAAACGGAGCAAACAAAAGCGAAACATCACCTACTTGATATAGCCAAACCGGGAGAAGCATTTACTGTTGTAAGCTTTAGGGATGCTGCACTGCCGATTGTATCCTTCTTAAATAAGTGTAACTAGTAATATTTATATCACAACAACATCACACTGACAACAAAACAATGTAACATTAAGTTGATTTGTGTGTTTTGTTTTTTACGAACGACCATAAACGCAACTAAAATATAAATTAATTGCCACAGTGGTCTTTTGGCAAAGGAAGCGCCCAGGAAGTGGTGTGGCGTGGTTTTATGCGTGTGATTTTACTGTAACAGTAAAGGACGATTGATCTACATAGGAAAAAGACAAAATGGGTCGGCTTCAAATGGAAAAAATGTCTTCTGCTTTATTAAAGCATTCAGATTTTAAATTGCAGGTTAAAATTTATTAGGTCAATACGTTATTTTATGTTATAATTTTTGACAACAGGATCTGCAGAATAAACTGAATAAAGTCAAGGTGAATCAAACTTAAATGGAAAAACATTGCTTAGAGCAATTTGCACGCTGCTGAACCTACCACCTATCGAGCTTTTTACCAACAACGTCGCAGCCAAATGTGCTCCCAGACTAAGAGAGAACCAAATTTAACCAAATTTGGAAGCCGGAATCATTCAGTCACTCGACTTGACAGTTGACATCTTTGATCAGAGCTTATGCCACTCTCGGACTAAAAGAAACCAAAGTATGACTTTGACAAGAAATTTAAAGTCTGTATACCGGACAGGCAGAACTGGCTTTTACCGAGCACTGTCATAAAAGGTATACCCATCTTCATCAGCGATGGCTCAAAGAGAATGGAACAGGAGCAGAAGTGTTCTCGGAAGAACAAGGTATCAGTCAATAGCGACTGCCAAACCGCTGCAGCGTTTTCCAAGCAGAGATCTACGCGGTTAAGAAAGCGGCTCAGACTGTCTTATCGGGGGACTGGAAACCTGACTAAAAGGATGGGCATCTTTACAAATGCGTTCAGCAGATGTTGCAGAGACGAAGAGGAAATTGAATCTGTGGAACATCTCCTGTGTCACTGCCCAGCCCTCCAAGAACGCTGCTTCTCTTGTTTGGGAGCACGGTTCTTTGAAGGCTTGGAAGACCTAGCAACGATACCATTATCAGATCTAAGAAGATTCATCAACAGATCCGAATGGTTTTGTTAGTTGCATGTCCTACCATTTACTATATAAGAGTAATCACAATGAGCCCCTATGGCTTCTGGGTGAATATAATGCAAACTGCCCCTCTAACCTAACCTAACCTAACAATTTACACACAGTTGTATGTCGAGAATTGTTGATCGTCGCACAGGAATCACCTGCTCAATTGTCAATTGAGAAATAGTCAAGTTCTATAATTGTTAGAAAACACTTTCGACAATATTTAATATTTTCCTTACATTCGAGATTTATTAGATAGATGACTTGTTATCGAAATCCAAGTGTCCGATTGTTGTTGGTGGTACCAATTACTACATCGAAAGCCTTCTATGGAATGTTTTGGTTGTAAGCGACTCACATAGAACAGATGAAAATAAAACTTGCAGCCCAGCAAAACATGATGTGAAAATAAAAGAAAACGTAAGTCTGTATTTCAATTGCACTTATGTAGCTTTTCTCATCAAATGAATAAATAAATATCTCGTAATTTTTTGCATGACAACTAAAACCATTCCTGTTGAATACTATTCTAGCTGCTGGAAACCAAAAACACATCAGAGGAACTCCATGCTCTGCTTCAGAAAGTCGACCCAATCACAGCAAATCGAATACATCCCAATAATAGACGGAAAATTATAAGGCAAGTCTTTTGTAATAAAATATTTATAAAATAAGGATTATTTTCACTCAGAAGATAGGCTAAAACAAATCCGTTTATACTCTACGGCAGTTTTTGCTCTGCGAGTGAATCTTTCAAAAATCTGTTTCCTGTGAATGTTTTTATTCGATCCGATCACAACACAACGATAGGTAATTATTTTACTAACCCCTTATTACTGACGTCATCTACTGATTTCCAAAATCTCTAGACGCGTTTCGTGGTTCTTATTTGACAACCACGGCGAGTATTTTTAAAAATAAGTCAGAAATAATGATTGTTTGTCACTTTTGCTTTGTAGTCTGGCTTAAGCAAGACCATAATTCTGTTACTTTACTTTTAAATCTTACGACTTTTTACGAATTTTTATTCAATGCCGTTCCTTAACTCGAAAAATTCGTAAAAGAGAGCGTCATCGAGAGAGCAAGATATTACCCCTCCACTCAGTGATGCCAGATCGTGGGTAATTACCCATTTCGTGGGCATTTTGCCTTTCAAAATGCGCTAAAGGGGCGAAAAAGGGCATTTTTTTATCTCTTGGTACAAGAAAAAATAGTGTATTTTGTTGTTTTTTAATATCGGCATGGGCAAAAACGGCATTTTTGGGTGTTTTTGACGTGTATCGTGCGCAATTCAGTCAGAAAAGTCTGGCACCACTTCCACTGAGAATCTTACGAATTTTTACTCAACAAATTTCTTAGTGTAAGAATTGAAAAATCTGTCAGTCACCTTACAATTAACAGCTGATTTGAAATTTGTTGTCCTATTTGACATATGAGTGCATTTGTTTTGATTTCTAGCGTGGTATCGACAGGCGCAAAAATAAAATTGATTGCTCTGCTTAGATTCTTTTAGAAAGTTGCGATGAAATTCTTCCTCCCTGTAAGGAGTAAATAAGAAAGGACAATCTCCTCCACGTAAATTTTAAATCCTCTTCTTGAATGATTTTAGTTCAATCAGTACTAACTCTTTCATATACTCGGATTCATGAAGATGAAGTTGGATTAATCGCTAGGTAGATGAATCAACTAATTTTGTTTGTAAATTAGCAAATTCTTCGAGATTATACGATATATAACGGGTTTTCGTACAACTTTTTTGAATTTTTGAATTACATATCTGTCATTTTCGTAGATTACCACAAAAGCGTTCCCTAACTTTTTCGTAAGTGTCTTTCTCTGTGAGAGAATTTATCCCGACCACTGCCATTTTGACAGTCTTTTCCATTCTTACTACAAAAGTAAAGGAACAGACCTTTTATTTCAATTAGGCTGTATAAAACTCTAGTTGAGTAAGTCTGACAGCTGGCCGACTCGATGTGTTTCAGTTTTTATTGGCCTGATTGGTCACGTGCCTTCAGTTTACGTTCATGGACTGACAAATCTAGCTAAGAATTTCGTGGCTGAATACTCATATGCAATTAACATTTCGTAAGTACGTCTAACGTATAAAAACTGACATTGTCGACCAATCTAGTCTTTGCGTTTATGAAAAATCTGTTCCAGACAAACCTAGTCGATTTAGGATGATTGAAGTCTTTAATGTGCCCCATTATAAGGCTTTGGCCATGACAATTTTATGCTTTACATTTGAACATTTCTTTTGTTACACCTAACCTGGGGATCGAAAAAGTACAGTTGATGACAAGATGGTTATTGCAGTATTTTTAGTTCAATTAAAGTGTAAAAGCTCTTCGCCTGAATTGTCAAAAATCATGCAAATGTAAGCTCACCATTTTGAATGTTAAAATCAGGCGTACAAAGAGTTGATAGACTAAATTGTCAAGTTTGTCTATTTGTATACGGTTTGCCTTCGTTTCGCACAGAAAAAAACTATACTCTTACAGTTCTTGACATTTGCAATAATTAGTACTCATTTCATCGCAATCCAACTACTCATTCTGATTCAAAATTCTGCTTTACAAAATTCTGATTTTCAAATTTAAAGCAATAAAATTCTGCTTTTTTCCTACTACCAAATGTAAACGACGAGAAAAAAAAATCAGATAGGAACAATTTTAAATAAAATAAATTTATAAAACATTATAAATTATTTACTTTAAATTTTTAAATAAAAATAAAATTAAAATTAAAAGGAAACAAGAAAAAATAATGCGAAATTTAATTAAAAAAAGATATGAAGCAGTCAGAAAAACTTTTATTTATTATAATTTTATTTGTTTCGGCAGTATAAAAGGACAGCCGAAATGGTGTTTAATCGAAATTCCTTCGACAAACGACTTGGTAGGATCTTCGAACACTCTAAGACCATTTTCCTAGGGCAGTGGACAGACAAAGACTTACAAAGACTTTTCCTCAGTTTTCCTAAAAAATATCAATAGCAATGTCGCTTCTTTTGTTTACTTTCGTATTTCTATAAAAAAAAAATAAAATAAAATCATATTTTTAAAAATACCCCCGACATATTTTATCTTCATCCCAGGAGGAAATAAAAGGCTACAAATAAAAATTAAGAAAAGAGGAGTTAAAATTAGAAAAAAATGTTCTCTCCATCTCTGCTTTACAAAATTCTGCAAACAATAAAAAAAGGTTCGGAAAATGTTAAAGCGCTCCCATTTGTAAAAACAGCCCGCCAAAGTTGTGGGACCTATTCCAATGTATGAAACATTTTCCTTAAATTTGATTGGCATAACAGGGATTGGAAAAGGTTGAATAATCGTCTGATTAGCTTTTTCCACAACACTATCATTATCCTACCTACGCAAATGAGGTTGCCACACGGCATTCCTTTGTCTATGCATGCATACGATTAAGTTAATGCTTACAAAGTGTATAATTATTGAAGATTTCTATTATCACAGGTCAGAATTTCTAAGAAGAATTTAGAAAATTTTTTTTATTGAAACACTCAGTACGTAAGACCAACGAAATGCGTACACAAAATATTTGTATATTTATATTTAATAGCCTCGTTGATAATGTTATAGGAAGTGATACGGAACCGACATAAAATTAACATGGTGAGATTCAGTTTTTATAACCGACACCTCTAAACAGCTGACGAAGCATAGTATTATCAAGTTTATTGTGTACGTATATGAGGTGATATTGAAATAAGATTCTGTAATCAGTCAAGGAAATGAGCGAAACTCTATGAGTAGCTAAGAATTTTTGATCTGCACGCGGAGGCAAACTTGAAAAAGGTTTGTCAATCGACTTATGGTAATGTTTGTCTTATGTAATCGTGTATATGAGATCCGAATGCACCATAGTCTGTCCTATCTGTTACTTTTTAAGATTAAGGCGACAAAAAAAAGCCACCCGCACGACCAAAAAGAATAAAAGATAATATTCAACTACAAGTGTATCAATTTGAGCCCATCTGTACTTGGATTTAAATTTGAAAGGCAGAATGATGACGCTAAACGTCGCGGTTTTATCTGTATATTAGATTAGCTTCACAAATGTATGTCGTAGGTTATAAGGAAGAGTACCTCTCTAACAAGCACTCTGGGTAAAAGAAAATTTACTTTTCTAGAATTTAAAGAATAAACAAAGTAGCTGGTGGGATATTGGGATACTTATCTATCAGATACTTGGCCCTGGGAGAGTGCGGTCGTTTAATTTAAGCTTGGCATTCTCCTGAATCGGATGTACGGCATTGCCACTGTTTGCTATCAAATCGAAAATTGGATTATTCGTTAGCCGCGTGGCTTCTCGACAGCTCAATAGAGTGATGGCGGAAGAAGGCTGAACCATTTATAGGCCTACGGCAGCTTTCACTTCTCCGTAATGACTGGCCGTTCAGTTCGAAGTTTTTGCCGTCGGGATATCTTTCGGACTATAAGTCAAACAACATATGCCTCGGGTAATGAGGCTCGTCAAAGGGCTACCAACCAGTCTTGCAACGCAACAGATTGCGCAATAGTAAGCTGACGCTTCATACCCCGTTTACTCACTAACTTATGTCTGTCCTCATGTGGTAAAAGGCTATGACAATTTGACCTCTTTTGAACACCTTTTCATTTGGGGGAGGACATAAGATGAAAGGCTGTAAGTAAGTCTTGGTAGTCTTTGTCATTGCCTTCCCTTAAACTTGACCGTTGCCAATAACAGACGAAGAGAAAAAATAGCTGGTGTAGCCGTTTAAATTCAAATTCTGTTCGAATAGGGTGCCCAAAACGATGTCAAAGACTGTTTCGGTTATCACTTTTTTTCGAATTTCCATTATTTTTCTGGAAGAATCCAAATGGCAACTTTGATTGCTCAGCACAAAATGTGACATCTCATGTGCCGCAACCATGACACTTGTCATATCTACAAAATGCCTGATTGCTTGTACCACTTGCAGCAATAGAAAACGTGACCAAGGATCAACGAATCAAGATCTGCACGAAAAGCACAGCAAAACACGTAAATAAGTTATTTTTAACAATGACGAAGAAACGAATCATCGACTGTGTTTATATAATTTTATAAAATGTTAAACGATACAATCTATGCAGTGCCCGCAAGTGCCCCGGGCTTAGCTGTCATTTCCCGTATGAACTAAGCAAATAGTATAAAGTTCTACTTTTTTTAGATGGTTGATATAAAATAATTTCCAGTTAACGCCTTATACAGGGTGGGCCAAACACAAGTTTCTTTGTAAAAATGCAATAAAATGAACAAAATTAATTTTTTTCCAGTATTATGGCTTTTTTGGTAAGAACAAACATTCCCAATAATTATGGAACACAACGTCGTTCAAGTGGCTTCGCAGTAGTGCATTCTGTCACTCCAAGCTAGATCTTTGTGCAGAATTCTCCTCAGTGCGTGAAATGTTGAGCTGTTGAGATCGATGGCGAGTTGGTGTTCGTGAATTCCACGAATTCCACATTCTCGTCGGTGTGCACCGTACGATGACGGGGACCATGAGTGTTGTCCACTAGCATACCAGTCTCACGAACATTTTGCACAAACTTGCGTACATCAGGCGCTGTTTGGGCTCACAACTCACTTTTGAAATAAGTTTTCAATATTTCCCAACGTTGTTCAAGCGTAAAGCGACTCATTTCGTTCCGCGGAGGTATGGTACTTGACTTTCTGTCAAGATTTCGAGCAGGAAACAGCTGTCAGTGTCAAAATAACCTATGATTAAAAAAAAACACTAGATGGCCCACCCTTTACATATCGGTGCTTTCGGTAAAAAGTACCTACATTGTCATGTATTTATTGGCGTCTAAAAGCTAATCGTTCAATTCGTATCGGAGGGGTGCATCACCAATCGTCCTATCTATAATCTGCCGTCCACATTTGATAAGATGAGTTAAGAAAAAAATAATAATTGTGTTGCCTGCGATTGAAAACCCACCTCGGCCAAATTAAAATTGATAAGTACATGTGTGTCCCGCCAAAAAAAAATTGGGTCAACTATTTTCCCAGATAAGCCCAAAAAAAGAGACATCGAAGAACGCGTTATACAGAAATACTGAAACCATATGTAGACTGATATGCTTTTCGGGGTTAGGCTAAAGGTGATTGGACGCATCAACTGAACTTGTGGATTATCCGTCATGCAAACGAGTACTGAGAATTTATTGAAACTATTTTAATTATGAAATTAACGTTTATTATATAATTAATCATTGTCGGCAGCTATCAACTTGAACTAAAAATTTGAATTATAGCTGCAATCATCAGCAAAAGGGACTGTCATAATCGAGTTTGGGTGTGGATATTTATAGGCATCAAACATTGATACGTTGTAAATGAATTTGTTTTTGTCCCAACAATAGCTCGTGGATTTTCGAAACTCCATTCTCAGAGCCTTACTTTACATCTTTTCGGCCCCCTTACAATAAAAATAAAAAAAAAAACTTTCTCCATTACGTAGTAAGAGAAAGATATTGTATTCGTACAAAATTTCGAACTCGAGATGTTCATCAATTATGACATTACGATGAAAGGCGAACTCAAAAAAGTGGGTCGCAAAATTCTGTCCGTCTGTTTGTCTGTCTGTATGTTCCGAGGCCTACAGCCTAAGCGGCTGAACGGATTTCAAACTTCGGATTTAACGTTTGGGGGCTTACAGTTCGCTGCCGTTTTTTTTTTTTTTCATGGTAACCTCAATATTAATGGTACTTCCCATACAAAATGTTCATACCAGTTTGATTTGTTCGTAACGGCTCTAACGATTTCAACAAAAATTGATATTTAAGCTTAAGTAGGTGGGGTTAACATAACTTCATACTCAGTTTTCCGCTAAAAAATTGGACATATCTCGAAAACGGTCCATACGATTGTAACAAAAATTCATTTCTAACTTAATGGAAAACTCAGTTTTTCTCTGTATTATCGTAAAATGGATTTTTGAAAAAAGTAATTTTTGAAAAATATAGTTTTCCCTAGTTTACCTCAAAACGGCATGATTTGACCAGATTGTAAACTTAGAGTAAAATTGATGTTCTCAAAATGATTGCGTCCTTAATTTTCAATTCGAATCACTGGAAACGCTCACTTTAAAAACTGCTCATATCTCGAAAACCCAATTTTCGATTTCGATAAAACCCTAAAAACCAAGTAATACTTACATCCCGAACAATAACTTGTACTCGGTTTTCAGATAAATAATAGTATTTTTCAAACTAGACAATATTTGGTACTGTTTTGTGTGCCAAATTTAAAAAAAAAAACACTTTAACGATTTTGACCAAAATACTTAAAAATATTTCCAACAACTTGGAGCTTACACAATCAGCAACTCCCACTACATCATTAAAACTTTTGATGAACGAGAAAGTTACGTTCGACCCAGTCGTGCACTTTATTTCGTTAGCGCTCCATTTTTATTTTTTATAACCCTAATCTGGCAGCTGTCGCACGCTGATTTTTTTGTCGTAGCATTCCTCTACCGCAAAAATTGCGCCGGACTCGAATCTTGTGAACCTGAAATTGGAACAAATTTCAGACTGTCATTCGCTGACTTCCATAAATCTTTGGGACATTTGTAATCGATTTCTGTAACCATAAGTTCGAGATCAGATTAAGCAATTTAACCCCGAAGCATTTTCTCAAGAAATAATGTTAGCTCTCGGTTTGAGGCTTGCATATTCTTTTCGCACAATCTAAATCGCTGTGAAAATAAAGTCATCATATTATACTTGCATGACCTTCACCCGAGCTCGTGTTATTTGAAATAATTTTTTTTAAAAAACCAAAAATCATCACATCCAAGTCAAAAAAAAAGTTGCAAGTTTTTACTTTCTTGCATCAGATTGTACCAGACCGCGCTATGACAGAGTATATGCCCGAGTCTGACATGTTTCTTTTTCAAATGAATGCTATTTTGATAGTCGCTTTCACGAAATATAATCTTTAACTTATGAAATGTATTCAGAAACGCACTCTTTAACCGCTTGTACTCGCATAAATCAAAGTTGAAGGTGACGCAAGAATTCTTATATAAAATAAATTGTCACCAACTGCACGTAGGAAAATCAAAAAAAAAAAATAGGTCTCGTTCAAAGAATTTTATCTAAAATTAGTCGATAAGAAGAACCCCTTGTAACAGTCTCTGTATAGTGTTTGTAGTAGGTGCGAGATAAAAAGCACGACATGATACGACACGAAAACACGACACAGTGTTGCGTTGTAGGACAATGAACTTCGTTAGAAACAAACCAAAGAATTGAAAACTAAATGCGTCTCAAATAAGACGGTCGAAAATAGCTAGCCCATCGCATCTGTGATTTTCTTGAGAATGTAGGAATCTTTTTTTTTCTCTCTTTTTATAATGAAAAGTTCAAGGAACATGTCACTTTAATATTTCCGCTGAAAGTTTCCATGAATTTCCTAAAAAAAAAAAACTGTATTTCGGCAAAGTAAAAGGTCTAAAAAGATGGTTTAAATATATATTTTTACAGATCTTTTTAGTTTGCCAAACATATTGTTTGTCGTTTTGGTTGTCAATTTGCCGGCGGGCCAACACGTGTTTTTCGATTTTTAAGTTTAATAATAAATTTTTCTTGACTTTTACTGAAATTTTACTCAAACATACATATAAACTGAACTCATTGGCATAAAGTTTCGTAAAAAAAAGTAAAATGTCATGATGCAACTTGTAACAAAAAGAAGCCATACCTTCTTCTGATCATTTTTCATCCTCTATGCTAAGTTAAGTTAGCGAGAGTTAACCTTGTAAAAAAAGTTGAAGTGTAACTTTTTCTTCAAGAGCTGATACTGTGACTTTAATATGCCCACTTTTAAAATATTTCAAATGATGTGAATATTTTTCTGCAGCTAAGTTAAATGCCAGTTCCCATGCCAAATCGATTTCCAAGACGTGATATTAGAGGACACATTTTCTTTTGATTGTCATTTGATTTGTTTTAGACAAGAGAAACCTTTTTCTTCCAAGTTAATCGGACATTTCGTTTCCTTCTGCCATCTACGAGACCGAAAAATATTGAAGTGTTCCGGGTTCCAATTACTACTTAATTGGACGTGGTTATGTGGATTCGATTTTAGATTCTTGAAGGATGATGCTCACACATTTTTGAATTGGCTTGAGTTCAGATGAAAGAAACTTTAGTTTTTCCCATTGACTAAAGACTTTGAGGTTGATTTAATATAACCCAGCTTCCACTTCAGTATTCATTTTTGAACCAACTGTATTGATTGCGAGGTTTTCTTCCAACCACACCAGTTTTACAGTAACTGCAATACTTTCTGCGTTTTGTAATAGGGTGACATTGGAAAAATCTAAAGTTGCGTTCAAAAGTAACTGAAAAATCGTCTGCGTCAAAAAAGCTACAACTACCGATCTCCAATAAATTTGAACAAAGACATCGAAATTCGTTTTTAAGTCATATCATGAATTTATCACAAAATATAAACTAAGAAAAATGTTCAATAATAGTTCCGAAATAGGCTTTAAAAAGAACGAACTGATGTAGCTACCCAAAAGCGTTCCAAAAACACAATTATCAAAAATCGTGCGAAATGCATGAAAAATTTAATAAAAATATTCAAAGAAAACTTGTTTCCATAATCCAAAACATTCGTTAAGAACAGTACAGTAAGTCGGTAACCTTTGCCCCTGAGAACAACTTGCACGAAATGCCACATTAAACGAGCGTAATATCTTTTTCCAAAAATAACACGTTTAATATCTCAATAAAAAAGATTTAAAAAAACCGTCCGTACAAAAAAAGGCCTTTCAAGTTAATCACATGGCTAAACCGGCCGCAAACATATTTTCAAAAATATCGTTAAAAATGTTTATTGGTAAGGCCCAACGACTTAGATTTAAGGAATTCACAATAACTCTCCACACAAATTTTGTAATTGTGAACTACCGAAAATTTAAAGTCGAGTCTAGAATTTGTTATTAGTAAGGTGTTATAATCGGTTCAGAATTTGTTCGAAAGATCGTTTCAAAAAAATGTCGAAAATAGCCCCAGCTCCCCCGTCTAAAATCCGATAAGTGCTGTACAAAAATAGAACTAACGGGTTACACTTCAAATTGTGCAACTATAACCACTCTGAGAACTTTAAAAACAAAAAGCTAAAAATACACTAAGCAGGTACGTACATGGGTTAGGTGCTGACTATAATAAAGATGAGTTATTTGCTGGCGCGCCGTTCGAAGGTTTTCAAGGCTTTATAGAAGAGTAAACTAATAAAATCAACTGACTTTAAAAGCATTTGATGGAAATGGAATTTAGTCAAAAGTTAATCAGTTTACGTTTATTAATATTCCTTGGCTCGTCAGACGTTTTCGTCAACTTGGGCAGTTACTTAAGCTTACTTAGCAGACGTGACGCCATCGGTGGTGTAAATCCTATTTTGCCGTAATTTAACGTCAAGTCTTATGATTTATTCCGAAGAACTAAGAGTAGCGTAGACGAGTTTAATCGTTTCATTGCCTACAGAGAGTCATTACCTTCATTTCTGGAAACCAACTTCATTCAGGATTGTGTTGCAATCTTGTGCAATCTTGTGCGAAAAAAAAAATATAAATAATAGAATAAACCAAGAAAAACTTATTATATAACGCACGATGGAGCAAAGGCCCTGACCAATAAAATCTGTTCGGTTAAGTTAACGTTTTCAACTGACAGATGTATAACAATACAATCCACGCCATTCTATGGAAGGTGAGCGGACAGACTGGTTCCCAACCTAAGCCGGATGAATAACGATTAATTTCAACATTTTTGTCCTTTGACAGTTCTCATAAATTGAGGAAATATTGCGAGAATGAGAAAATTATTTTCATGGACGAAATTGAGATGAGGCCCAATAATGGGCTAATAATTTGTATTGGTTGTTGTACTGATTCAGTTTTGTTCTCAATTATTATTATTATTATTGTCTCACACCAAAAAGATATTATTCCTGTGTTTTTAAAAATTCCTGCATCATTTGATTTTGACATTTATGTACTCAACAGTGAAAATTAATAAATTACCTAGACAAAACACAAGAAGCCAGAAAAAAAAATGTAACCATAGATTCGGTTAATCGCTGAATTGACAAATGAACTGGAAAATTGGAACGATTTGTCGCAAATCTATGGTTTGGTGACCAAAGTGAAAAAACGGTAAACAAACACTCATTTGTTATCACTGATTTGTAATCATCGGTTAAACCAAATCGATGCTAACTCAACCTAACCATTTGACCAGCTGTGAACAGACCGGCCCAAAGTCGACTAAATTCGGTCGGTAACGTCACTTTTTCTACGTCAGCCACATATGCGAACTGTCAAACTAGTACTCAGTCACGAATTTCTTGACTAGATTCGTCCCTTGATAAACGTCAACTGAAACAAATGTTCATGTGACCGATCTAAGCCAATCAAAACTGAGATACATCAAGTCAGTCAGCTGTCAGATGATGATGAAGAAAAAACTGATATATTGGTTAACATTGTTAACGCTTTCTCACATCCCTTGTGTCGTTAAAGAACTGGAGCCAGATTCTGTAAGGCGAAACGATCAAACATTTTCGTGCGCACGAATGATTTGCCCTATGTTACACAAGCAAATATCTTCGTTCACACGAAAACGTTTGAACGTTTCGCCTTACAGAATGCCGACCCTGTATTTCTCAAATACAAGAAAAGTAGGTTAAATTGCAAAACACAAACTTCAAATTGAACTTAAATGTTTCGATACTATGTGGTTGAAACCGAGATTAACAAAAACTGATCTACAGTAATATAAAGTACTTTTCCAAATCGAAACAATACGGTTTTTATTGGCTATTCGCAAATAAAATATACAGTGAGTGCATAAATATGTTTACACAGATGAAAATGCATTCAAATCTTGAGGTTTAGTTCAAATCGTTGGAACCTATAGTCCTGTTCCATAACAAACATGAAGCTTAAGAAAAAATCGTTGTCGAAGTCGAACGAAATTTCAAAATTTAGCACGATTCCTCTATTTCCACTGCAAATACAAGTTTGTCATAAACACAACTTTAGCCCTCACATAAATATCAACAATTTATTGGGCAATCAAAAATAAATGATGTAAATTTAGACTCTTCAATCCAAAGCGCAATTCTCTATAAATATCGGAATTAAAACGTTTACTCGTGCGATCTTTCGCCCTTCCGTGTGTATACTAATCCATTCAAAACAACCCTCAACACTATGGCTAGACTCTCCACTCAGCCCCATCATTGTAAAGAACTTGACGCCGGTGCTTAACCTAATCAGCCCGTTACACATGTCAATCACGATGCGGCAAAACAGAAAAAAAACCAACATCAGCACTTTTACCCTTATCAGGAATCTGTACGCCTCTTGTTTTATGTCGTCATTAGCAACAAATAATAATAATTAGTACCGGAGCCTGATAATATATACCCAACCATATAAGTGAGTAAGTAATTTAATTGACTCGGCTATCAGTGATTGCCATTCTCAGTATCATTATTGGTGCAAAGCGAAGAGTCTCGCCGATGGTGCTCTGTTTTGTCGACAGCACACCTATCTAAATTGCGCCTAAACAGCTTGACCTACTTCTGATAAGGCTTGTGTTTATAATTGAAAAGAAAACTCATCCAACTCTCATTCTCGTAAATACAAACACACGCCTCATGTACATATAGTAGCACATGGACATGGACACGGCTATCTTACGATTCCCGCGAGCGCGCTTTTAATTGCACTTAGTCAGCGATAGCGAGTCGAGTTGTTCTAGTGCTCGTATAACGTGGAACATGGAACTTGACGAGTTATCGCATTTTTTAAACTAGTAAAATAATTCATATGTGCGCCACGAGCGTTCATATTTGATAATCGTGAGAATTTGTTGCACGATTGCTGATAAGACCTGTATACGCCGAAGCCAAGGTGGTGTGTGGAACGACAAAGTATTTCCTCTCAACATTGTTGCTGGGTGGGAATGGGAAAATTTTCAATCGGCTGTGCCGGCATGACGATTGCGGTGTGGTTGGTCCCAGCCAGGGTCATACCGAAATAAAATCATAAAGAGCGAAACCGCAAAGCAGGACGGGAATAATAAAAAAAAAAAAAAAACAAAACGCTCATCTGGAAAAAAACTGTCCGAGTAGCAACACAGATTTGCAACAGTACGCCGCATATCAGGCTGTGCACTTCAAATTATTGACCGTTGGTCTTGAAAGTGAAACTTGGTATCGGCAGCTGCGGAAGATGCTGATTAGCGTACACACAAAAGCTATAACCGCAAATTTGTATGGCAGATCGGACATGGAAAGTAATCGAAAGAGGAAAACCACAATTGCGTGGTAACACCATGCGTGCGTGTGTGCGCAGAATGCTAGTTCTGTTCTTGACGAATCATTTGGGAAATACGAAAATAACAAAACTTCAACTCAAAACTCTGAGGGCCAGAAGTCAAGTGATTACACAATCAGCGAATTGCACATGGTCAGTCGGGGGGAAAACCGAAAGACGCTGTTTCAATGCATCGATGATTTATGACTGACTTCCTTAGTTTGATTCGTTTTACTCCTTTTACTCCGAGGGGCTATTGGGCAGGCTGAGCTAAAGTGATGCATGATTTTACCATATAGCAGGGTTAGCTGCTAAGAGGGCAGATGGTTTTGTGTGGTTTTTTTTTTTTAGAGTCATGGTAGACAGTGACTGGTCGTTATATCCATAGTTTCGGAATTGAAAGGGTTATTCATTTCGAGGTTGGGGATCTGTTTAGCTTTTAGCTAATACAAAACTTGGCAAATTCTTCTTATCCAAAGAGGCAATAAGGGTCGCAAACAAAAGTTGGAACAGTATAAATACCTGCTCGACATCCAAGCAAATCTGGGCAGAACTAGGTGCTGAAAGGACTCAGAGACTTCTCTCTCTAATTATTAGAAACAGAATGAGCTCCGTAGTGGGAGTATTAACAGGACATTGTTTGATAGGAAGGCACGCTCGCAGATTGGGAACACCCTTTAATGATTTTTGCAGAAGCTGCATGGATGAGGAGGAAGAAGAAACCATTCTTCATCTTCTTTGTACCTTGCCAAGCTCTCGCAAATTTGCACAAAACAAACATAGAACCTCAGTGACTTGTCTCGCATAGACACACACTGCTTCAGCAAATACATTACAAAGACCAAATGGCTGTAACGATCTTTTATATAAAGGGTTTTCCAATAAGAGCGCTACAAACGTTTTTTTAAAACAGTTTTAGATATCAATGAAATTCTTTATTCCTGTGAAAGTACGTTCGATGCCATTATGTATGGAACTCGATCTTCTTTTGCATGGCCACCACGGGCACGCTTGCAGAAGTCCAGACGCTGAACCCAATTTTCGACGGTTTTCAAGCATAAATCGGCCGATACTGATGCAATTTCACGTTCGATATTCGTACGAAGTTCATCAATCGTCGCTGGCTTGTTGGCATAGACCATAGACTTGACGTAGCAACACAGGAAATAGTCTAACGGCGTCAAATCGCACGACCGAGGCGGCCAAGCGACTGGACCATTTCGTGAGATAACACGTTCTCCAAAGTTGGTTTCCAATAAATTGATTGCGACATTCGCTGTGTGGCTTGTGGCGCCGTCCTGTTGGAACCACATGTCCTCCAAGTCCATATCATCCAATTGGGGCCAAAAATATGCGGTTATCATTGAACGGTAGCGATTCCCATTCACAGTAACGTGCCGGTCTTGATCATCAGGGAAGAAGTACGGCCCATAAACCACACCAAACCGTAATTTTTTCGGGATGCAGTGATGACTCATGGAGTACGTGTGGATTGCTTCCTGACCAATACCGCATATTTTGTTTATTGACGAAGCCATTCAGCCAGAAATGAGCCTCATCGCTGAAGATGATTTTTCGATGAAAATCCGAATCATTTTCAAGTTGTTGCTCATCCCAATTCACGAACATACGACGCTTCTGGTGGTCAAGCGGCTTCAGTTCTTGAGTCAATTTAATTTTGTAAGGATGTAGGCCAATTTCTTTTCGCAAAATTCGCCACAACGACGTCACAGAGATGCCCAACGCTTCAGAACGACGTGTGAGAGACACATTTGGGCTTTCTTCAACTGAAGCCTCAGCGGCAGCAATATTCTCGACACTACGGGCACTTCTTTGTCTCACTGGCACGGGAACATTTTGTACTGTGCCTGTGGATTCAAATTTTTCCACTAGACGCTCAATGACGACCATAAATTGGACGTAGCGCTCTTAACGTTGAGGCCACTGACTCTGAATTTCGGTAGTAAATTTTAATAATTTCGACTCGCTGTTGGCTCATATATCTGTATATCTTTCCATCATGAAATGGCAAACCTTACTGAAGAGAAATGTCAAAAGAGCGGCAAGAAATTCGTCGTCGTTTGCTGTCCCTGTCGCTCTACATTTGTAGCGTCCCTGTTGAAAACCCATAACACATAAGATATGGGAAGGCACATCAGAGTTCAAACTTTTAACCTTC
This sequence comes from Cheilosia variabilis, assembly GCA_951230905.1. Taxonomy (NCBI): domain Eukaryota; kingdom Metazoa; phylum Arthropoda; class Insecta; order Diptera; family Syrphidae; genus Cheilosia; species Cheilosia variabilis. Next base: position 41,798,911 of record OX579677.1, on the reverse strand, counting down.
GCTCCTGAAAAGTGGCTAAAAATGACTTATGCTGTTTTTTCTTGTTGCCACAGATATATAGACAGCAATAATGCGCCCACTAGCATGTCCGGTTTGGATAACACTCTGGCCTTCTCCCCCTCCCTTAACTCATGTGGTATCACAAAGGACCTAAACTAATTTTGTCTAGGTGTGTCTCTACCAGACAGCCACCTTACCTCAGCTAACCGAACCTAAGCTAAACTTGGCAAAGGTAAATAGCTCGACTTGCAGTTTGTCAAGATTGGAAGAAAGGTATGTACCTGGAAGGGGTGGAAATAAAACTTCCTTGAAATGTTTCTTCTGTGCACAAATACAACTTTGACGATGAGCAGATGGTAAATGGGTAACAAAGAAAGTTTGTGTTCCCTTAAATCTGATCAATTCGCAGCACGTTCGAGTTTCGCTTTCAGTTCGGAGGTCATAACCTACGCTTTCTGTCGAAAAACCACTATTTCGCAGCTACCACTAAAAAGAGCACACAAGCAAAAAGTTCTTCATATATGGTTTATCCATCCAAGTTAAGTTAAGAATGAATTTCCTTCTCATTTCGTATTCTGTTTAGGCTACAACCTTCTGTCCATACAAAAGTTTAACAGAAGGAGCTTCTTTCAAAGAGGCTCGCCAAAACTGCTATATTTGATGGATAGCTTTTTTTCCCTCCAGAAGGTTATCGTGTATAGTTTAGTGGTGTCATAAACAAAATTATGCTGTTCCCTCTGTACGTATTTGCACTCCATGTTCGTTGCGAAAAATGCCTAGAAGTCACAACACGCAACAGTAAATATAATACGTTTGAACTCGACATTCATAACGTTGGTAGTCATAAACGTTATGGCGAGTAGAAAACGAAAGCGAAATACTCATAGGTACAAACGTGGAAATATTTAGAAAAGACGCTGCCATGCTTCTAGAAACACCGACCGATATACAAAGAGCTTAATTGTCAAGATACGATAAGACTGTAGGCGCCGCGACTTCAGATAATATGCAAGTTCCTTGAATTGTTGTCGATAGTAGGGTAGCTAGATATCTATCGAGCGGGATTGCCTGTCTTTACGTTTCAACCGATTATCAACTTCAACTTTAAATGGGGAAAAGCCCCATCTTTCTTTTTTATCTGTCGAGGAGCGATTTAATTGCAATACAGTTTTTTTTTGTTTAACTTACATTTCTAATTGAGTGCACATAATCGATTTAATTAATCGCTTGAATTAACTTGAAGTAGCTACTTTCTATGTACTTTTTGCCTCACTTTACTTTCACTTGTGAATGAATGGGTGCGTAGAAGCCTACTCCCTTGGGGATATTGGTAAACTTGTGTTAGACATTTGATGATTATGTGAAAGAGACCAAACCTAAACAATATTCAGAACTGTGCCATCAGGGCAAATTGAGTCGAACGTTTACATTACGCAAATGTGACTTATTTAAAAAAAAATCAAATTGGCAGCCTTCAGATTGCCCTCGAATGGGTAATTTTGTTTGCCGTTTGAGCCTGTATTTTGCAAGTCAAACGTATGTGTTTGTATTTTAATTAGAAGACTGATTTTTTTTCCGCAAAACATGTTTCCAGTTTTATGAGTTTTTATATCAGGAAAGAGTACTATAAAATTGCAATAAAAGTGTATTCACCAGGACAGTAGTTGGAGGCTACATTGCGTGCGATTTTTGGGAACAATATGTTTATTGTTATCTTACGTGCGCATGAGAATGCAAATGGAATCATCATCATATAAATAAAATTGGTATAGTTCTGTTCGACTAAGATTGAATTTGACTGCATGTCTTTAAATGCAAAAATCTTAGAAACTATTGAATATATTCTGATGCATTTTTATCAGTCCTATAGAGGATAAATAGACCCACAATATCCACTTTGTTTCAACTCTATATCGCTATAAATTCCGGAAAAAATTTGACAAGAGTAATTTATTTTATCGTTTGGTTTCGCTTTTTTTTTTGTCACGCTTTCCGTTCGAAAATACTGGAAGCATTGAAATATAGTAAACACCAGCTTATAGAGGACATCTGCGGTTACATTTTAGGATATCCATGAATTCGATAACTTAAAAAGTTTTTAAATAAATAGGCAAAATTTGAAACATTTCTACTTTTTTCACCTGGGTGAGTGGATATGCATTTCATTCTCAAATCAAACACACTAACCGCGCAATATATTCACATCTCTTTTAACCTTATTTTATTCCTGTGGCGGAGAGGGAGACAGACAGAGGCAGTATGCTGTGTGGTTTGCTAAGAAAAAAAAAACCATAAAAGAAATGTCAAATATGTAGGAAAAATATGTTTACCTCTGTTTTGCTTACAAAAAAAGAAAAATTCTATGAAAGAAATATCAGATAGGTATAGCTTTCAGTGATACCAGATCGTGGGTAATTACCCATTTCGTTTTTTATAGAGTACATTTTTTAAATAGCGTTTTTAACAGCCCATGGCCTCAATGCTTATAAAATGGTATTAAAAGTTGGAGTTCCCATAACATAAGCAACATAATGCTTGACATGAGGCTTTAATTTTAACTGGGTGTGGTAAAGGAGATGCGGTGTTTATACCAAGAATACAAATAATTCACAGTAATTATTCATTTCAGTTTAAACCGATTCGATTGCCTATTAATGTTTGTTTTGAAATGACAATCCATAAGTAACAGGATCAAACTTTAAGAAATGCGGGAGTTGATTTAAGCAAGAATTGCTTCAAGCACGGGCAGTTATATGTAAAGTGCTCCAGGGTAAGTAATGCAGCAAATATCACTATCTTAGTCGATAGAAACAAAACAGCCAAAAAAATTTGTCCCCAACAAGACAGCAAATTTCTTAATTTTGTTTCCATCAACTGTTCTGAAACCACATTTTACACGGGCGAAGCCGGGTGGGTACAGCTAGTCTTATATATAAATAGACGAAGGGAATTAGTTAAGAACCACTTCCACTGCCTTGAATACAACATATTCGCTTGGTTTTTTTATTTTCCACAATTTTGTGCGTAAGCCAGGTCGCTATAGTAATGGCAGAATTTCTACCACTGGCCGAACACTAGTTATATTTATTTAATTTTGTGAACCTAATTTCACTTGTTGAACGCCTGTTTAGTTTATTTGAATTAGGTATTTCGTTATAATGCCAATGCCAACATGTGCGTGCAAGTCTTTCCATCAAAATCTAATGCTTTCGTTTCAACAATTATTATACTCAAGCGCATAATTAAGTACTTCAAAAGGAGTAAAAATAAAATATATTCAATAAATTTCATTAGCAGATGTATCACGTTCAAGACATTATCTCATGCTAGTCAGTACAACACTACCTCATGCGAAGCTAAACTATTAAAGCACAAGTTGGTTGAACTCTTCAGATTGGCCTTGACTCCACCAACTGTCATTACTAATTTGCACACCTTTTTGTTTTACTTTCGGCGTCGAGCAAAGCATGTGTCTTGCTTATTTTTTTGTTCTATATAATGATTCATTGCGTATAGAACCCGAAATAAATTAAAATTCTTTGAAGACTCAAATTTATGAATGCGGTGTTACCAGCAATACAATCTGTAGGCATATACATAAGTGTTTCTAAAACAAATAAATATTTTTTTTGCTCTTTGGCTTGGCCGAGAAATATTGAATTATGGAAACAAACAAACCAGAAAGAGAGAGAATGTCATTAGGGCCCGATAAGGAAAAGAGCTTTCAAATTGCTTATGCAAATCTAGCTGAAATTTGAAATAAATGTGCGTATCTCTGGGGCGTTTCGGATTAAACGTTAATTAATTCGAAGGTCAAGTGCCTGGTTACATTGGATTTGGGTTTGTAATGACGCCAGGCATCATGATAATAGAAAAGGGGAACACGAAAACATTTCATGATATAAATCGCCTAAGGCGAGTCCTTTCAGTTTTGATGATATAGATTTTGTTTCTTTTGGCAGTTCTCTTGTGTATTTAAAAAGCAATTGCGCCCTTCCTTTTAACACAAAAAACGTATACAAGATTTAAACAGTCTTTGAGAAGACAATACCATATGGGTTTGGCTTGTTTCTGATTGTTGTAATGGAGACGTTCGGATTTCTAGTTTAAAGTCTGACAGCTGACTGACTTGATGTATTCTAGTTTTTATTGACCTAGATTGGTTTTTTTAAAACAATTTTTCATTTATGGCGGGGTAGTAGTGCCGTGAAAAAAGGCCCAATCTGAAAATTTGGCCATTTTTCACTTTAAAAAAGTGAAATAAAGTCATATTTCAACATTTGTGAAATATGAAATAAGACCAAATATGGTTTTATATATTATTTTATATATAAATATTTCGCGCGAGTTTTTCACTATTATTTTCTTTCATAAGAAAAATTAATGTACAAAAATAATAGCATAATTCATAAGAAAAAGTAATTTAAATTTGTTCTTATGAAATAATAATATGTAATAGCAAAAAAATTCGTGCGAATTTGTTGCTATTATTTTTTTTCATAAGGAAAAACTAAAATTAGTTGATAGTTTTTGTGCATAACTTTTTTTTATAAAAATAAATTTAAATTAGTTGATTTTTTTTTGTTCATTACTTTTTCTTATTAATTTTTTTTTTCATAACAAAAAATTAAAATTAGTTTATTGTTTTTGTACATAACTTTTTCTTATGAAAAAAAAAATAATTCGCGCAAATTCGTTGCTATTAAGAAAGTTCAATTCGTATACAACCCCGTAACCACTTTGTTTAGATTGTTTTACACAAATTTCAGAAAAATAGATGAAAGATAACAATCCAATTCTGTGCCGAGTTTGTAACGAAATTGTTCAAAATAACACACGAATTTATTGCTAAAATGACATGACTTATTATTTAACATTCCATATTCCTTTTTGTTTGCTTTTGGAGAACTGGGCATTTTTTTATTTGTAAATGATTAACAAAAAAAAAAAAAAAAACCGAGTGTGCTTTAGACCACACGACTGAAGTAAAACTTCTTTAGCTCCATCTATATTGTATGTCCTCGCAAACGAAATACTAACTGAGATAATATTATATATTTCATGCACTGGCTATGATAGGAAGAGAGAAAGAAAATGTGTGCGCGCACTGCTCTCTCTTGCCCCTACAGTAATACACGAAACGAAACGTAACTCTCTCTCTTTCTATCTTCGCTAACTTATATCTCCCTCTCAACTCCGTTCGCAATTTCCGTAACGCTTTCGTGACGCATTCACCAGCTCACCCCCCAAGTCAAGAGTGCCTAAAGAAGTTTTTTTTCAAAAAAACTGTTGATTATATCTACTGTTTGTTTTATTCGATTTTTACTGAAAATGTTAAAAATTAGTATTTTTGGGATGGGGTACATATACGTACATATATACACATAAGTAATCAGGTAATCTGCATTTACATAAAAATTAATCTACCTATGCATGTTTGTATATATCAAAATTATAAACTCCAAAAAGAAGAATTATCATTTAGTTGAAAATAACAGCCACATTTGGTTATGTTCTTTAAAGTGAAATAAGGCCAAATGAGATCAAAGCGTAATAATGCCAATTTGGCCTTATTTCACTTTGCCAAAGTGAAATAAAGCCAAATGTTGAAATATGGCTTTATTTCACTTTTGTAAAGCGAAAAATGGCCAAATTTTCAGATTGGACCTTATTTCGCTTGGCCTTATTTCACGGCACCCGGGGTAGTCACGAAAATCCTGTCTGCTCGTTAATGTTGATTACCCCTTATGGTGGATAGATTTTGTTTGCATATATCATTTATAATAAGCTCCAGTGGCATCATTTGCTATCATTTTGGTTCAAACGTAAAAAAAAACTTGTGGGTTAACAAAGCCGGTTTATATTGGCCAGAGTAGTGTTTTGTGTAAATTTTATATATAATTAGGCGAAAAAAAAGCTAAGAACCACTTTCACTACCCCTTGTATTGTTAAAAACGCACAATTCATTTTTCATTAACTTCTCACCTTTTACCAAATACATTTGATAAACGTCATTTTTTGGTTCTACAATGCTTTTATCCTGTTTTTTGCGCTTTATAATAAACTTTTCTGTAAATTTTTAACATAATTATGCCACAGCCATATAAAATCTGTTTTGTTTTCCTACAAGTTTTTTTAGCTGACACTTCTTCTTCTTATTTGACACTGACCTTGTCGCGAACCACCCTTTTGCGATAACCAAAAGTTATGTGTATAGATATCAAAACACTGATGTTTGATACCTCATTTTGCGATATAGTAATATATGTGAAGTTATGGTTTCTCATAAACTGTCACTGCGCTGCGCAGTAGGTACCCATAATCATTTTTAGTGCGCAGCTTAAATTTCACAAATGGCGAAATTTTCCTCATAAACCTACGAAACAGTCGGTTGAAAATGATTATTATTTAAAGCCCATTCTTAATGTGCATTATGGAAATAAAGGACAGTCCTTAAGGATGCCATGCTTTATGTGCACACAAGGCTATTTTTGTGATAAAAGTGTTTTCCTTCGACGGAATTCACACGACTTATTTGATTTATGGAGCCAGATCGTAAAGCGTACAATTTATAGGAAGTCAAAGTCACTTTACTCCATCGGGCAGGCATAAATTCTGGCTTTCTTCAAAGGCATAATAACCACCCCATGACTGTCAGTTTTTTTTATGACAATTGTATCGTTAAGAAAACAATAAAAACAAAATGATCTCCATTGAAACTTGTCTATTAAAAAGCACGGAAATATATTCTTGTAACCTGCATCAATATAGTTGTATGATGTAAACATTGATATAGGTGTTGATTCAACACTTTCTTTTATATGGTATACAAATGTTAGCGTCTACCCTCGAATCGGCTTAATTTATGTTGTTCGACTTTAGTTGATTAATGATTATTCAGCTTTATAAATAACTACACACATACGTGCTTACTTTTTAACTGATAAAAATAGGTCATAAAATTTGTTCAAGGTGCGTTACTCACTCCTACCGATTTAAAGTTCTACCTATACCTACCTACTATAGATTTATGACTTAACATTTTTTATGTAGTTCTAAATCAAATTTTAGAATTCATCCATTTGACCACGCCGCCATGCATTATCAATCGGGTGTGACAGAGTGCTTAATAAGTCGTCCTGCAGCCGTTGTACATTTTGAGTACCCTCTAAAGACAGCTTTTATGATGTGTATGAGCAACCTATTTCTTGTTAACAATTGAATTGAGATAACAATTGAGATGTCAAAGCACAACCTCAGGAGAAGTGGTCTAGCTGTTAAAATCTCGATCTTTTCTTATCCTCAAGAAATCCTCAGGCAATGCAGTATAAGAATTCGTTTTTCAATTTCGAACAGCACAGTGTTAAGGGGTTGGACAGTTAAGCACAGTATCTAACTCTCTCTAAGTTCCAGAACTCATACAAAAATGTCCAATACATAACATCGGCGCTTAATTTCCACATTTCCAGAACAAAGAATGGAGAATTGACTATTTTGCGGAATACATACAGGTACTGGAAAAACGGTTACGTGAGTAGCAAGAAAAAATCGTAAAGTTACGAGTGTGTTCACTCTTCTAATGTTTATAACTACTGCACTTATTTTATTGAAAAGGAGTAAGGAAATGACATATCGGACACTTTTCTTTTCTTTGGTTGTCAACCACAATCCACTGTTGACAATAAACAGCAAATGCCTTAATTGTCCAGTTGGGCAAATACGTATGGCAATTCACAAGATCGACAGCGCTAATCTACTCAAGAAATTCGTGACTGAGTACCAAGTTGACAGCTCGCATATCTGGCTGACGTAGGAGTGGCGTTCCCGACCAATCTAGTTTTTGCGTTCAGGTTACATCAAGTACAGACCAATCTAGTCGAATTTGAATGTGCCTACAACAATCCAATTTTGACAATAAACTGGGCCAGCAAATACGTATGACAATCCCGCCGAAAATCTACACAAGATTGACAGCGCTGATCTTTTATCAATAATCTACAATGCATTCGTATAATATGAAAAATTGCAACATGTTGAACTGACTGTACCAAACAAGTTTCGAAAATGTATCACATGCGCTGTTGCTTCCATTCTTAGCAAGATTTTTCAAATCCGTATATACCTATTGGAATCACTCGAAAACCGTTACCCAATTTAAACGCCTGTCTTAATAATGAACAACGAAATTCCTGGAACAATCATCGAGTATAAAATCTGATGAGAACTGAAAGCGTTGCCGGAAATTCCGTAGAAAAAGATTTAAAGATGGTTCCATAGTTCTCAATGGGGGCAAGTTCGCTGGCGCTGCAGAGTCGCGCGCACAAGTTACCGAAAACCCCGTGTCGCTATGTTCTTCGATTACTTCTTATCTTCGCTTCGACTGCTTTGGGGCTATTCTTATACTCAACTTATACATTCGTTTTCTGCTTCTCTGTTGATGTTTCGTATAATTGTGTAATCATTGGCATTGGCCTATCGAGTCGCACACATGCTGAACCGGCTCGTACAATACAATACAACCGCCATATCATTCACTCACATGACCAAATGGACTTTAAAAGTTTTTTTTTTGTGTGGTGTTTGTATTACGGTCGTGGGGGGGGGGGGGGGGGGGGAGGGGTGGTAGAGTGAAACACCGCCATGTGGACGTAACCGGCTTTTTCAATTCAATGATTAATAATACATGAAGCCAAAGCCACTCTTTTTGATGCCACCGGATCATTGGTGTGTGGCACAGAGAGAAGGCTATACAATACAGCAGTGTTCAGTGTATAGCTTTAGCTATAGCTGTAGCCTGGTGACTCGTATTTTGGGTCATGTTTGGCGCCAAAAACTCGCGCGTAGGAATACATAGTATTTTGCTGGTTCTTCTGCTCAGCCTTATCAGCATAGCATACAGCAGACTTCTCTCCTTACTCTCAGATTTTGCCGTCTGCCGTAAACCATACCGATGTATTATATTTGTAAAATTGAATACGTCGCTCATCGCCCCAAAAGAATGATATTGTCGTTTGGCGGGGTTTCACTCATAGTATTTGTTTGTTTATTTATGTATTGACATATTGAAGTGCTGGCTGGCTGTCAACTCAATTGGTTTGGTATTTGTTTATTTTTTTTTTTGTAGTGGAAATGCTGTTACCATGAGTGTTAATTAATGTTACGGATGGACTGGGGCTTTAGGGGCGCATGTGCCTAGATGACATTTTTTGATTGAAGTGTGGGATTGTGGCGGTTTTAGTCGTATGTCTATGTCCTACCACTTCCTCGGCATTAGGTATTTGAGAAGAACTGCACAATATCAATACACTTGCAGAACGCAACAGGGTGACCATTAAGGTATGTTTTCAACAAAAAAATAAAAATTGTTTTCTAAAAACTAGCAGCAATTTTCTTGGATAATTCTTCGCCCGATCTCCACTAAGAGCCGCAAGGTTTTGTTACGAAGAAATCGTATTAAATTTATTTAAAAAAAAAGCAAAGGAGACTCACTGTAATTTCAAATTGGTTCAGGTGGCTCATCCAGTGATGCCAAATTGACTTTACCATTCGTAAAACACATTCCGGGACAATTCATTGTGCAATGCCAAAAGTGCTATATTTTTAACCAATCACAATATTAGGGTGAATATTGTTCTTACAGTAATGCAAACTCACATCTGTCATCACACCAACAGACAACCTTGAGCTGATTTCACACATCTTTAAATGCATGGATACGCCCCTCTGCATCAAAAATTGTATTAATGTTGATCTTTCGCTTTTGCAATCCATTTTGTAGAAATGATCGACAGTTTCTTTTAGGAGAGCTATTTTAAAACATTCGAGAATATAAAGTAAATGTAAAAGTTTCTTAATTTAACGTGTCAGGTACATCGGACCCCCTTTATATTTTCCACAATTATGAAACCTTGTTGATCTGTTAAATTTTTTTTCATTCCAGAGCTCTGGAAGTATTTCAAAAAACGGGAGAAACAATGAGTTCCATATTCGAGAATCAAAGAAGCGCACCGGGAGGAAACAGATTGGGTGGTCCGCTGAGATATCCTCACATTATACTATTTTGGCTACGGTGTAATCAGGTAATTTGTGAATACAATTTATAATAAATTTCCACTCTATAATCTAAACATGCATTTCTTGTAGTCCTTGTAGCCTCGCCCGAAACAGAACAAGTGTGACAATTTGTTTTGATTTCTTACAAAATGTTCGTCGATCACCTTCATAGAAGCTTTCCATTTGGAATGATATCATCTTTACCAGCCGCTAGGCTCGGTTTCATGACAGTCAAGCTATTCTTAAAAACAAAACAAGCCAAACATGAAACCTTTGGCCAATTCAATTTTATACCACAGATCATGTGTACCAGCGCTTTGGGTACCTACTCTAATTTTTGTGTATATGTAAACATCAGGCTATCTGTTTTGTATCTATAACATACAGTCGCCCTTTTTCATTAAGGCCATTCGTATTGTAAGTGAACCCATAGACCTAAACCTTGAGATTGTAATCCGACCACTGCCTACTTCACACTGTAGAAAGATCGAATAGAAATTTGTAAAAATCATTTTTAACTAGTTAACGTCTTCAAGGCCCTGCAGTTTATTTGAAACATCAAAGTTCTTTAATTAATCATGTAATGTATACACAAATTATGACAACCTTAGGACATGTATGTCTATCTCCTCTAGGTTTCAGAGTTTAACAATTCATATACCAAATTTAAATGAATTTAGGTGTGCTTAGGCCTGCCATCGAGCTCTTTGCGAAGAAGACGACAGCCGATGGTGGCTTGGACTAAGAAAAATCAAAGCCTTGCATGATCTTGCAAAAATACTCCTATTAAATTCTAACAGATCCCATCTGTGTGGCCTTGTTAGTCTAGTCGCATGTCACAGGTCCTCCACTGCTTACGTTTAAAAGTTGTTCAAACTGCATACAACAACATAAACCTAACCTTATCTAATCCGTAAATGAATAATGAAAGCATTCATTCATTTAGTACGATAACTTAGGCGCCGAAAAATGATAACAGTTTTTTATAGAGGTGTTAAATACGAGCATTTTTTTTTACTATGGGAGGGGTTATAATAACGGAAGTTATCGTGCCCTCAAAATGCACACGCCGCAGCCAAATTAAAATTTCCATAGTACCAAATTAAATGTGAATCATAATTGCGCTTCATTGACTGTATTTCTGTTTTTTTTTTTTTTCATGTCGCTTTTTCGATTCTTAGGAAATACGTCATAAACATCAAAAATTGTGGAACGTTTTTTACTATGTATTACATAAGGAGGAGTGCATTTTAGACCACCAGTGATAATAATAGAAAAATTATATCTTGAATCTAGGGTAAGCATGCCCCCCTTCATAGATATATCATGCTGCAATGTTAACGTCTCGCTCGCTGTAGGTGCTGTTGCCCAAGAAGATCTCTTGACATTGCCGCCTGTCAGGCGACTTTGAACATACTCTAAGCGGAGCAACTTGCTTAGCGTATTTTATGTATGGTAGAGTAGTAAATGATTCGCATACACAGTGGGGGCCATAATTAAATGGACTAGCTCAAATTATTTGCTCTACAATATAAAAGTAATTTTCTATTTTCTCAGAAGAAGACATAAATCAATTTGGTTTTAGGGTTCGATTAAAAAATCTAGGGGCAGTAAATACTAGAAACAAAATGTAAGATGTTCACAATATTGAAAAAAATCAGTAATAAGTATTTTTTCTTTTGATTTTTTTTTTCCTTAAATTTCAAGTTTGAAAGTATTTTTGTTCACAAACTATTAACAGAAATAAATCGATTTAAAAATACATAATATGAAAAAACAGATGCCTGGCTTTAAAAAATACCATATACCTTTCTTGTCAGAATTGCCATTGTTTTTTAATGTTATTTTGTATTTTAAGTGTTTTTTTTTTTAATTACCGCTCCCGCCTAAACAGAGCGAAATAGACCCCCCCCCCCCCACAAAGTAAAAACAGGTACAAACATCCGTTTAAATTGGTTTGCGCCTTAGTAATCGTTCTCGTGCCTAATTAAAATAAATTAATTTAGATTCAATATTCAATAACAAATTCGGGAAAGTTTTGTTCGAGTTGTGTCGCCCTGCATTTCTTTTAAGGAAATGAAATTCATTCGCTTGTCATCTTTTCTTGTTCGTAGCTGTCATGCAATCATAACCTGCCTCTAATGCCCATATACCACCCCCCATTGACAGTTAAGCGATTTTCGATATCTTTTTCACCTTATATGAAAAAGGTTTCGGGCCAACTTAAGTTCGCCGTAATGGGTTTTAGTATTGCATATTTGATTTTGGTAATCTTGATCGCTCTTAAGAATCGTGTTTTTCGAGAAAAACGATCTCTGTGCCTGCTGATCTGTATGTTTGTCTGTTTGTCTGACTGTCTAACACTTGGAATCGAATAGAGCCACAAACGTCTTCGAGTATTTCTTAAACGCAGAACCGCATGTACCACCTACATAATTATATTGTTGTTCCTCTGAATTCGGCCCGTCTGATAACGTGAAATTGATTTATAACCTTTTTAGAGCTTACGCACTATTTCCTTGATCCCTTGAGTGTCTACTACATGACAATAGAAGTGCTCTTTTGCATACAATTATTTGGTCTATTTTAAATTGAACACGTACTCATTTTTATAGCGGCGGCTTAAACATTTCGACTTACAACATGCTGTCAGAACGGATAAAGTTCTTCGCGCGAACTTGGTCGGGTATATTCAAATCCAAAAGAAGTGAATTTCACGCTTACGGTGACAAATGAGTTGAGTTTCATTAACTAGACCTTGGCCTTTGATTAGAATTGAATTTGTATGACTATCCGGCTGCGGGCATAAGTCGTTTGTAGTTCGTTGGAAATTACGAACTTAGGTGTGGGAAGAATGCGGTAAGCTGAATGGGGTTTCGGTGCGTATTTAATATTCCAGTGATGTGTACATTTTTATACCGAATATCATATGGGGTATTGACACCAAAGAGTTGCGATGTAAATTCCATGCGAATAGGAATGTTAACGAGGGGGTGTTCTTTGTACTTGCGCAGACATGCGTGTGGGGCGTTTGGTATGTCTACTGTTGCTGATATTAATTTTTTATTTTTTTTTTGTCTAAGAGACTGCAGTCGTTGATAGTGCCCAGCGGGTATACTAAGAGGACGCCGAAATTAAGCAAAACTCGCGACATGCCTGCTCCAAAATAACCAGTTTATATCACTTTATCAAAAATGATTGCATAACTGCAGGCAGGCCAACTTGGGGAAAGTCACTCTAAATATGTCATCGGTTTCTTTTTTCCTACTTAAATCGGCTTTAGTGAAATAGATGGTGAAACCAAACCCAAACCAAACCAAGGCAATATGGCTGCCATCTCCCCCGCTTTTCCTCGATTGCTGTCTATAGGAGGCCGATCTTCGATTCGCTGTTCCGATTCAAATCAACCTAAATACAATATTATATCTGAAACAAGATAAAAAAACTGCCATAAAACGTTTATGCCCCATTAATTTACTTAGATCATAACGGTTCACCGTAGCCCTAATCGAAAAGCACTCCTCAACTTTATGACCATTTGCATCGTAAAATGCTAAATCCAAAAGATAATTTTACGTAAAAACCAGTGAAAGTATCAAACGATCTGCCACAAAACCAGCATAAGGCATTTGATCTGTTATTTATGCATTCCAAATTAGCAGAAAGCACACCCTTTCACACTTCCCTTAAATGCTAAGCTGAGATTATTATTGCCAAATTGGCCACAGCGACAGCGTCCGATAGTGCACATCGCGCGTCCCCCTATAAAAAGCAACATAAAGTGGAACATCAAGCCAACATAGCGTCCTGTTTTTTTTTTTCCTCTAATAAATTCATTCAGGTTCAATACTCCGTGAGAAAATTAATGAATTCGTGGTAAGCGGTGTCTTTCAGAAGAAAGATCGGAAACAAAAGGACAAACGAAAAAAAAAAACCATCCATCTCCTCTCACCTTAATAGTTAACATTTTTTTCAGACAACTCTGTGATTATAAATGATCTTATTTACACATACACATGGCGATAGGTAGGACAGAATTTTTTTGCGCGAACTGAAAAAGTAAGGCGCTGTTCATAAATTTCCAGTTTTAATTCTCAGATTGTTGAATGGCTCCTTTCACTTCGCATACCAAAAGCCTCTCTTGGACTGCATTGAACCTGAACTCGCCAGGAATGCTAATTCTTTTCATCGTTTGATGTAATCTTTCTCTCCTCTTCTTGTGTGTGTGGTGTGCCTCGATCCATTCACTTTGCGCGTCCATCTAACTCTTTTGGGACTCTTTGTTTTTTTTTTCTTTTTTATGTGATTCGAGTTGACTTAATACCCCCCAAGCATGTGCTTGTATAGACAACATTCTCTTTCGGAGCTTACATGGTTATCACATATTTCCCTATATAAGAGGAGGAATTATACTCGTAATACTTCTTGAGAGGAAATTCCAACCAATTTGGCCAAAATTGAAATGCTTTGGCTGTCCGCAAAGAGCTGATGACGCTACTGGCTGGCTGCGACTCCTCTGGCTGGCTCGTGTTAGCCAAATGCCTCATATCAGTGGCCGCACTCATAGGCTGGCTCTTCATAAATCGTCGCAATTTGAATAGAACTCGTTTTTTATCGATCGTGGTCGTTGTGGATATGGCTATGGCAAGCAATTATCTGGCTGGTGATCTGTTCGAGATGAGATGGCACCGAAAGTGTTCGTTTGGGTGATCGTGCGAGTACGGGAGCATTGGTTTAGTAAAGGTTCTCAAAATTGGCAACTAGACAAGTTGTGCGTAATTGATTTTGCGTGGCGGTGTTTCAAATTTATATCGCTGTTCTGACATGTTTGACAGATTCGTAGCAATGAACTCTTTTGTATGTTTTCTAGTTCTCTTTTTAGATGGATGATTTTTTTTTTTTTTGGTTGAGTAGCATAAGATTTCCGGGGGTGGTATTTTAGAGAATCGTCACATCATTTATATTTCAGTGTTTTCTAACAAAGGGATAAATGATTTGCGTCGAGGAAAGTCCCTGTTACGAAGTTTCAGTCCTTTGTTCTTTATTGCAGTTTACTAGGACATGTTTTTGATGAATTTTCGTCGAAAACTTTTCAATTTCTTTTAACAGTTTTGGCAATGTGTACCGTTTTTTGTTCACAAATAGAATGGAATTGGGAGGAGAAACAATTTTTTTCTGTTGAAGACCTTGTTTTGTTTTAGTACTTAAGGATAGATTCTACTGTTTAGTTGTTTGCAGGATAAAACAACCAATGATTTTTCTTTGAACCCGCACTAAACGGCAAAAATAAATGCGCTGCAATAACAATCATGTTTCAAATCCAATTTTTCAACTTTGCATACTCACAATTAACAAAGTTGCCATAAATTGCTATTGTCACCGACAAAATATTTAAGGGTTACGTTAAAAATGATTATATTTTTGACTTTAGAAAATTTTAGTGTTTAGCCCTGAGCTAATAATCATGAGGAAGCATGGTTTAACAGTGAACTTATTTGAAAAGGGAAACATGCTGCACTTCGAATAAGAACTTCAAGCGTTATGTAGAAAGTTGTTATTTAACTTCTTAAGGTGTGTGTGGGTGCCTCGATCCATCGATCCACTTTGCGCGTCCATCTCACTCTTGTGGGATTTGTTTTTTCATTTTAATGTGATTCGAGTTGACTTAGTACCCCCCAAGAATCACACACAAGTCGTGTGTCGCCGCTAAGTTTTGCAAAATATATACCGATTTTTTAGTTTTTAAACAACATAAAATAGAGAAACCACAAACTTGAATATAAGGTAAATAAAAAAAGGAATGTACTCTTATTTATTATTACTAGTTTTGCACAAATCTTATACAAATTTCACTGCCTATTACATAACCCTAAATAGATCTACAGGGTGGCGCATAAGTAGCGTTATAGTTTAATAATTGAAATATGATGTATTTACGTTTTATTTTTCAGATTTAGCTTTGAAACACTTAGGAAATTTATGATAAAAAGACTTAGCGCATTAGAAAGAACAAATATTATTTGAAAAGTCGATAATTCAAGCACAAAGATCATGTCGAAATTTATTTCATGCTTGAAATGCGCCCAGTGCTCCAAGAATTTACCGAGTTCAGCGTTTTCAGCAACAAGGGGCTGTCTTTGATTGTGCGGGTGCTGAAAAACCTCCAGCCTTATTTTTAAACGTATTATAAAGAGTTTATAAAGTTATGCACCCTTTATAATGCCTCTATACGCAAAAACCTTATTTATAAAAATGTTTAGACGTTGTATAGAGCTTGTATAAGCTAAACGCGCTTGGACGTTGTTTAGAGCTTGTATAGAGGTGGAATAGTATCGAAATGTCATTTTGACTTAAAAAATCTGTCACATTTTATTTTAAATGAAATCAAAAATAAATTGGATAGATTGTATCGACATTTTTATTTTCAGTTTTCAAGATTCTACAAGTTAAGAAATATGTGCAGAAATGAGATATTTCAAATTGTTTTAATTTATAAAGGGTGATTTTTTAGCTGGTTTGGTTTTGGCAACACTGATTTTGACAGCTGACGTGTGTTTAGTACTTTGTGTCACTGTCAAACAGCTTCAGTTTGGTTTGCAATTTAACCATGGATCGTCTTACAAATGAACAACGCTTGCAAATTATTGAATTTTACTATCAAAATTCGTGCTCGGTTCGAAATGTTCATCGCGCGCTGCTTCCATTTTATGATCGGCATTCTCGACCTTCTGAGCAGTCTATTCGGAAGATTGTGACCAAATTTCGCACCAAATTTACTTTGTTGGACATTAAACCACCACCGTTTACGTACTGTGCGTAGTGAAGAAAATATTGCGGCCGTATCAGCTAGTGTGACAGAAGGCCGCGAAATGTCGATTCGGCGCCGTTCCCAGCAGTTAGGCCTTTGTTACAGCACTACGTGGAAAATTTTGCGGAAGGATTTGGGCGTAAAGCCTTTTAAGATACAGCTGGTGCAAGAACTAAAGCCAGCCGACCTACCACAACGCCGAATTTTTGGTGAATGGGCTCTTGGAATGCTGGCCGAGGATCCGCTTTTTTATCGAAAAATTGTGTTCAGCGATGAGGCTCATTTTTGGTTGAATGGGTACGTAAATAAGCAAAATTGCCGCATTTGGAGTGAAGATCAGCCAGAAGCATTGCAACAGCTACCAATGCATCCCGAAAAAGCCACTGTTTGGTGCGGTTTATGGGCCGGCGGCATTATTGGGCCATATTTCTTCAAAGATGATGCGAATCGCAGCGTTACTGTCAATGGTGAACGCTACCGAGCGATGATAACAAACTTTTTTTTGCCCGAAATGGAAATTCTTGACTTGCATGATATGTGGTTTCAACAAGACGGTGCCACATGCCACACAGCACGCGAAACAATGGCGCAATTGCGAGGCGAGTTTGGTGAACAGTTAATTTCACGTTTCGGGCCGGTCAATTGGCCGCCTAGATCGTGCGATTTGACACCATTAGATTATTTTTTGTGGGGGTATGCCAAGGCTAATGTGTATAGGGACAAGCCCGCTTCGATTGACGCACTGGAAGCCAACATCCATGCATTCATTCGTGAGATACCGGCCGATATGTGTGAAAGAGTATGCCAAAATTGGACTCAGCGGATGGGCTACCTGAGACGCAGCCGCGGTCAACATTTGCATGAAATTATCTTTAAACATTAAATTGCAAGGTTCAAACTATCGATTCAAATAAATATTTCATCTATTTTTTTGAATTTTTTGTGTTTTTTTTTTAAAAAAAGTTCTAAACCTCTTAAAAAATCACCCTTTATAAGACGACCGTTTCGTAGAAGTCCCAAATCATTCTTTTTGCATTTCTCACAAGCTGCTTAGTTTTTTTTATCTTTTCCGGCAGATAAATGTTATAGATTTCTCTTTTTCAGTACCTTTTTTGACGCAAGCCCTGTAAATCTAGTACGCATGGAAAAATGTTTTATAAATAAGAATTTTTGGAAGGGTGTATAAAGGCTGTATAAATACTTATACAGTGCATAACTATAACTTCTAATAAATAAGGCTGCTCGTGTTTCGTGTAGTTCAAACTGATGTGAGCTCTAAATTTTTAAAAATGCCAAAGTTAAGTTAAATCAAAAGAAAAAGGTTATTTATTAAATAAATCTCAACGTTACTTATGCGCCAGCTAAAACAAAACTATACGAAGGTCGCTGCAGCTGCTTCTTCAGAAAATATTATATCGAATATAAAAACGAAAAGTAAGCTGTCAAACTTTTGAGATGAACAAAAAATAAGTAATAAATTATAGTAATAAGTTGGACACTTCTTCAATAGCGGTGTTTTCTGCTTTGTCACAGTACGTGACCTATTAGGGATCCCCTCCTATCATTCCACGTTCATATCAGACCGTCTTTGCCTTTATTTCGTTTGAATGATTGTCAGCAGTAAGACGAAACATATCTGAGGCTGTGTTTGTGTTTTTTTCTGCATTCGCTTATTTTTAATTCCCGAAGCTAGCTTTTTCCAATCATTCCTTTGAGTAAGTTTTATTTCTGAAACCAATCGACAGTATACTTGTTACTTATTTTTTTTACCAACTCTCTTTCAATATCAGACATTAAGGCTCGCTTTGTTTACATTTTGTTCCAGTAGAACACATTTTTTCTGTACTTAGACTGTTAACACTTATTAGCATGTCCAGTTTTATCTGTAAAAAGTACCGCCTCACATACCTTGACATTCTAAATATTTCGTTTAATTCATGGTCTTATCGATTGGGGTTCATAGTTTATCAACCTCTTCATGGTAAAACTACAAAATAAAGATTCAAATACAAACACTCGTTTGTAATCCCTTCTATTGATGAGGAACATTTATGTAATCACATCTCGTATTTCAGGAAATCCTCAATGAACGTCTTGAAAAACGTGTCGACTCGATGCTGGAGCTTGGTCTATTGCCAGAAATAAGAAGTTTCTACAACGACCACTTAACTGGTTCAAGGTAGGCACATTCGGAACAAGATACATTTTTTCTTTATTTGTTCTAATTTTTTTTTATCTCTGTTGTATATAGTTGTGAGAACCAATATACTAAGGGAATTCTCCAGACAATCGGTTTGAAAGAGTTCATACCCTACTTGGAGCAGTTCAACGAGGAGGACGATATAAAAAACGAAAGCTATTTGAAGTCGATGTTTTATAAAATTCCAGGTAAATCGAGAGCATTTAACACGATTACGTACTTGACAAGCTTAGTGTATAGTTGTTCGCAATGGTACTTGTCCTAACGAGTGTATCTATTCCTTTAATCGCAATTTATATTATTTGCTTTTCGCACGCTTAGAAGCCAACACTAGTGCGGCGGCTGCGGCGGACAATGGTAATGACCCGCCCAAGGGTCTCGATGTGTTAATAAGCTGCTTGGATAGACTTAAACTTGTTACAAATCGATACTCAAAGAAACAAATCAAGTGGATAAAGAATCGGTTTTTGTCCAGCGCCGATAGACAAGTGCCCGATTTGTACAAGCTTGATACGTCCGACGGTAGCCAATGGAACGAACAGGTCTATAAACCGGCTGTAGATGTGATTGAGTCGTACATTAATGGAAGGGAGTGTGCATTGAGGCCGCTCGAGAAGCTCAGGCATCCCGGATCGGGATTGAATGAAGAGGTGGGTCTTTTGATTATTCCTGAGGCCATATTCTAACATTAAATCTCATCTTTAACCCATTTTTAGACCTCAAACTTTTGTCCAACATGCGAAAGAGTATTCATCGGGGAATTCCAGTGGAGACTTCATCTGCAGTCTAATAAACACAAACGGAGGAAGGAAAGCCAAAGGAAGAAGGAGAAAATATTAATAACAACTGCACACCAACAAGAAACTGCTGAAAGTATGCTAGATAAAAACTAAACGACTCTAGATATATACATTGTCAATATTTGTCTTGTATTTTGTTTATACATTTAATGTTAATTAAAATACAATAAAATAAATAAAACAATTATTACATTTTTCATTGGTAACACATTCATAAGTTTGCCGTGGTATTATAGTACATACATCTAGGGTTAACCTTTGGAAATTACTTATTTCTTATATACACATATAATATACGTATAGGTTTGTTGTTTGAGGAAAATTGAGTTACCGTATTTTTTACACTTATAATTTTAACTTCTATAAACGTGTGGATAAAGGTTTTAACAAAAAAAAAAACACTTTAATTAGTTAACATTAAGATTACGTAATATCAGTTAATATCATTATTATTGTCTTTTTGTTTTGCTGTTTTTTTTTTTAATTTAACACATACATATAAATAGTTTACATAAGTAATAACAATAATTAACATTGAATAGATGGGGGTACAAATGTGCGTTTTTTACGATTAATATTATGTATCAACAAATTTATGCATAGACTCTTTTTTAAATAGTTAGTTTTATTTTACATCGTTAAATTATGTTATTAAATTTTAAATTATCGTGTAAAGAATTTTGCTTAATAACAATAACTCGTGTAATATAATACGTCTTGTGGAATTTATTGCGCGAATTTTATGTTCTTTTTTTTTAATTTTGATAAACTGCAAAAATATTGTCAGTTTACTAATCGCTTTTAACAAATTTAGTGATATCTTGTGTCTTATGGATCGTCAGTCTGGACCAGGGCGAGAGTCATATGAATTGGTGAAGATACCTTGCTGTCAATTAAGTTCAGGTTGTCACAAACAAAAAATAAAAAAATAAAAATTAGATCTAACTTAAGGCGCGAACTAAAAATATCTCCTTAACGCGAGTAAATGTATTAAAACGAAAAGATGCTGTGACTAAAAATGATATGCTTCGTATTTGCGGCATTAATCCAAAATAGTCGAATTTGATAAGATAGTTCGAAAGGACAATTATATTGCTCGATGCAACTTTTTTATTGAGATAAATAGAGGTAACATTTAACTATGCTTGGACATAAATAAATTAAATTATAATTTGAGAAAAAAAAACCGAGGAAGCTCAGTGAGATATCAAGTGGAATTTAGGACCGGATTTTCGCAATGCGCAATTTAGCTGTGAACGCGATCCGATAAAGTTCGGGTGAATTTTTTTTGTATAGCACTACTCTAGTGTAGTCAGTCAACTTTACTTCTTCACGGAGCTTGTGAAACTATATGAATAGGTCCTTTGCATTTAATCGAAATTCAAAAGTGGGACACGATGGAGCATTGAAAACTTATCTATGGGTAAGTCTTTAGTTCACATCAGCTTAAATATACGCACGCTTTATATTAAAAAAAAAAACGTATTACCGCGGCTCAAGGAAAACGATGGATAGTATCAAGTAGAGAAAAATACATCGACTTAGAAAAAAAAACTTGTGGTCATCAATGTGACATTTTGAAACATAAGATATTATGCCAAAATCCACGAAGGCGATAACCGCTGCCGTCTTCTTGATTTTGCAACTCGTAACCAAACGATAAACAAACATCCCCAGCAGAGCTTAACTTCTACTCAGCTTTCAAGCACAGACAAACAAAAAGTTGTCGGGAGTACACAGTTTCTTAAACGTCGTATTAAAACGCCTGCTCCTTAAAATTGAATTAAAAATCAAATTAAATTAAAGTTAAATTAAAGGTATTTGAGTAGCTTTCAAATGCTATTAAAGATATCAATATCATAACGGAAACAAAAACCTAAACTTCGTTTAATCTCAATAACCGCTTCTCACGCTTCTAGTCATAATTAAATCCGCGATATACATTAAAATTTAAATCGCTTTACACTATTATTTATTAAAATTCTTGTCCTCGGACTTGCTGCAAGTAGATGGAATTTAGCCTGCCCCATTTTTCAAAAAATAAAAGCATTTAACGCTCTTCTATCGGCACGTACACACATTGATTGGCAGGATTTTTTTTTTAAATTTAATAACAATATAAGAAAGCGCAGTTACTAGATATGAATTACAAAGATATGTTAATGTTTTTTTAGTTTTATGAAATGTGTTTACTGCTAACAATAATTGCATGTTGTTAATAGTATTATTTTGTTAACATTGTTATATCAGTGCATTATAATAAAATAATAAATCAAATAAATTATTCAGAAATATTGTGAAACTAATAATAGTAGGTAGGTACAAACAGGTTGTGCTACAAGAGGTACATTTGTGAATTCGCTAGATAGCATGCATACATGTATTTAATTTTCACTCATAAAAAACAATATTGCTGTAAGGAATTTAACAAAAAATAAAAAAAATAAAAATTGATTTTAATCTTATTTGTTAAATGGAAAATAGCTATAAATGTATTTCCTTTAAATGCATTTGGGTATGTCACTTTTAAATTGACATAAACACAACCATAACAAGTGGTATACATATACGAGATTAATAATTTTGTATAACTTCAACAGGGCGTTTGGATTATACATCATAAATATGTAACGTGTTTAGAAACAAAATCAATCTACGGTAGGTTAAGGGCGGTGGTTATCATAAAGATAAGTCAAAGTTATTAATAATATTTTGTAAATATTTAACGGCTATTTTTGTTTTTCAACATGTCTGTATTGATAAAATTATTTTGCTAGATTCGATAATTTAAAAAAAATCGAAACGAATTAAATTAAACACGTAACCATAAGAAGAAAGATGCAGTGGGTATTCCAGTAAATGCAATTAGGTTGTGAACTCCTTTCTGATGTCATTTCCAGAACAGAATAAAATATAGCTGTTCCGTAAATGCCGAATGGTCTTTTGCTTCACCCTCGAAAACTTGCATATTTGTTCACCAGGAAGTGTGCACAACATTTCTTTTTGCATTCGTCTACGCTGGCGTGGTGCTGGTAGAGGGATCTGTGAAACAATCTTCCATCAAGAACTGAAACCATAGAGCCAAAAGAAATAGGAAAAGACGGCTGCGGTGGTTTACTTTGAACTTGCCCATCAAATTAAACTGCATCAGTAAAGATTTCAACCATTTTGACTCCGCAACCGTCTGGTTTTGCAATGTAATCGGCTGAACACTAAAGTCATAAATATTGGCCATCATACCCCTGCGCCCTCCATACCCACTTCACATTTCTCCTTCATAGCTGTGATTCTCCTACTCCTTCTTTTCGAGTTCTTTCTTTAGCATCTCAAAATCAAAATTGAAATATAATGTATCTATGGAGATATTTCGTGTTGTGTATTAATTTTGTAAAGTTATTGTCCTTTGATTGCGAATGTGATTATTGTCGTTTTTTTCCGCTTCATCGGTGGTATTATATATTACATGTTTTCAATTCGCTTGGGGAAAGTTACTCCTCTTCTTCGAGAGTTTTCTCTGGCAGACCATACTTGGGACAGCACATTCCCTCGGTTCCATCCATATTGAAACAAAATATTGATCGTTCTATATCGGTTGGCTCGTGTGGGACGATGCCATGGACTTCTTTGAGTTCCTCGCTTGGGAACCAAGCTGGATCAGTGTCTTCGACGATCTTATACCCACACAACCTAAAGAAAAAAATACAAATATCAATATACAAATACATGCGCCAGGTACTAACCGGCATATGGCAACAATAGGTATCCATAAAATTGATGACATAATTAGGCAAATGGCAATAACAATACACCAGTGCGGCCAATCCATTTGTTCAGTGCCACCCTTGGCACCTATCCAAGCTGGATAGCTACTACCATTTGTCATCAACTGGAAAAAGGATGCCACTAAAATAGAAATCATAGCTATTGGCGATAGATATTTCCAGCAAAGCATCCAATACAATGACGGGCGCGATCCGGTCATCATCTCAATGTCATCCGAGAATCTAAAAAAACAACAACTTTGAGAACCACTCAGGACCCCTAACAGTGCATATACCTTCTCAGTCCATAGATGTAACTTATTGACAAGCATTCCGACAGAGCAATAATCAGAAGCGGGAAATTACCAGCAAAGCTGTCCATGAGTTGAAAGATGTAGCTTCCTGCTCCATTAGCGAAGCACATGGAGATCGTACAGCACGAGGCACAAAGTATCTATGAAAGGATTTGTTTACAATACATACACAGAAAGCGTGCGCATTTTAACTGCTTACCCCGATAATGTACTCCTTGGATAGATTTGGAAACAGTTTCATGTCGACTAGGGAAGTAACCACGCCTTCTAGCGTTCCAAACTGCGAGTCGATTCCCAGTGTAAACAACATTAGGAAGAACAGTACCGCCCATAGCTGCGCACCAGGAAATTGGTTTATCGCCTCTGTGAAGATGATGAAAGCCAAACCAGTTCCGGAGGCACTCTGTCCAGGAAAACACAAATTGAATGCCTGTCTTATGTCAACCATCTCCAAACTTACATTGGCCAATTCCTTCTGTAAATCACACTCTGGCAAAACAACGTTGGTTTTATTGTTCGACAGAATTTGCAGCCTTTCCTCTGTACAACGATCGAAAGTTGCATGCGCCTTGAAACCGATCACCGAGAACACCACCACACCGGCGAACATTGATGTACCACAGTTTGTCAGCGAAACGAGTATGGCATCGCGATAGCAATTATTGTTGGCCGGGTTATAGGAACTGAAAGCGATTAAGCCACCAAATGCTAGACCGAGAGAGAAGAAGATTTGCGTTCCCGCTTCCAGCCATACGACTGGTTCTAACAGTGTCTCCCAGCGTGGCGTGAAAAGGTGTTTGATACCGTCTGAGGCACCTGAAATAGAGTACACGTTTAAGGAATTTATGTCAAAGTGGGCTTGGGTATCAACTTTTTTGTGCTAAGCAGTGTCAGTGACGCGTGCAGATGAGGATTACGGAAAATTTGTGATTTCAAATTAATCGAAACGGAATAGAACTGACGATCAAATTCCGGCTGAGTTCCTCCTGAAACTTGTACTCAAACACCTGGCTCTAGAAATCTTAAGTTATCCTCCAGGTTTTGTATATGCATCACAAGCCTTTAGTGCGGATAATAGTGATAATAGAGGGTCTGCGAATCAGAGAGGGGGTCCGTCAAAGGCCACTCACTTCTGCGCTTAATAAAAAGACGGGTTAGAGAAAAATATACGCATACCCCAGGCAGCGCTGCAAAGTAATAGGCGCCCAGCAGCGAGACATATATCCTACGATTAGAACGCCTTCAAGGAGAGACCCTGATGAAATAACTGCCACATATTTAAACACTTTTCCAAGTCTCACTTGGTATCGTTTTGTGAGTGCGCTCTGGATTCTCAATGCCGCATTTACACGGTCACACATTCCTAACACGGAAGATTAAAGGGATGCTAAATACTAAATAGCCGTGTGACTGAAAAGGACGGCATTACCTAGCACGCAAAAAAACGTGACATGTCGGTCGGCCGTCTTGTTTACGTGTTAGGTATTATGGGAAAGCTATGCGTGTTGATATTTTTATAGCGATGGTTTACGAAATGTCGCTTTCCTATAAATCAAAATTGCTTCCGGAAGTGATGAATGGACAATTATTTATTTATTTCGTATAACTGATTGATGTATTGTTGGTTTAATTTAGTGAAATTAATTACCACTCTTATTTTACATGTTTTGAATCAGAAATATAAATGTTTTCAAGTGATTGTAGAGATGCTGTTCGCCGGAACTTGCGTTTATTTCCGTTTTACGTATCTATAATTATGGGTAGCACATCCATGATACTTTAGGCGTCTGATTTGTGATCTCATTCTTACGCCTTTATTACCATTGACTGTCGACAAACGGCTCTGTCCCGTATTGTGCAAAAATGCGCTTGCGTGTGGTGTAAATGCAACATAAGTTGAATTGTTTTTAAATCCGTTTTGGCAGCAACTTGGCATGGTTTTCTGAACACGCTCTCGTTTCTTAAGTTGAATTGTTTTCAAATGTGCTTTGGCAGCACCTTTTTTGCATGCATATAAATCGCAGAAGATTTTCTTTTTATTTCGCAATTGAATGGCAGCCAAGCGGAATACCAAAGATAGTAATTCTTTTCTTTCTTAATAACTATCAATCATTTATTTTGTACAATAAAGTTTTTTATAGCGCGTATTTTATAACGCTTCGTGTCAGAGAGGTAATTTAGAACGTAATCATGAAGGAGTCGGGCGGAGCTCAAAGCATGGGTTCAATTGTAACGAATTATTCCACCGCGATTACCTTGCGTGTATAAATACGTGTACCATACATACCTACATATAGTCGTTTTCATTCACAATTCCCCAAAGTATGCAATTTATTCTTACCTTTCAGAGTTATTCCGCGAAAAAAGAAGATAATCAATACAATATAGGGAAAAATTGCTGTCATGTAGACAATTTTGCCCGATGATGTTATGCCCTGCACCATGCAAATGTACACCAAGAACCACGAAAGCAGTAACGCTAACGCCATACTGTAGTTGAAGTTTTCCGGCTCATTGACGCTCTCCGAACACATCAGGGTTGAACGATACCAGTAGTACTGCGTGGGAGATGAAGCCTTTTCCCAAACAGACACACAAAAAAATAGAAAACCATCAATTTAGATGTGCGCCAAATATAGATTTCTATATGCATACATACCACACACTCTGGTTCGTGATCGTAAGTGTAATTACTGTACAATCGAGTCGGACAATCGGCCCATGGAAGTGGTGACTCAAAGCTGTGCAGCAAGTAAATGAGACACCACGCAATGATGGTGTTGTAATACAGCGCCACGATATAACTTACCACCGCCGATGATATACCAATGCCGGCCAAATACGGAGATACCTATGCAGCCACGCAAATTGGGGGCACGCATTAGAGACATTGTGTATAATTTGTCGCAATGAACTCACTTGACTCCAGACACCTATAGCTCCTTTCCGCAGTCGCTGACCAATGGCTAGCTCCAGATAAAATATTGGTATCCCTTGAACGCATAGCATTATAAAGTAGGGGACGAGAAACGCTCCGCCGCCGTTCTTCTGCGCCAGATAGGGAAATCTCCACACATTTCCCAGACCAACGGCATAGCTGGATGAAAGAAGGAAATTTATTTCCATTTCGAAAATGTTTCAAGGTGCAGATGTACCCTATTGTAGCCAATAAGAACATTATTTTACTGTCCCAGCTCTCCCTTTCATCTTCGCCTTTTTCCTGAACAATGTCTTCAACGATGGCTGGGCCAGGCTTTGCCGGTGTATTCGTTGGAAAAGCCTCTGATTCCTCGTCTTCGGGTTCGTCGAGTATATCTGATATGAAGGCCTGATTTGTTGCGCCGTATAGTGGCGGATGGCTGGGGTGACCGTGTTCATTTTTCACTAAGCGTCCGCGAAGTTCCTTAAATAGACGGTATGAAATATAGTTAATTGTTAGCGTAATGTTGGAAAAGAATAGTAACTGTCCCCAAGATGAAAACCAACCCAAAATCTGATTTTCTTTAATAGGTGAAATTGTAAACTTGTGCCAGTGTCACTGAATTGCAATAAATCCACAATTTTTTCATAAACTTTTATCCTACGTAATTATTTTGTAAAAGACTGGCAAAGATCAGTAAGATTTCAACCTTTAGCGGTTACTCAACAAAAATAGAACTAATTTTATTAAAAGACTGCGTTGCCTTGCTTTATCCGCCCAAGCTGAGCGGACCTCGACTTAAGTTATACTTGTAGAAAGCTTCCACGGAGAGAAGACATTGTCGGAAGCGATAGTTAAAACATATTGGGGGGTATTTTGCTGCAAAATTCATGTCAAGAAATTTTTGATAAGACTAGTCGGCTAACAATGGATTGAGCCAAACAGACCTTACCACATATAAAGTAATTGTAATAAATGTGTAAAAATTATGTAAAATTGTTCATTGCGGTGGGCTGATTTGGCTGGAGCAGGTTCAAGCCACTCGGCTAATACAGGAGTGTCAGCATTCGTATCGACTGAACCCTGCATAAACGAATACAGGGGTGTCAGCATGTAACTTGATCAGTAGATACAATCGAGCTCTGGCAGCACCTAATTTGTTTCAATCGATTATCCTCGATTGAGACAAATTAGGTGCTGCCAGAGCTCGATTGTATCGACTGAACTCGATTGTATCAAGTTACGTCCTGACACCCCAGGTCAATTAAATTGAAATTGGGGACGTTCAAGTATCTGGTTTAGTAAGTCTGACAGCTGTCTGACCGGTTTTGATTGGCTGAAATCAGTCACATGAGCAGGTGCTTCAGTTAACGTTTATGGAGGAGTAGTCGACGAATCTAGTCAAAAAATGCGCAACTGAGTACTAAGTTGACAGTTCGCATATGCGGCTGACGCAGAAAAAGTGACATTCCCGACCTTTTTTCGTTCAGGTTACATCTCATCCAGACCAATCTAGTCGACCTAACATAATTAGATTCTTGAATGTGCCCATTCAGTCATTCAGCTGTCAAACTAAACTACATTCTTGAACGTGCCTCTATTATTACAAACAAGTTACTGCAATTATGGCTTTGAACTCCTTACCCCTAACTCATGTAGCATTCCAATGGAGCTATAGCTCCTGCCTAAGTTTGTTTTACAAGGGAGCCACCTTACCTAACCTAAAAACGTTAAAACGTTTTCGTGTGCTCGAACGATTTTCTACTGCAACTTATACCAAATCATTCGTGCGCATGAAAACGTTTTAGCCTTACAGAATCTGACCCCTGAACTTAACGCTTTCCAAGGAAACTTTTAGCTTCCGAAGTTGGCAACAGCTCTATCGGATATTTATTAAGGCATAAAATAATCCTTTCAAATGCAGACAATATTAAAGTAAATAAAACTGTGCATGAAAATTATGTTTAAAATTGCTTAAAAGTTGCGGAACGTAAAAAAAAAAATTTACCTAAATAGATACTTACCCGTAATTCTAGATTATCGATGCTCTTTTGTGTCTTCAATGGGATATCCCGTGAGCTTTGGCGACGTAGAAACTGTGCTGTGTTAGCCATACCTTATGATTATACGTGTAATTGACGAACGATAAAATATCAATCACTTGTGTACTTAGAACAAGTGTGCGTGTATATGAAACTACAGAGGTTTGTGCAGTTGTCACCGGTTGTGCAAGTACCAATTATTTACTAGGTACAATTGTGTACATACATATTACCAATAAAGTGTGTTGCAGACCTGGTGCGCTAAATAATAAAATACACAAATGTTGGTTTTCAAAACGTAGAAATGCAACAAAAGATGCGTGTTGTATTCTTTTAATAGAAAAATTTATAAACTTATGCCCATGCGTATATAGATAAAAGGTCTGTTCACTAACGACAATGCACTCGAATGCATAAGTCAAATTAAGTCAAACTTTAGCATAAGGGGACGAAGTTTGAGAAATGTGTTCGGTTGAACTATCGTTACGAAAAAGACATAATATCTTTATAATTTTATTTTAATTCTAAATGAAAAAGAAATCAAAATCTGGAAGAAGATTAAATGCATATTTTTTCAATCATGACTCAAAATACAAGCTAGCTAAAATCAGAATAAGTGGTTAACAATAAAATTTGTGCAAAAACTCCCATAGCAAATTAGACTTCCAACCATATTCCATTTTGTTACATACATCTTCACTTGTTAAAAGGTTAATTAAAAACCAAGTATCAATCCCACAATACATTGGGGACGATCGGATACCTAGTTCATGCAATACGTCAACTAAATTTGTCTAGTCTTGGTATACGAACGCATATTGACTAGTCAACTTGCATTTTTGTTATATTCTCGCGGTTTATTTGGAATTTTGACACTTCGAAATGTCAACAGAGTAACGTCAACTAAAAAAACTATTCGCGTGACCAATTTGGGCCAATTAAACTAAAATACATCAAGTCAGTCAGCTGTCAGACTTATTAAACTGGAAATCCGAACATCCCAATTATCAGCCTTACTATATTACTCGAATAAAATGAACATTACTCATGCGATTATGATGGACACACACAGGGCAGGAGAAGAGCCATCAAACGCTTTGGCGAAAGAAAAGGAGACAAATTTCTCGGAATAAAAAAGAGGGAATATAAAAAGCGCACAGTCGAGTCAATAAAAAGATGTCGCACTCGGTTTCGATTCCGGTTCTAGACGGGAAAATTACACCACCGACATCCAACCCGATGATTTTAAGTTTGTCTTTGACAGCGTGTATAGAAAGGAGCTGTACCTCTACAGAACCATCTCTAGTTTTGGCATTCCCACCAAACTCCGAAACTCGTCCACTTGTGCATGCTGACGATGGGCTGTTGGAGAACTCTTGCAACTCAATAAAAGTAAAGGCCATTGAACAGTTTGATGTTAGAAAATGTATCACACTGGGTGACTTGAAACGACTGCACTAACATAACATACAAGCCAACTTCAGTGGTACGAGCTTAAAACTCAATGAGAGCTCTCAGTGCTTTTGTGAGTATTGAGGTAGAAGCGGCAAAAATTTGAATGAGGAGGTTGAACACCGGCATTGCATTTAAGTTTAGCAATGACATCAGCAATGAGATTAAGCGAAGATTTATTCTTTCCCATCGCTGTTCCTAAAACCCAAACACACGATTCAAGTGTCAAGTTTTAGTAAGTTGTTTTGAGACTTGTTCACAAACCGTTTTACGAATTTCTACGAAATTCTGCTAAAGATTTTTTCAATACCCGTTTATTCCGATTTTTTCAATAAGTTTATCTGTGACTGCGGACAATTTACGCAAGAGGTTCCTGCCGCAGTTTGTAACACTGCTCTTATTATTTTTTGGTACTAGACAATTCTGATAAAAGACGATTTACATGAACTATTTTTTATGGACATTCAGTGTGTTGATAATCATGGTGAAATGCACGTGTTTTGATAGAATTTCACCCAAAATTTATAGTCTGAATGTTTTTTGTCAGATTTCTGAAATTCCCACGATTTGGTGCTTTATCCCTTTATCCCACGGAAGGCTTTTCGGACATCGAAATTCCCACAAAAAGGGATAAGTCCCAAGATATAACAACACAGCACCACTATCATTAATTTTGGCACTAACGTTTACAACTTTTCTTTCCAAGTGTGCTCATAAATTAAAATAGGATACTCACAACTCACCACTAATTCACCTGTGCTTTAAAAAAATTTCAGGTACGTACAAAACATATACCAACATATAGCATGCGTCTACCTTTGGGATTTGGGTTAGGCTTAAATTCAAACAAACAAAGTTATGCTCTACATAATTTGAAGTAAGCAAAAAATACTATTATCCATTAAAACATCAATAAAAATTAGCCTAATTGTCGCGTTATCTATGCAAACATGGTGTAAAAACTTACATAACTTCATACATCCCAAGCAAGGTCTGTACTAAGGACAAAACTGTGGAAAGTCATGAATGTCACTTGTTGACCTTTACGTATAACTGTTTCTCATTCCACCCAATTGTAAAGGTGCATATAGCATTAAATTAATATTTATTTAGTTGGTAAATTTTCTGTGGACATATTTCTCAAAGTTAAGACATTAGGTACACAAAATAAACTAGAAGAAAAATGTATCTACTTAAGAAGGCAAACAAAAATATACTTTTTCAATCACCCAATTTATTAATCGTCGCAGAGAGCGTTATGCAACCAGACAATTTAAATTGATTTGAACACGAAAATCGCTGAGCAAAACTATTATTATTTTATTTCCAGCAAGGATGTGCTGGAACGAATTTTTGTTGATGTCGTTGTATTTTCCAACGAATACATTTTTTGTATTTAACAGAAAAAAAACTATCTCAGGGATAAGCACGGACACGATATTCACACTACACCGCCAAAACACAAAAGCAAAGGATAAGGGATGCGTTTTTACATGGACGACTTTAGACAATTTTTTCGTTTTTTTTGTTCAATCTTTTAGCACTTTCTGTGTAATATTAACATTTTTTTGTTTTTTTGTTTCCACACCAATAATTGTAAAGCACTCGGTGGGAAAACTAATGAATGAACTGTGACGTCTGACGTCCTATGAGGTATGTGTCTGTGCATCGTGCACAGATGTACTAAATTGTGTTGAGGACGACGATAAATCGATAAAACGTTGTAGACTTGCGTAGATTTTTTTTTGTGGAGAATCCTTTGGGTAATCGGAAGTCGTTACTTTAAACAGGTATAAATAACGGTCATTTAGGTAGTGTTTGTGTTGTTACTGTTCAATGCGTACGGCCTTAGATTTCCTACAGATGCAGTAGATATAGGTAAAGCTGTAAACTTATTTAATCGAATATCATGATATTCAGAAACGATGAACACAGAATGGAAGGTCCCTATAATATAGTATGCCGCATCCGAACGGGTGAGTTGAGAAGTTCTCTCCAGACAATTATAATTTTGAATGTTTGCGGAAAACATAATGAAGGTTGTAATTTGTGTTTTTCCTTTATGGCGTTTTCGATTGAAAAAAAGAATTGCCCTTTCTCTGAAAAGAGCAAATCTAGAAGTTCTCTTTCGATGTATTCTATTTCATTGGAAAAAAAAGTGCACTTCCAGGTCAATTCTTAACACGACAGAAGTGCCCGGAATATTTTTAGAGAATTACCCTGAACTCACCAACACATACTAACAAAATGTCAGATTGAAGTGTTTGTTGTGTTATTAGAAATCAAATAAACAAATTTATCGATGTGATCCGAAAATATCTTATTATGCGTGCAAAATGTAAACTGAAATTGATATAAATGTATATTGAGTATTGACTTGGCCTATTAAAACATTCATATTTACTGTAGAAAACAAAAAAAAAGTAGGAACAGAAAACCAAATCTCACATAATGGTGTCTACCACTATTACAAAAGTGCTCCAACGAATTTCATTGAAAAGAGCAGTTCTGAATTTCGGGGCAATTCTCTCGGATCTGCAATGAAAAACGCCATTAGGTTCAGCCGGATACGTCACTTTCAATAGTATTAAAAATACAACAGCTGTAGTCCACAACTGTTGGGCTACAGCAAAAATTTGTAGGTTAATTTCATTCCTCGCAAGAATAAGACACAAACAATCCAATGGTTGTGAGAAACAAGTCTTCCTAACTCAAACGGCCTTATTCGCAACTAGTTTTGAACAACAACGTCATGTCGTTTTCCATTGGTTTCACTCGAGGAATAGGATCCACTTATTGAACAATTGAACAAGAAAACAGCTTATAATTGAAACCACAAAAGTAGGTTCGTTCGTGTACTTTCAGCATAGAAAAATGAAAAATGTCAAATATCAAAAATCGAGAGAGAAATCTCTCAATTTCAAGAGAAGTACGTGACCGGTTTTCTTACAAAAAGTTTGAGAAATGTCATTTTGAAATTATCGTAAAATGCAGCATTCACAAAATAAGTTGGAATTCAATTTTTTATAAGCTAAATACCTTTTAAATTTACCATTTTAAATGCGCTGATATGTTCTAGGCGAACATTCAATTACAACTTCTTCCTCAAATATCGTTAAAGACGAAAGTAAATATTTTATTTGTCAAACGTTCGAGCTGTCACTCGGCGAGTAGAAAATTACGAAAAAATGAAAAGAGGGGAAATGGATTTCTCTCTAATTTTTTTCTATTTTCTCAGTACGTGGTCGCATTCGCACAGTTTCTTAGCAAATTTTTAATAATTTGACGTTTGCAAAAAAGTACCCGAACGAACCTGCCAAAAAATAATCTACGGCTGCTGTCAGCTGACTTGTATAAAATACATAGTTTACACTGCTTGTGTAAGTGTTTCTTGAGTGGATTCTGCCTTCAAATCGAGAAATAAAAACTATTCTCAGAATTACCTGAAGTGCGATTTGGCTTTTCAGATTTTGAACTGAGATTTCAGATTTCCGCTGCCAAATCGAACATAAGCTGTTTTTTATTATCAGCGTGATCTGATTCGGATCAGATCACGAAAATAAAACACAACGGATCATTGAAAAGTTTAATTTTGGAATTGTGGCCACAGTTGCTTTCAAAAGCAAAACAGATAATACAGGGTATTTCAAACTTCATATTGCCACCAGCCATCTTGCAAATATTCTTCTCAACGTGACGTCACAGAAGGCAATCACGCGACACGCGATTTAATTCAAATAATTGTATTAAATGAATCACTTTCTCATTAGGTATTCAAAGCTTTTCTAGGCATTTTTATTTTATTTAAAAAGAAAAAATAATCGAAAAACAGCGCTCACTTTCTGCAAGGATACTTGTAAAACAAAAATTATTTCCCATCATGATTGGGTAACTGTGAAACATTTCATAAATGTTTTTTTTGTGTCCAGATCCAAACCAGCAAAACATTTTTAAACATTCCATCAAAATTGTTTTGTTTAATAAGTGTTTTAGAAATATTAATGGAACATGTAGGTATGTATTTCATAGTTTATCAAATGTTTGGCTGGCCTGGACATACCTTTATAGAACGAGAAAAAACAACATAACTCGGATTACGGACAGGGAGTTTATTCGAATGCGAAATAAATCAATTGATTTTTTTGTGTTCCATTTTTCAGTCTGGCAACGTGATTTTGTGGCTATCGTTTACAGGCACACCAACATTTAAAAATAAAACAAGCCACCTAGTCGGAAATAGTAGAAATAATTTTCAGATCATGATTCGTGATCTCGATGAGAAGCAGGATCATGTGCTGTTGCTGTAAATGCATGTAAATTGATGATCTATATGGATCATAGCTGATAGTAAAAAAACATCTATAGAATCCAAATTTTATTGGTTCTTGTGTGTATTCAGCTGGCCGCAAAAAGTTTTTTTTTATCACTTGCACTGGAAATCCATTTCAATTTATTTTTACACATTTATAACAACGCATTTCGAAATAATTTAATAGTATAAAGAATTGTTTCCATACTCGAAAAATTAATAATTCAGTTAAAAAAGCATAAAGATAAACAATTCGCAACCGCCAGCTGTGTGTCATACACATTGGTATTAGTGAAAGTATGTGTGAAATCTGAGAAAATCGAGATTTCTCTAAAGAGATAAAAAAAAGATTGATTTTTTTGGCAAATCAAACATAAAAAGCAATCTCAATCAAAAAAAAAGATTTTTTCTCAAAAAAAACTGATCTTTTTGCCAAATCGAAAACGACATAAGTATTAAACTAAATACTTAGTTTATGATGCTACAATTACAAGTCCACAGCCAACAGCCACTAACAAGTAGAAACAAATTATGGCCCAGTTTATTGGGGCATGCCTGTATGCCCAGAAGGATAGTTCCTCGCAACATAAAAAGCAATCTCAATCAAAAAAAAAGATTTTTTCTCAAAAAAAACTGATCTTTTTGCCAAATCGAAAACGACATAAGTATTAAACTAAATACTTAGTTTATGATGCTACAATTACAAGTCCACAGCCAACAGCCACTAACAAGTAGAAACAAATTATGGCCCAGTTTATTGGGGCATGCCTGTATGCCCAGAAGGATAGTTCCTCGCAACAATCTTTCATTTACTGGTATAATTGCCCAGTCAAGAGTCAAGCAGTATAACGATTAATTGTGTAATTGTCCTTGCACTATAACGGTTCGGAGTACCAATAGGGCTTTCAAGAGTCGAGCTCAGCAGTGGGCTGCTTTAAAATTGCAGTTGCCACTAAACATATGGCAATAAAAGCGACAAGCTTGAGAAGAGGAGCTCAATTATAACACTGGATGTTAAATATATTTTCCATTCTTCAAACTGGAGAAACTTATTAACACTAGAAACATATTTTGTTGACTTATGCTTCCTGGAAATGAGGCCTACAATTTTCATTGACTCTTTCAAATTTGAAATTTTAAACACGTTAATAATAAAAGAAAAGTGCTTATAAATAGCAGTAATTGCTACCAACTCTCCCCACAGAACAGTGGCAATGCAACAAGGAAGGGCAGCATCAAAGTTCTGATCCTAGCTTCAACAAAAAAAGAAATTGCAATCAGTAGAACGAACTGAAAAATGTAAAACTAGTTCTTATCGGTGAGAGCTGGAAACTAAACGAAATATAGTTTTGCAACTGAAAAGTAAAAGGCTTTCTCATCCTTTGAGTGCAGACTAAAACATTTTATTCTTTCGACTTATTGGCTTAAAATTCTACAACAAAACTTGGATAACCTAATAAAACATTTTATTCTTTCAACTTATTTGCTTATAGTTCTACAAGAAAACAGTGTAGGCAATCTTGGCTAACCTATATACTTAACCCTAAAATCCCTTGATGTAACGCGATTTCTTTTTAGATGTCTTAACTTTAGACGAAGAAGCTATAGTCTGATCCAAATCAGCATGCGATTCATTTATGGTTTTCAGCTCCGTGTCGATTGTCGTGTCAAGTACTGCACTAGATGAATTGTACACATCCATGGACATCGACGTCATGTTGATCATCGTGCTGTGTGCAATGTCTGGAGCATTTTGCAGCCATCCGCTCACTAAACTATTTGAATCAGATATTGTACTCTGAGCAAGTGCTGTGATATTAAGGCCCTTTTCCTCGTCCGCATCATCCTCGTCAACGTCCCAAGCTGCAAGTAAATCAGCGGCCAATGCGTCTTTGTACTTGTGCAGGCTTTGTATTGATTTTTGCCAACGTCCCATGTACTTTCGCTTTTGCGGAGCGGGCAGATTCTCCTCAAATGGTTTGAGGTCGCTTAAATGTGGACAGCGGAATACTTTACTGATGCCAGACAGGTCACAGACCTCAGTAAATTGAAGTTGCGGGTTTCTCACCGAACGAAAAATGTTTTCCTCAAAATGGCTCATCACACTAGCAGGGGTATGCAGTTCTTTACCATCGTCTGGATCAGCCAAGCGCCTTGCAAATATGTCGCCAACACTGGTGGCAGTTAAAATATATGGACTAGCGCTGTTGCCCACAAAATCAAGCCCTATGTTGCTGGCCCTTATTCGATGTTCTATTCCGGTGTCGGGTTTTATGCATTTGCCTTGTTTTCGTGCCTCTTGAAACACACTTTGCAAGGTCTGTGGCATATATGGCAGACACGGGGATTTGTATACATATTCCCGTTTCCACTCAACGCGTGGTTTCTTCACGCTCTTTATATCAGCTTGGTCGGGCTCTTCCAAAAATTTAATGTTTTCACAGATACGCATGTCCGCGCTAAGCGGACTTTGCAAAATTATGTACTCACAATCGTTGTGACAACTAGTAGCCATCATTAGGGGACAGCTGCACATTTGATGCGTCCAACGCGCAACTGCAGTGTGCTTATTCTCAATATCTTTGCTGAAGAAACGATCGTCAACGCAATACACCTTATGATTGGACGCTACATAGAATAGATTTTTAAATTTACTCGGAGCGAGGCTACAAAAATATGCACAATGGCTGTCTTCATTGAAACCACAGTAATTTGTTTTCCATTCGTTTCCGGGCGTTCTTGTGTCTATTATAAAGAGCTTTCGAGGAGCAGCATATATGTAGGCATGGTTATCCCACGATCTTATCGAATTCATCGAGGGCTTGCTCCCTTCTCCATTCATTTGCTTCACTGTTTGGATTGATGTACTTTTCTCGATATCAAAAATGCGAAGACAATGCTCGAGATTGGATATGACCAAGTGGTTAGTATTTGCTGTGTCCTGGGCGAAGCTAATCAATGGCACTTCATTGCTTTGAAACTTTTTTACAGTGTCAAATTTGCTATCAGAGTACTGGTGTAGCGATATACTGTGTTTTCGGCGGACAAAGAAAAAATTGTATTCAGCTAGGGAAAATTTCACCTCGAATATTTCGGACTCTTCCCTAGATGGAGATTTAATGTCGAAACTGTCTATTGGATGTATGCTTGGAGTGCTCTGAT
This sequence comes from Cheilosia variabilis, assembly GCA_951230905.1. Lineage (NCBI taxonomy): Eukaryota > Metazoa > Arthropoda > Insecta > Diptera > Syrphidae > Cheilosia > Cheilosia variabilis. Next base: position 41,761,090 of record OX579677.1, on the reverse strand, counting down.
CAACATTGAACACGGACAAAGCTGAAAATACACGTTAAAGGAGAGGTCCTTAAAAAAAAAGTTTAAATTGACTCAAACGCGGGTAATCCAATTTTCAACAAAACAAAGAGAACCCTTTAAAGACATCAAAGTCAGTTGGGTTACCATTTAATTCGTTCTAAGGAATCTTTTGTGAGGAGGGTAGATCTGAATAGAAAATCGTACGTATGTAATTTCGTGCTTTTCCCTATTTGACAGTACTTACTTAATCTGTTCATATCTTTTCCGCTAGCATGTAGAATTTGTTCAGTTTGAGGATTTACGCATAGATTTCCACCTGAATAATAAAAATCGTAATCCTTATCAAAGTATTTGTCGGGATGAGTTTCTCTTCGCTTTGCGAAACGTATGAGAGTGCTGTTGTAAATTCCTTTTTTCTCATCTTTTCGAACTAGTTTGCTTTCTGTAAGTATAAGCAAGAACATATACAATTTAAATTGTAATCAGCTAGGTAACAATAACACATTGTGAAGGAAATGGAGAATGGGAAGGAAGCAAAACATATCCCACAGCGAAAAGGAGGTCAGGCAGTTTACTTAAACGATAATGAACTGAAAGGATTGCAATTTTAGCGCCTATGCGGTGGATACATACTCCTCTTTGTTGATAAATATGCGGTCCGCACTGCACTTAAGCGTATCAAGTAATTTTGCAAAGCAATTGTTCTTCGATGACATATATCCACATCGTTGGTTTGCGTAGAAGCCACGAACACTGATTGCGGTAGAGATACCGCCAATAGTGGTAGTTCTCGAAGATCGTTAATATCGGTAAAATTTGTTATATTGAACGAGGGCAGAACATGGTGGGGAATCCTATCAAGTTTCCATTTGTTGTCCTTGTTGTACTTTTGGTATTTTCCATGGTCTTCGGCTGGTAAATTAGTGAAAATCTCTTGGAAAATATGCTCATCTGAATGTGTTTCCTCCTAAGAAGTAGAGAAAAGGAGTATGTAACTGCCACAAATGATTGCACTAAGTATTTTTTATCATGTTATCTGCGGTGGTTGTCTAGTATAATGATGCGGTACAAACCTTAATAGATTCTGTTTCACTCTTGATTCTTTTCCTCTTTTGCTTAGTGGCTTGGACCGGTGTTTTTGGCTCCTTTTTTAAAGAGCGCTTCTTCTTCGAGTCCATGTGGAGAGATGACTGCTGACTGGTAGGACGAATTCCGATTTTCATTTACCCCGGAAGAAATACTGGGTTGTATTTTTGAATAAGCTGTTTATTATGAAAATATTTCTTAAAAAATTCAAACTACAATTTACAAAAATATCAAAACAAAAAGTGGTGGTAAAGTGAGCTATTCGATGTCAAAAATTGGGTTTGTTCGTGAACAAAGGATGTAGGTAACAGCCGCCTGAGGGGCGTGCTCATGCTCTTAGAACCGTCAAAATCTAATGTGGACTCCATTGGGCAGAAATAAACATTTTCTGTGTTCGATTGGCACAAAAAATAAACATATTTTTGATTGAGGACACTTTTTCGGAATCTTTAATATTTCTTTTCCGAGTTGCTAAAGATTTACCAACAAAAGAACGTTTGCTTTCAACAACAACTACTGCACCTCGCTTTCTCTATTAGTGCTAAAATTTTAAACTAAACTAATTATTAAATATATAATTATATTTGAGTGCATATTTCGAATAATGTAGTACAAATTGAAATATCTTAGTTATATTATCTTATCGCCAGTTTTGGCACGAGTTTAAGACGATTGGCTTTGGAATTTACTCACATCTTAATTAAGTTATAACAATAGTATATATAATAATAGAAAAATCTAAATAAATTTCAATGGAGAGAGAGCATTTTGCTTTTTTAAACGTGATTGGATGCGAGAAATCAAAAAACTGAGGACCGATACTATAGGGCATTTGATAAAATTCATAATTCATGCTCTGAAAAAAAATCGAGATTCGCAAAATCGGCGGGCTACTTGTATTCCAATTCCTAGTACTTTGAAATGCTGCCCGATAAGAAAACCCAAAATGAATCGCACCCTAGTTAAGAACCCCAATTTTTCACCAAACACATGTTCCAAGAAAATACTGGTTCTGTTTTGACAGTAAACTCGACAGTTGTGTGGTTGTTGTTTTCTAATGTGTTACCCAATTCTTTCCGACCAAAATGTCAACTGCTAGGTTTTTATTGTTGAGAAATAAGCTCACAAGTATTCAAACAAATTTAAGTGAAAAAGTTAAACTACCAGAGAAGTTGAAAGGAACTATTATAGAGAGATGGTCTGTCTATTGGAAATCTTTAGTGAATGACTACGTAGACGTTGCGCAAGGTGCTGCTAAGACTGCGAAAGAAAAGCCTTTACGAACCTCAATACTCGGTGGAATAGGTCTTGCAACATACCTGTGCGCCAAAAACAATCCAGATGAAGTGTCCTTCATGCAGGAACTCAGAAATCGGAATAGTGACATGATGATGGTGCACGAATCATGTCAACGAGCAGAGTCCGCTGAATACCTTAAGCTGCTTGAAACTAGTATCAGCCAAGGCACTCTCCGGATACTTGACCTAGGCATTGTTACTTTAGTGTGGCTACATGACTTCAACAAGGAGCTCTGCACATACCGAGCAATTTGTGAGCACCTCCAGCCGGAATATAGTACATTTCACAAGCGGATTATCGATGTGGGATTCTGGAACAAATGGTGGAATTTGGACAGAAAAATGATTGATTACGACATTGCTGAGGAGAATTTGTAAAATAGGAATACAATTAAATTGAAGTAAATAATCTATTTAGCTATGCTGTTTTATTTTTATGAGTGCGCAGACAGTTGCAGAGCGCGGTTGACACAGAGAAATGGTAGTCGAACTCTTTATTTGGCTGAAGAAGTTTCCTGTACCGCTCTAGGGATGAGGCATTATCTGGCGTTAGGAGAATTGCAAGGCAATTGAGTTTACTTTGATTGCGAATGAAGAATTTCAGGTAATCGGATAAGATTTCCATGAAGAAGGGAATCGGTGTTTGGTTTGCATCACTCTTATCCAGAGAACAAAAAATGTGCAGTGCAGCCGGGGATCGATCAATCAAGGACCATGTGTTTTGCAGATTTGTTAATGATGACACTAGTTTGGAACTGAAATGACAGTTTAAAAGCGAACCGGGTGAAAACTATTAAAATCTTACTTCGAATCGCCGAGAAGGTTGAGTTTAAAACAGAACTCCGTTCTAATTTCATCCTCTATTTGGTGGGTTGAAAAAGCGGGACTAGTACATTTGGAAGACGCTCCTCTGTCAAAGGGGTAACAGTTAACAAATGGTTTCTGGTAACGCAACCGACTTTACCTGATTATTATCGTATATCGCTGAGCAAGAACCCACATTCGGTCAATAATACCACGGTGTTCCTCCATTGTTGACTGATAAAGGAGGTAATGATTTCTCATGGCATTCTCGGCAGTAAGAAGTTGCTTTATTATAGCATCGATCTCTTGGTCTGCACTCATTTTTGTTGAACTATAAAACATACGATTTTGAGCTCCAAAGAATACCCAACCGGACAGAAATGCTTGTTTTGTTTTGTTATTATTTGACACGAAGTTCAGCCGGACAGAAATAAAAGACGATTTCCCACCGTTCAGACAGCCAAAGCACTGAGGAGAATGCGTTCTTCAAAATTACTGTCATTGGCTAATAAAACTATCCCATTAATATGATACTTTACTAGAACGCTCTCGTTTATAAGTTGTTAATTGTCACTGCAGTTTGGAATTGTTTTGTTTTGGAAAACGACCCCCAAAAATGTACAAACAATGTTGCATTAACGAAAATTGTATACAGATAATTTTTTACCTTTTCTTAATTTGACATATTCTAATTGGTTTGTGTTCAATTAATTCAAGTTTACTGTCGAACGAAACAGTCAAAACAGAAGTAGGTGGGCACATTCAAGAATCTAGTTATCTTAAGTTGACTAGATTGGTCTGGATGAGATGTAACCTGAACGCAAAAACTAGATTGTTCGGGAACGTTACGTTTTCTACGTCAGCCACATATGAGAACTGTCAACTTAGTACTCAGTCACGAATTTCTCGACTAGATTCGTCGGCTACCCCTCCATAAACGTCAACTGAAACATCTGCTCTCACGACCGATTTCCCCCAATCAGAGCCGAGTTTCATCTAGTGAGAGAGCTGTCAGACTTACTAAACTAGATACTTGAACGTCCCCACTTACTAAACTAGGTACTTGAACGTCCCCAATTTAACCGCCTGAACTTCGTTTGACGGTCAACAGACCCGGAACTCCTCTGTTTTGGTAAAGAATTGGTGGATTACAAGTTTAAATATATTTTGAAGTCACTATTGCCAGTTTCAGGCACACATACGAAAATGGTTTTCAAGTGCCAGGAAGACAGTTTCTTAAAAGAAGTATGATAACCCCAAACCAATACAAAAAATTCCAATTTATTACTTTCTCCTAAGTTTTCCGGAAAAATTGTGTCCTGTGAACCGGCTACCCTTAAAGAATCCGGTCGAGAACTCGTCGGCTTCAATGTCATTTTGGATAACACCATACTTTTCCCAGAAGGCGGTGGCCAAGTGAGTATGGCGTGTCTATTTCTATATATGTCTATAACTGAGACCAAGTTCCTACTTGCAGCCATGCGACTTTGGAAGCTTAAATGATAAACCTGTGCGAAGTGTTATTCGCAAGGGAAGTGAGGCAGTCCATTTTGTGGAACATGCAGAGCCCTTTCGTGAAGGAGAAACTGTAAAACAGATAATCAATTGGGAACGTCGGTTTGATCATATGCAACAGCATTCAGGACAACACTTAATAACGGCTCTCTTTTGTCGGGACTACAATTTGGACACAACATCTTGGTGGTTGGGCACAGATAGTTCCTACCTCGAGTTGGCTGTTAAAGATGTCACCAAAGAACAGCTAAGTTCAGTAGAGGAGATGGCAAATGCTCTGATTGTCGAAGGAAGGCAAGTCAGCGTAATTGTAACGTGCCCCGAAGAAGGCGTTAAAGTAAGTAGTCTCGATTCAGTATGACGACAATCGTAGGTGGTTATGTATATTATTTTATTACCCATTCTTCGTAGTTTCAGGACGCCCGTGCTCCTAGAGGCCTGCCCGCTGACCATGTCGGACCGGTTCGGGTCGTGCGCATAGAGGGAATTGAAAGCAACATGTGTTGCGGAACTCATGTTACCAATTTGGCGCAGCTACAGGCCATCAAACTGCTCCATGCGGAGAAAGCCAAAGGCAAGGTCCTTATTTACTTCCTAGCTGGTAATCGAGTCTTGAAAAAACTTGCCGAGTGCTATGAACGTGAGCAAACCATGAACACCATTCTTAAGTAAGTTTGCACGTACTCAGTCTTCGTGCGCCACTTTACAGCATATATTTTTAGAGGCGGCCCATCAACGCACTTGGACTTGATCCAGAAAGTACAGGCAAACCTCAAGTGCATTAACAAGAGTTTTCAGAAACTCCTTAAGGACAACGCCACCATGGAAGCCGAAAAGCTAAATGCCTTACCGGACAAGCCCAAGTATTTCTCAATGCATCGCAAGGACGGCATAGAACCCGACTTCATAAATACCTTCTTACGCAATGCTCCTCAAGATATATTCTATTTCTTGTCCGTCGCTGACAACACTAACAAAGGCCACGTAGTATTGAGGGGAGATCCCGATTTGGTAGCAAAGTTTGGCCCCGAGTTCTTGCAACTACTCGACGGCAAAGGCTCGAACAGCCGCGGCAACAGCATGCAGGCCAAGGTCAACAACGTAAACAAAATAAAAGATTGTGAAGCCAAGCTAAAGGAACACTTCTCTCAATAAACTAAATTTCAAAGCAAACACGTCTTTATTACGATTTCACGTTTATTTAAAAAAAAAGTTTCCCATTTCACAAACAAATTGATGCACAACACCAATCCATGACGATTTTACAGGTCATATCTGAAAATAATACAAATAGGATTGGAATTATGGGCATTTTTTATAGTCTATTGTTAATGCATACCTTTGTTGCCATATTTAAATTTCTTATCGAAGTCTTCTGGCTTCTCTTTCGGATTCAAGAAGGGTTAGAATATCACCTTCACGAACGGGTCCCTTGACGTTGCGGATGATCTGACGATTTTGTTCCCCAAGGAACTCCACTTTCACTTGGGTACACTGACCCTGGGAGCCGGTGCGACCGAGAACTTTGATAACGCGAGCCCAAACAACTGGTTTATCCATGTTTTTTCGATTATTTTAGTGATTTTCTGCAGAGAAATTCACGTGTGCCAAACACTCAAAGTGACAGCCGGAACAAGAAAGAGCGAGTTGTCGGAAGAAATAACAACTTGACGAATATATTTATGGTATTTTTCACTTGACGAAGGGTGAAGTTGGGTGTGGTAATTATCAGCGCTTATTACATCGTTGGATATTCTTTTCGAATAATTAGAACACATTTTTAATTTATTTAGTACCCATTGAAATAATGGTCCCATTATTAACAGTTTTGCAGAAACAAAGAGTCTTCTAGAGTTTTTTTATTGCTTAGATCTTGGGATTTCTTTTAACATTCGGATTGTTTTACTAAACACTTTTCCAAGCAAGAGGGTTTTCAACCAGCAATTACAAAAATTGCACTCTACTTGACACTGAGATACGCCGTAGGGATTTCCCCAAGTAGAAATGACCGAACAGTGGCAGCTTCTATTGATACTTTTGTGATGTTCACTTTTTGGCTAGGGTAGTGCTTTCAGCGAGGGAACTTGCTAAACAATATGGAAACTGGCAAATTTGAGTAGCAAATTAGCTAAGTACTTGAATACTTATTTCTAATTATTATAGAAGCTGTGTTGAGTATAAGACACCCCATGCCACTGAAAAATCTTCTTTGAAATATCTTCTTCTGATGATAGTTTGGCAGTAAAATTCAGCTACAAGTTTGTTTTTTCGTTATGCGTAGAATCGTGTGCAAAAGCAGGAATCACTAATGCGTTATTGGCGCCAATTACCAAATATTAAATACAATGTTAATTATAATATTTCAAGTCATTCAGACAATTAGCTTTTAATCACTTCTCTATATTTAAAATGCAATACGTTTCTATTAAAACTTTAAGGAAATATCTTTTGATGTATGATGATTCTATTATATTTGTTCATTCACCCTTCATGAAATTTTTTATTTGGTTAGGAACTTAAGTTTATCCAGTAAGTCGTATTTATAGGTAGTAGATTCGTGAAAATTGTAAAATCGTTGACATTTACGAACACAGCCACTAAACTGTCATCGCGTGGAGACAATCCGGCAAAACGCGGCTCCACGTAATAACAATTTTGTAGAGTTTTTCAATGACAGTGCCGAGTGAAAGTATCGTCGTTTTCTTACACCACCACATTTCAGTGGACACATCGACACGTTCATCATCTTTTTCGGGTCTTTTGCTGTCATTCCATTGCCAGTGGTCGTTGCAGAAACTTTTTCACTAAACAATTGGATAATTATAAATAAAAATAATGAAGAACTACCTACTGCTCCTGCTCTTAGTCAGCCCCCTAATCATCTGCTCATTCAACAGTCGTAAGTATTCTTAAAACATAAATAATAAGTTATTTCTGCTAAGAGTGCCTTTCCGGGTTTCCAAATACGTGGCACGAAATTAGCCGATGGTCCACTTTGGGAGGTCTTCCCCTTCTCCCAAATAAAACTTTTTACATGGTCAAATCAAATTTATCTATTTCAGCAAACAAATTCTCTGCGTACGCTGAAGATGAAGTTGAGGACGATCTGGTCGATGTGGACGGAGATGATGGAGCGGTGACAGGCGAAGACATCGATATCGACGATGAAACCGAAACAACAAAGTCTCCAAACGCAGACACGTACCTACTGTTCACGAAACCTCTATACACACCTGGTGTTCAACTCGATTTGCCCGGAGGCAAGCCAGTCGAATTCCTAATTGGCTTCACAAATCTGGGACAAGACGATTTCGTTATTGAAACCGTGGAAGCGTCTTTCCGCTACCCCCAAGACTTCAACTACTACATTCAGAACTTCTCCGCTGTGGCCTTTAACCGAGAAGTAAAGTCCGGCTATGAAGGTACCGTCTCGTATTCCTTCCTGCCTTCCGATACTTTCGCTGGACGTCCATTCGGGCTCAACATCGGACTTAATTATCGCGACTCGAATGGAGCTCATTTCACTGAGACCGTCTTCAATGAAACAGTTCTCATCTCTGAAGTGGACGAGGGCTTGGACGGAGAGACTTTCTTCTTGTATGTTCTCCTTTCCGGTATCGTTGTTCTCCTTTTGGTGCTCGGTCAGCAAATGCTTCTGGGTTCATCTGGAAAGAGGAAACGTTTCCAGACCACCAAAAAGACTATTGAAACTGGAACAACCAACGATGGAAGCATCGACTACGACTGGGTTCCAGAGGCAACTATGCGAGCTCTTCGTAAGTGTCTTCATACCACTCTCTTGACTTCTTAAATCTATCATTTCTGTTTCCTATCGTTTACAGAAAAGTCGCCACCAAAGTCTCCCAAGTCGAAGACTTCTCCCAAGACATCGCCCAAGGTCAAGGCTAGTCAGAGCCCAAAACAGAGCCAGAGCCCCAAGCAGAGGAAAGTGAAGCGCGCCGCTGGCTCCGACGACTAGATTGTAAGACTGTATAGTAGTGTTCATCTGTAATTTTGAGAATTATTTGAGCTTGTAAGGCTCGAGGGAGAGTTTTTTGTCTTCGTTACTTGAAGACATTGGTAGTTTCTTTTGATACTCTTTGTTTATGTTCTCTTTAAATAATTCATTCATATGTACGTATAAACAAATAAACATTTAGTTTCATGCAGCCAACAACTGCTTCGAAGATCAGGACATAGTTTTCCAAAAACAGCATGTTTTGTACGCATTTTTTTTTTTATTAAATTAAATTAAACGTAATAACTTAATAGCATGAATGAGAAATGAAAAAATAATAAACAAAGCCAAGAAAAAAACAAACAAATATTCGTTTGATTTGCAGTATTTCGATTGGAGGTATTTACTGAGTAGCACAGTTCGGGGGCACCGTTCTATACTAATGTATATCTGAAAAGCGTTCGTTATATCGCAAATTCCCTATATCGGAGTTAGTGAGAACTCGATTCCTTCAATAAGTTTGCACACAGAGCCCTGTTGCTTAGCCTCGATAGCCCCTTACCGAAGTCATATTGTTACTAGTACAAAACATCGTTTGGGTTGTTCCCAAATGCGCGGCGAATCGCTTTTGATGGCGGATTTTGATTTTTGTATTTCCAACCCGAACACAGTAATTGAAGGAATAACATTGAATCATTTCAGTTGTGACTGTGACAAGCTGAACTGGACAAACAGATGCTTTGCGCTTGAGTATCAGTTGCGCAAGCAAGTTTACTTTTTGCTATCTACTATGCATTGGTTCTATCGCGGCTTGAGTATGGTCTTGCATGTTGAGGCTGTGCCTACATAAGCAACCTACTTCCTACTATTGCAGCACAGAAAAAAATTGTTAAGTAAAAACGGATTCGAGCCTTCATTGCCTCTATTCAAGTCAGCGAAACTACTACCACTTCGCTACCTATTTATCTACAAAACACTTAAAATATTTTTTGTTGGTAGTATTCACTTTAGAAAAAATGGAGTATATTCGTTGAGAAATGGGAACACAGTTAATGTTCATAGGGTTAATAAAGAGCACAATCGACGTTCTCCGACTTCTATAGCACCTTACATTTTTAACAAACTGCCGTCTAATGAAGGGTGTTTTTTTTTTTAGAGGTATAGGGCTTTAAGTTGGCGACACTATTTTAACTGGCGGCCATTTTGTCAGCTGTCAAGTGATTTATTCTTAGTTTGGTTTGGCATTTCAACTTTCAACATGAATAGACTGACGCCTGAAAACGCTTCCAAATTGTGCAAATTTATTTTGAAAATCACACTGTTTGGTGTGCTTTATGGGTTGGTGGAATAATTGGTCCGTACTTCCTTAAAACGTCACAGTCAATGGTGACCGCTATAGAGCCATGATTACTGACTCTTTCGTTCATCAACCATGATGTGCAGGAGCTGTGGTTTCAACAAGACGGCGCAACATGTCACACAGCTCGAGCCACAATTGATTTATTGAAGGAAACGTTTGGTAACCGCATAGATTCACGTTGCGGACCCGTGAATTGGCCTCCAAGATCGTGCGATTTAACGCCGCTTGACTATTTTCTGCGGGGATATGTGAAGTCGCTAGTCTACGCCCATAATACCGAAACGATTGACCACCTGGAGGACAACATTCGCAGCGTTATTTCCGATATACGGCCACAAATGTTTTGAAAAGTCATCGAAAATTGGACCTCCAGATTAGACTACGTCCGAGCCAGCCTTGGCGGTCATTTGATAGAAATCATATATAAATTATAATGCCAGAAGATTATCTTTCGATTAAAGTAAATTTCATGTCAATTTAAAAAAATCATCTTTGTTTTATTCCATTTCAAAGTTTTATGCCTCTAAAAAAACACCGTTTGTATTCATATTTAGTTTTTCCGTTTTATTTTCCGTCTTCCAAAAAATATTTCCACGACAAATAATTTATATTCGCATCTCGCTTTATACCGCCTTCCCCTCCCCCTTAATGTAGGTATTAATGTTCACTTGCTATTATGTTTAATTGAATTGTCATCTTAAAATGAAATGGAAGTAACAATAAAATTGAAATTGAAATTGACAAAAAAAAATTGAATATATTTTAATGGAAATTTTACAGCGGTTTCCACAATGAAAAGCACTGCAAAATCGGAGGCGTATACTTACTAAATTATGCACAACTGCAAAGGTGTTCCACAACCACAAAGAACATCATTTCACTGCCAAAATTATTATTATTTTATTGCTAAAAAGGACCATGTCACTACAATGCAATGCAAATTGTCATCCAATGTCATGAATGGGCCCACAAACAACAGAAAATTACATCGAAACGTTGGTTCCGCTGGCGATCGTTAACAAATTTCCCAGAACCTTTGCAACCTTCTCAATTCAGCTGGGTACTTATTCCGTAATTTTTCAGACGATTATCGTCGAAACGATAGACCTCCAAAAGTAAAAACTAAGTGCCAAAATTATGAGTTCAGACCTTAATCCAGTTCATTTTCCACAAATGTAATGAAAGCTGATGACAATGAAACAAGTTCCGTCAGAATATAACTTCTTATGGTCATCAAAGATTCAAAAACGATATCGTCCCGACGATTATTGTTATGCGGAATCTGCCCCCAGAACACGACATACGCCATGAAATTGTATGTTTTTGTTTTTTTTAAGGCCTACACTGAGATTAAATTAGGTCCACGCATGAGGAAGAGATATGTAACCAACATTTTTCAAGTTCGAGGTTTTGGTAGGTAAAAAAATCGCATATTAATCTCAACCGTACCATGTGCGTATACACAACAACTTGTGGATGGGTATAGTTGAAAACAAACGTGACACGAAATGGTCTAAAAACAAACACTGTCCAAAAAAATAACCAACAAATTATTCGAAGGGGTAGCTAGTGCATGTGTAGGTACTCGTATCGCCTCCTGCCTGCTTTTTTCATACAAACTTTCTGTATATACCCAAATGAATTGTATGTACCACACTGCTTAAGTTTTCTACTTATTTTCACTTTCCAGAAGGCCAACAACAGGCCCTGTGAGCTTTCGTGTGTACTTACGCCTGAGAAGAAGTGGCTGTCATGCGCAATAAAACACTAAAAATAGGAATATACTTACAGGCAACACATGATTTCTGGAATGGGCCTTCAAAACAAAATTCAAGATCTGCACGAATAAGTTTATCTTTGGATGTAGTACGCAAATCCGCGGGGTAAAGGGTACAGATCTCCTCTGATCTCAGAGGAATGAATGCTACTGCAAATGAATACCGCCCGCGGAATATCAATCATCAAATCAAAATGTGTCAAAAAAACAGAGTCCATTGACTAGGGCACTACATTACAGGATGCGCAACAGCGAGTAAGGGTAAATGATATCGCCGATACTGCCTTTAAGAAATGGTTACATGGCTGATGGCTCCCCCTAAAAAAGCCCACCACGAAACAGATTTTCATTTTATACCAGTCCTACTTGTATATGTGTCAAGTCGTACATGGATGTAAAAAAGCCTATGGTCCACTATAATAAGACAAAACGAGAGCAAAGGGAACAAGAGAAGGAGAGCACGCTAAGGCATACATACTCCTCACAATGCGATTATAGCTCTCTCTATATATGAGAAATCAGCTTGAAGCCATCGGTGGTCCTTCAATGTGGGATGCTGGTACTATCTTCTTCTTCTGTGTGATGGCATTCCAGAACATCCTTGTTAACTTAACCAGAGAGTGGTTGAACAACTACACAACACAGTAGAACTGTATTGATATACATTTAATGGAGCCGTTCGTTGTGTTACAATCCGTTGGCTAAATACAAATTAAAATAAACCATCTACGTGCTGCATAAAGTTTAAATTTACTATCTACAGCTTTAAAAAAAAAGACTACACAGTGAGTGAGTGAGTGAATGAAAGAAAGCAAAGTAAAGTAAAAAGAAAAGAAAACGAGTGCAACCACCCACATCTAATCAATCGCAATTTAACTTCGCCCAAGTACACATCTTCGTAATTGAATTCCGCGTGTACCTGCTTTGTGGCTTTAATGGTTCACACTCCGCATCTACTAGGATGAGTTTGTGGGTAAAGTGCAGAAGTGCGTTTTTATTCTTTGCCGGATGAGTTCATAAATCTGCGGTAAAGTCTTATTTTATTCCCACCCGCACAGAAATAAGGATACAATCAAAGTAAAGTACAATCACCAGGTAAGTTGTTTTTTTTTTCTCTTCTTCTAAATTATCTGCGGAAAGAAGAGAAAAAGTATCTAACATAGTATAGCGTTTTTCGCATATATCTTACTTTGAAAAGTGTGATGTCGTTTTAAATACAGCGAATGATGACGATGAAAAATCTGGTATTTAGGTGTAGATACATTTATACAACACAACTGGGCTGTATATGTTTGAACACTCGGGCACAAAAGGACTTTGTAGGCCAGCAACTTATTGTTTTATGTTGTTGTTATTGTCGTATACCTTTGGGGAAAGGCACTCGGCTATATTTTACCATTTGTGAGATGATTTTGTGCGCATAATATCAGATAATTTTAATATTCGCTTAACCCGGATTTATTCAACCCCCCCTTCGCATCACTCTCTCTCTCCGCTGCCATTCTAGTACTTCTATCTATATATACTGAGTCAAAAGATAACCTCTAAAAATGTTCGTGAGGGTTAAGGAGATTTTATGGGAGCTTAAAAACAACAATCCTTGCAAATGGATATCAGCTCAGACAAGACAAGTTATTTAATCAATGTAGTGTACAATTAGAAATATATGTACATGAATATGTAGATACATACCACAGCTTGGCAGTTTGGTTTGGTATGGAATCTTTGTGTCAGGCGGGTGGGTACTATCCCTCTATACACGCCTATACGCTGTAGGGCCGAAAGCAAATTTATTGCTGAATGCCTGCGTGACACTTATTTCAACAGCGAATGAGACGACTCCCGTGATTTATTTTTTGTTTTCGGTAAAATTAGCAAAAACCCATGCAGTTGAAGACAATACCCACTTATCGATCGGTTAAACGGAAATTTAAAATAGCTTTTGTATTGCGAAACATGGGGTGGGGGAGTTTTGAAGCACAAACCTGTGGGAGGATAAAGAAGTTAAGCTGGCTTGTTTTGCGTTTTGAAAAATTGTTCCAGGTGCAATGGAGCTTAATTCCATTTATCCACCTGGCGAACGTATATTACTGTTACAGCTCACATCTGTCATGTTCATATTTAAAAAGCCATTTAAATTTAACCTTGAGTGAGTGGAAGTGGATTTAAATGGATAGTAAATAAATATGTAGGTATGCAAGACCTGGTGAGCGTTGAGTGATGTATAAAAAAGAGGAGCGATGTAGGTGACCACGAATTTGTAATAGATTTTCACAACATATATATTACACTTTTTGTGGGTACACAAGTTGAAACCAAATACATGGTGTCAACTTTATTATACGTATTTACGAAGGGGCCTGTGTTTTTGTTATCCTTTTAGTTGTTAAAGCTGGCTTTTCATAGGGTGGTTATGTTTGGAAAGCATATTGTTTGGCTACGTGATTTCCGCTTGAGTGTCAATTTAGATTTAATTTTTGGGACGAATCTACAACGAGTCCGTATAATCTCATGCCGAATGCAAACGGCGGAACTAGAAAGACTTAATTATAGATACTCTTTGATGCTTTTTGGCCTTTCGCGAGAGGTGACGTAGTGGAAAAACAATTTTCGATGGGTATTCGATACAAAATAGATACGCGAAAAAATTGCGTGTTCAATGTTTTAAAATTTTAATTTTGTAGCTTTCCATCCTCGTTACTTTCAATAATCCAGGCTAAACGCTAAAAATTTTGATGCGAATCACAAACTGTAAGTTATCTCTTATCGGCTTAATATCAATGGGCGTCACTTTTCCTCTTTAGCTTCACGATCAATATTTCGTAGGTTACAATACATTATATATCGAAAAATCACAAAAATCCCATCATATCATAAGCGCAACCAAAATTGAGTTAAGAAAAGTTTCATTTCACGGTTACCGTAAGCGTTTCATGCGTGAAGTGAATATTTTGCTAAGCCTTGTGCTTCTGTCAAACTTTCTGATCAAAGTTTGTGTCACTGTCCAACTAAATATATATTCTCCTTTTATATTCCTTCGGTTTGTACACTATTTATCTTATTATCTTTAAGCTGTTCCTAATTTATAAATAATTTTTCAATCATTTAAGAGAATAAAAGATATAATACGCTCTTGCTCTTTTTTGTGTTAATATTTGCGCGTTTGGAATATGTGTACCATTCGACACTTTTCTAAGCGTTTTCCATTCACTGGTTAATTCAAAATTCAAAATGATCGCCCAGATTGATTTCTAAACATTTGTATATAAATAATTATTAAAAAATAGATCAACCCGATGCAATTAAAATGAAAAATTTCACGAAAATGTAAACAAACTCCACTAGTTGTCAAACTCAAACGTACTTGCATTGGTAAATCTGAAGCAAATTTGAGAAAAAATCCAGATTCGCAAAAGTGCTTTGAAATCTGAAAAAGATTGCTTTTTTTTGTACCAAACGAACATGAAAAGTGCTCTAAGAGCAAAAAAAGTGCTCAAGTCCAAGAGGATATTTATGAAATTTGAGCTGTGGTCACGATAGAAATGAAAAATGAAATATAAGCATCTATGCAGAGACATTTGCCCTAGGTCTAACTCCTCACAGCAATTCGTTTTCGAATGAAAGGGATCTACAATTTGATGCCGAGTCCAAACGGCAAATTGAGAAGCTCTTTCATTAAATTTATACTCTCGGATGTTTGTCAGGCATTCGCGAGAGGTGGATCAGTGGAAAAAAACCTTTAGATGGAATTTGGTTTTTTTTGGGTCGATCCTGGGACCCCCCGGTTAGTAATCTAACACTCTAAGTTTTTTTGGTATTGACGTGACAAAGTAACAATAATAAAGCGAACATAAACACACACTTTTTCGATGACAGTACGTAGTTAGGTGTGAATGTTAATGCAGAAAAATTAAAGTAGCAGTCAAATTATATTGGGCACTAGATGTAACCTGAACGCAAAATCAAGATAAATACTGGACGCCACTTGTCCTACGTCAGCCACATATGCGAACTGTCAAACTTGGATTCAGTCAGTCAAGCGTATTCGTGCGAATAGGATATTTCCGGCGCACTGTGTAAGCGAATCTTATTCACCCGAAGTAAGTGAATTATTTATGTAGCAGTGCTAAGATACGCGATTTGAGAAGTCGTTTTTTGACAAATTTTAATCATATCGGTTGTTTTGTGGAAAAAAAAATCAATTTTTGTTAGAAATTAGCTTTTTAAAGCACAAATCTCATTACCACAGCTATTTCATCTAACAGTCTTGCATTTTTGCACAAGTCTTTCCTGTTCATAGCCCATAACAATGCTCGATTTTAAACTTCATATATTATCTTTCACGAATCCACTTTGCATGAAATTCAACTTTTTAAGGGGTTTAGCAAATTTCATGAATTCGAATGCGTGAAATTCGGTTGGACCGGAACCACAGCCTTCGGGTTCCTATTATAATTACAAAAAAAAAAAACGTTTGTAGATGACAGTCAAGTCATTATATGACCCTGTCATTGCCCTGCCTCATTGACATATCTAGGATACACTTTTTTCTTCAAAACAAATTTTTGGTTAATAATAGGTTCTTTTTTTTCAATCGAGGAGATGCCTGCACTCTGCACATATATATTTTGGTAAGATAAATGTGAGTCCGATGCTATGTGAACTTTGACAGTTAATGCCATAGACAAACCATACTGAGACCCCAACTCACAATCCTCTTGCCGCTGGCCCCCTCGATTTTTTTTCAAATTCGCCATTTTGTTTTACTATCGGTGTTATGTCAATTAAGAATCCGTGTGACATGCAAAAACATACAAAAAATACAAAAATAAATGCTGCCAACCGCGGCAACCGTGCGGAAGTGTGAAAGAGTTCGGGAATTCCACATTTTTATATTACTGAATGCAATTGGTTAGTTATTATAAATTGTTAAAAGGCGAATAATTTGATTTGTTTGGTTAGTAAAACTATCTAAAATGCATGTTTTATATGCCAGAAATATATTATGACGAAAATGTTTTATATGCCAGAAATATATTATGACGAAAATGGTTATGTATTCCCCGCTTTTGGATATCATTGACTTCGATTTTGTGTGTACATTTTTCTTAAATAATGAAGAAAATTGCTCAAAATGTTTTTATTATTTATATATTTTATTTTCCCTCAACCAATAAACATTGTTAATTTTTCATGAATATTTTAAGCAAATGTGCACTTATTCCTAAAAAAAATATTATCCATTCGTAACGAACAATTTCAAATTCAAAGAGGAAGTGGCTAATATTTTTTTGGGACTGTGTTGGTGAGCCGGAATTTTTGAAGTTACGTGACATTTGTCATTACAAATTTCTATTTAACAATACTAGCGCACCAAATCGTGATCACTCCGTAAAAATATAGCTTGTAGGCTAATTAACGGGAAATCGGCCGGAGTTGGTGGTCTCAGTATTGTCTCTGGTTGATGCTATGCATATTATACGTTAACTACGTGTATCTTTTTTCATTTGTGCAAAAGTCCCCGTCATCAGGTTCGTCCTTACATCAAGATGACTGGTATAATAAAACGTAGCTGCTATTATTTCACACAACTCTTATTAAAGTCTTAATAGTTCTTCTAATCGTTTTGAAAGTAACTAAGTGGAAAAGAATAATAATAGACTCGTTATTTTCCATTAACTGAGAGGTTTTTTTCATCATGGTCTTCATAGGAGCGATGGAAGAAAAAATAAATACATAACCTCTTCCAGTTAGCAAGTGTAATGAGATTGCAGGATTTTTCCCCCTTTTCGTTTTTTGTTGACGTTTTCTGTTTTCTTTTTCTATTTCAACAAAAGTATTAAAATCATTTGGAAAGCTTTCATAGGCTTAATTAAAATTCTCACTTGGATGGAATCAGATAGAAAAAATAAAAGAATAAAGATATCCGTGACAATGGATAAAAGCTAAGCTGGGAACGAGTTACCAATTTGTGCACTGAAAAGGAATTAAGCTTGACTCGAGTCCGAGTGTGAATGGGATCTATATAGTAAACAATTAGTAACAGCAAATAAATGGTTTATTTCACATAATAACCCGAATGTGTTTAGTCCACGTGAAGGTCTAATTTACTCATGGATTGCGATCTATTAATAGCAGCAATTTTCATCGGAAATTGGTGATGAAAAAAAGCATTTCTTGACAGGAGAAGTCGAACAATTTTGCTTCACTAATACCTTCGATTTATGGTAGATCGAGAAATGAGTTTTATATGGAACTTTTAGTCAAAAACGTACCACATTCAAACAGAACTTTAACGAAAGAAGTGTTGCCACATAATGTGGTATCGTACTGAATAGTGTAAACTAGAAAAATTATTACTTGGAACTCAAAACTCAAACGTCGGTAACAGCTGTCATTTGTTCTTATGTTTCTCAAAATGTTACAACGAAATGAACAAAGTTTTTGTAAAACAAGTGCTCATCGCAACAAAAATGGCTGGTGCTATTCGCACGTGTCGTTAGGGACGCGGCTAAGTAACGAAATGTCAAAGTTAAATCGCGGCAAATAGGGGTAATGTGGCTCGCTTCACTCGCTTAAGGCGCAGTATTTCACTTTCGGGCACAATCCTATACGTTTTAAGGTCCAACTTATTTCTAAAAACAATATTTTTAATGAAAATACCATTACGTTACGTCAACTACGTAGCCGTGCCCCTAAGCCCGACACACGTCAATCAAAAATAACGTGCGAATAGCCACTTCGAACACAAATTGTGAAGGTCTCCTCTCTTACTTTAGTGGGAATAGTTGTCACCACTCGTTTTCCTTTTTTCGAAATATTATGTTCAAGCCAATGTTTCTATTTTTGTTAAACTTATTACATTTACATTCCCTCCCTTTTTCCCACGAGACGGTTTTTTGTCTTCGAAATCCCCATAAAAATGTAAATTTCTCACTAACACTATTTAAAGAAACTTTTAAAATTAAAAGTTGGACAGTTCGTTGCAATTAACTCATGTAATAATTTATGAGCACTCAATAGACTAGTCCTGCCTTACTGCTCAAGTGCTTATACCCAATAAAACATCTCCATAGCAATACGGAGTGAATTTAAACTAGTGGTTTGAGAATACTGTAAAATAGATAACAAAAAGAAACAAAATCCTGCCTGTCGCACAACAAAAGTTATATGGGAAACTAATTGACACACCGACAGTAACAGCACCACTGACAGCCAAGGCCCTCTTTCAGAACTAAAAGCCCAGCCCATTGAATCTGTTGCTGCCGTTGTGTCGACGGGTCCGTCAATATTGACGTATTCGACGGAACGAGCAGGGGAGCAGTCCCATAAAATCTGTCGCATATGGTGACAGCCGATGACAGTTTCTCCCATTCTCTCAATGCTTCTGCCAATGACTTGCATCATGCTGTGCAGCCAACTCTTCGGACTTTCCATTAATTTTAGGTCTCTCTCATGTTCCCTTCGTCTCAAAAAAAAATATTCATGGTTGTGTTGTGAGATAGTCATAGGGTCTTTACTTTAGTCGACTTCTTGCGTCAACTAATGATTTGATTTATTTGACTAGTCAACATTAATTTCTCCATGCCGCACTCTCTCTCTCTCTGACCTATAGAATAGCTACACTACCGTTTGACCTCAACGCAATGTATATTCATCTCATTAATGCCTGACAATACGGGGAACATTTTAAACTTATTTTCAGGTCCATTTGGACCCAAATGCCTGAAACCACGTCATTACAAGAATCTACACCCAATTTGAGATACAAATGAGGTAATGTATCTACCATCCTGATGGATGGATTATTGCTTCGACATTAAGCCGGCTATACAATTCTATTTAATCCGTTAAGGTGCCTTTGAACCCCAAAATATACATATCTTTCAATTTAACCTTGAATTCAACTTACATAACAACAGTTTTTACGAAATACGGATTCGGAGTCTGTTGTTGCGTTAACAACAAACTCGTTGACTTTTTCTCTTTATATTGATTTTGAAAATGCCACTCATATCGTCATAGGGATCCTATTTGGATGATAACGAATTACTGCTTCTACCACCAATGTGTCGAAATTATGTCCAGTTACGATTCGAAACGGACATGAAGACAGCTGTACTACATACACAAACAGCCTAACCCTAAAGTATTATTAAAGATTGGCCAACGAATGACCTGCCTGCGACCCAAATAAAATAAATAATACCCCCGACACTGGTGGCTGGTGCTCGATTTTTCCCCATCTCAAACTAACAAAACCCTCCACCGTAAATACATCAGAATCTGTTTTCAAATTTAAAAATGAAAATAAAACCTTATCGTAAAGTAAGCGAGGAGAGAGCAACCCTTGTTTTCCTACCTATATCCTATTCTGAATTATATACGAGCATCCTTTACGCATCCAGCTTTAGCTATACACATATATTCAATTTGGTTTGGCAATATCCACAAGGGAATGTCATCGGATGAACGGGCTTTAGCTAAGGCAAATATACGGGCAGACTTTTATCAGATTTAATTATTGATTTTAAAGTTTGAAAGAAAAATTGAAGAAACTTTTCCGAGCAAGTATTTAAACTAAAACTTCCTTCATTAGGAATATATTATTTTTCGAAGGATCTGAGTTCTATGAAAGGTGGGAACAAAAAAATCACAGGCAAAGTTCGAACGACTTAAGAGCTATGAGGATTATTTCTAGAAATTAACAATAAATTGACGTCGAAATGAAAGTAGATAGGTACTGCTATCGAGCGTCAGAAGGGCAAGTGCAAATGAAAAATGTTTCTCGAAGACTGTCATTAGATAGACCGAATGTTAAGAAACAAAATCTAAGTTGATCAATGATAATAATAGGGTCTTGCGAAATACTAGTACACGGTTGACTGTGGGCTCCCAAAAATTTCTTCACATTTTTGTTATTTATATATTAATCACAACCTAAATGACCTCAAAGAGTATTCCTATCAGATTAAAAAGAAAAAAAACAAGCTCACGTGGCTGTTTTGTAAATGAAATTGTGTAATTACCCAAACGAAAGAGAGAACAATTTATTTGCAATAACAACGCAAATCAGTTTAAAGTGTGAGTTGCTTTAGACAGAATAAGCTGAAAAAACTGTTGCGTAGTTAAATGGCGGTGACTTTTAACTCTGACTGTGATTCATGGAGACAGATTCTTCAGACTTTTTCTTACGCGTTTAACAAT
Source organism: Cheilosia variabilis (assembly GCA_951230905.1). Taxonomy (NCBI): domain Eukaryota; kingdom Metazoa; phylum Arthropoda; class Insecta; order Diptera; family Syrphidae; genus Cheilosia; species Cheilosia variabilis. The sequence continues at coordinate 41,740,085 of OX579677.1, read as the reverse complement.
TTTTTCAGTTGCGGTCGCTTTTTTAGTGCCGCTCTTAAAGCGGAAAATATTTATGGACTGCATATGCATTTACAACATTACGCAGGCGCTTTTTTGCACGAGACGGGGCAGAGAGATCCGTTTGTCTGCAGCCGATGCTAATAAAAGCGTAAGAATGAGATCACAAATCAGACACCAAGTAAAATGGATGTTTTACCAAGAATTATAGATACGTGAAACTGAACACAACGTGTCTGCAATCACGTGAAAACGTTTCCATTTCTGATTTAAATCCTGTCAAATGAGAGTGGTAACTAGTTTCAATACGTTTTTACCGAATCAATTATACGAAATAAATAAATAATTCTCCATTCATCACCGCGGAAGCCATTTTATTTTATAGGAAAGCGAAATTTCGTCAGCTATCGCTATAAAAATATGAACATGCTGAACACTTCCATAATTCCGACCACGTTAACAAGATGGCCGACCAAAATACGTCTCATATATTTTTGCTGTAATGCTGTCCCTTTCGGTCAGACGGCTATTTAGAATTGTACATCACTTTAATCATCCGTGTTAGGAATGTCTGATGTTATAAATGCAGCATTACTAATTATCATTCTTAACCTTCACATAGGTCACAATAGACCATTTTACACGGAATATTTTTTAAGGCAAAGATTTGTATATATGGCCAACTTTTGGTAATCTATTTCGATTGCGAGGTCCTGGAGTGATTTTAAATCTGAGCCCTTAAATATTTTGTAGGTCACAATATAAAAAATTTCACAATTGTGATTTCATTGCATTTAATATGGACACTCAAATTTGCTAGTTACCATTTTTAGTATCACTTGTCCAGGTTAAAAAAAGACGAAAAGCGGCCTGTTCAATTTTCTGCTGTTATCTAAAAAAACTTGTGGCGCAGTGGCTTAGTGGTTATTGTGTTGGACTAGTAGTAGTAGTAACGAGGGGCCCCCAAAAAAACACATAACCACATCTAATGGTTTTTTCCACAGCGACCCCTGTCGGGAACGTCTGACAAACATCCGAGAACTTAACTGTCATGAAAGAGCGTTTAGACTTGGCATAAAATAGCAGATTCCTTCTATTCATCTCAAAAATAAAAAAAAAAACTCACACAAAACGAATGCTTTTGAGAAGTTAATTAACTGTCCAACTGCGCCAACTATTTATTTATTTTATTGAGGCGCCTTGTGGAGCTTCCGCTGTAATGTTGTATAGTACGATTCATAATCGTAAGTCTCAGCTTCTAGAAATTTTGACGATACATTTTTTTTTAATTTCTACCTAGTTCTTTCGCAACTATTTTTTTTTTGAAAATACCGCACGGAAGAACAATTTAGAGTTTTTCAGATAAGCTATTATTTTAACATTTGCGGAAAAAATTGTGTAGTTTAATTATTAGTACTAGAGTGGTACAAGTTTTACTATTATTGTGACTTGGATTATTCACAACATATTAGAAAACAAATTACACTCGGCGTTGCATCTCTGCACAATCTTCCCGACAACGAAATAAAACCAAGCAAATATGTTTTATTGGCATTGAATGTGGTTCTTCACTATTTTCCTTCGCCTATTTATATATAACCGCTACCGCTATTACTTTAAAATTAAGAACCCATTTAAAGTAGAGTTAAAAACCCATTTGCTAACTGAGTCTATCAAAACATTTCAACAATTCATTAACACATCTGAATTGCATTTTTTGTTGTTGTTGTTTTTAAAAGCAATACCATTTGCATCCCAAATTGCAAATCAAAGATTTGCGGATATATGTGTATACTCATCCATATACGAGTACCTAACAGCCAGGACATCTCCCTCAGGTGGATGGATAATCGATTAATTTATGGCTGTGAAATGAAAATTAAAAGGACGTTTTATTATGGGGATTTGTGTGACTATTTTTGGCACACTTATGCAGACGGTGCGGGTATATGGTCTACTATGGTGTATAGAGTACAAGCTGTGTGTATGGAATTTTCCGCAGAGATTCGAGAATACGAAAATAATTCAATTTGATTCGGAAAAAGAAACCTTTTTTTCTATGCACTGAAGAATATAAAATAATTTTGTGAAAGGAAAATGATTTATCGATTTTCAACTGGACGGTCAAAGTGGATTTAGGTGATAGCCTGTACAGTTTACACGGTGCACAAGGACGCAACAGTGTTTATTGAATACAGAGAGAAACATTCTGAAGATCTGAGTCCCTTTTCCCTTTGAAATGCAAATGAAGGACAAATAAAATACATTAATATTGTGCAGACATTTTCTTTGATAGAATATGCATTGGGAAAGCTGGTATTATCATAAAATATGTATGGGAATGGTAGTTGCTAGTAGTGGTGAAAATATTTACCAGGCAAAATTATTGGAAATATTTAAATTTGAAGTGCGATAAGCTTGGCTCACAAATGTGAGGTAGGTATGAACAAATGGATGTGCTCCTGCTCCCATACATTTGTCCACAAATATAAACACAGCTGGCGGTGGGAACGGTCCCATATGTGTACCTGTTGCGGAACTAGTAACCAGGTACTTTCCTCTTAGCTACTCCTGTCATCTAGCTAACTTCACCTTTTACATTTGCTTATGAATAAGTTTCCTTATTTTCTAGTCTTTCGGTTTTTTTTTTTGTTTTAAATCCCATAAGCAAAGAAAATCATTTTCCTTTCTTTTGTTTAAGGACAACCGTCTTGGCACCAATACCTGAAACAAAACAAATAAGCACACATCATGCGACGCGCATCGTATACTCCAGTTTTTAATATAAGTGCTCAGGAGCCACTTATTGTGGTGGAGGAATCAAATGCAGCAGATGATGATGAACCAGAAACCGCCGAGCAGAGAAAAAAATCCACTAGCGATGATAATTCAGACTCAGACTCACCGGTCAATCCTTTTTTGTTGTGTCCATTTCCGGATATGCAACAAAGGCGGAAACATTCATTGCCATCGCTACAAATTACAGAGGGCATTACGGCCAGTCAGGTTCGCCGTTTATCGGAAGCCGGTGGCGAAGGTGGAGGTTTGAGCTGCAAAGAAGTTGAATTTCTAGCAACATTGTCACAAAAGTCAAATCCGGCTGCTGGCGGCCGTAGACACTCGGTTGTGACAATCTCAGCTGTACCTCCTACCTTATTTGGTAGAAATAGAAGAGAATCGATTTCCGGACTTCCTATTCCATTAAGGTAAGGCTGCAGAAGATTTGTATTTTTTTTTTTGCATTTTTTAACTGGACATTTTTTTATTCCCTTTTTTTTTTAGTCGACGAGGAAGTGGTTTCCAAGGTCCACCGTTAACAGATCATCGCGGCAGTGTTCACAATTTACAGTTGGACATCATGGATGGCATTGTGCAGACACGCAAAAACCGCTCTGGCAGCGGTGTTTGGGCACCGCTGGCCGAGGCCGAAAGCAATGTTCCCGTCGAAACATAAGAGTTAACGGGAACTGAAACTCCCACCATATAAATAAAAATATTCAAACATTTGCAACAAACAATCGTTCGGAATTTAGCGGATAAGCACTAAAAGGATTAAAAACGGATTAACATTGTGACAGAGAGATTTTTGAACATTATATACATTTTTATATATAAAAAATATATTTAAGTGTTTAAGGTGAGTATCCGTAGCAGGATGTATATTTACTTTGAGAAAAAAACAAACATTTGAAATCAAGGTTGTAAAAAATGCCTTTTTTGAGTTGAAACCAGTAATCGTTCAAAACTTTTTATCACTAATTTTTTGAACAGACATTATGAGCCAACTTCCACCGTGTGAAGGGTGTTGTCAGACGGTGCTTGTTAGCCACGATATTTTCAACGATATGCACGTTGAGTTAACACAACTGAACGACTATTTTCAATGTACAGCGTCACTATTTCGGCAGACTGTTTCATGGCTAAAATTGTACTGAATTTGACGTTTCAAAAAAATGTCTACTCAAGTCAATTGATTGATAAATGTCAAAGCTATTCAAGTTTATATACCGACGTATTTTCAATTATTCACCTTTTTTTTATTTGATTTATAAAAAACTTAAATAAAACAGATTTATGTTTTGCAAAAAAAATAAATCATAATGAACATCATTTTTAAATACAGAACTGTTCATTATTATAATGAACGGATAGTCACCGTAGCTTTAGATGTCAACTGGCCGATAAACCCAAATTTCCTTCTATCGGACTGTTACGATTTTATACATTTCAGTATCAGTCCTAGGGGAACTGTGGGTAAAAACCCCTCTTAAGTGAAAATTTCGACTTTAACAGAGACAACGGGAAAACATTAAAATATGAGGAAATTTGTTTTGCTTTCAAAATTAAATCCGAAAATAGAGACTATCATAATAAGTCCTATAGTTATAGATCATTTACCTATTCTGACTCGTTAGTATAAAACTAACAAAGCAATATTCAAAGTAACGAAAGAAGTTGTATCATGCAACATGTTTCCCCCCTGTTTTGTTTTTCTGACAGCTTCGAGTCGAATATTTATCGACATCATGCATACGAATACAAATACCAGCAGGCAAATTACACCACTTTTAGACACGATTATGAACTAAACTTGGTAATATTTCTGGTGTTCAACTTACTTAACAGATTCTTTTTCTTTATAAAAAAATATATATTACTTTAGTAAACAATTACTGCTGAGGGAATTATATTCGTGTTTGAAGTGGAAATTAAGAAGAGAAAAATGAGTTGGTTAGTGGGAAGAAAAGGATTGTTTTGTTTTTGTTGATGGGATTTCTTTAAAAAAAATGTCCCGAGTATTGTTATGAGTTATGACAAGCTACAACCTACAAGTAGTTGCATAAATGCAAGAAGCCAATGAAGAAGTGTTTTCGAATCCGAAGAATAATACAGATATTACGATTTAAGCTGGCAGTGTTATGCGATGAATTCAAATCTATACTATATACTGAAATATTTTTGTATATATTTTATCACTCCACATTTTCATATGGGGGAGAGTTGCCAAACGGCATAATTCTTACATAATTTGTAGTCTTCTTCTTTAAAAAAAAAGCCGTAACTTTCCCTAATATATTCGTACTCGAGATATCAAACTATGTATTTTGTTAGGACGATAAAAGAGGATTTTAAAAATGTGTGCCTTAAAATTCTGTCCATCTGTATACCTTCGTTGGAAAGTTAAAAATTGCAGTTGCTTAAAGGTATGCAATTTAATAGTGTTACAGATGTATACGAATAATTCTATAGTTTGTTGCCGAATAAAGCAATCAAAAACAAAGATGTCTCTTCGCAGCTACACCGAAGGTCCATCGCATTATATGCAGGTGCTTAGGAAGTTTTCATTTAATTTTGTTAGATGTGAAAGTGAAACACCGTGGAAAGGTTTTAGAAAATTGCAATGCTTAGCCATGTTCAATTATTCCTTTACTTTTTTTATTTACCTATGTCCATTCCTTTTTAATTTATACAGACACATACCTTATATTTAAAATTAACATTTTAATCACGCACGCACGAGATGGAAAAGAGAGTTCCGTTTGTCCGCAGTCAATGTCAATAAATTCATAAGAATTAGATCACAAATCAGACTCCTAAAGTGTCATGGATGATCTAGCCATAATTATAGATATGTAATACGAAAATAAAAACAATTTCCGGCGCCCAGCATTTCTGCAATCACTTGAAACCGGTTCCATGTCTGATTTAAAGCTTGTCAAATGAGAGAGGAAATTAGTTTCAGTAAATTTAGCCAACAATTCATCAATCAATTATACGAAATAAATAATTAATTGTCCTTTCAGCACTTCTGGAAGTGATTTTGTTTTATAGGAAAGCAAACTTTTGTAGGCCATCGCTAAAAAGAAGAAATGTAAATGCAGAGCTTTCTCATAATTCCTACCTACGTATAAAATATGGCCGACCTAAAAAAGGGTCACGTGTTAGGCAATCCTGTTCAGTCACACGGCTATTTAGTATTGGGCATCCCTTTAATCTTCCGTGCAGTGTTGTTAGCAATCTGTCTTTATTTATCCCACGAAGCTTGGTCATTTTTCCCTTTTCACCATACTCAAATTCCCTTACAAGATCCCACGATACTTTTTTACGTCAAAATCCAGATTTTAATTTAAAATTTGTATTACACGGAAAGAAAATCACGTTAAATTAACCTTTAGTATAAAAACCGCAGTTTGTAACACTACTATGGTTATTTTTTGGTACTACAACATTTTGATAAAAGACGATTTACATGAGCTGTTTTTTATGGACATTCAGTGTGTTGATAATCATGGTGAAATACACGTGTTTTGATAGAGTTTCACCAAAAAAATATAGTTTCAATGTTTTTTGGCAGATTTCTGAAATTCCCACGATTTGGTGCTTTATCCCTTTATCCCACGGAAGGCTTTTCGGACATCGAAATTCCCAGAAAAAGGGATAAACCCCACGATATAACAATACTGCTTCCGTGTTAGGAATGTGTCATGTTGCAAATGCAGCTAAGATATTTCTGATTATTCGCGAAAGCTTTGCTCTACAGAGTGAATATACTTAAACGTGATATTACAGTGGAAGATATATGATACAGTATTGAATTCATTGTATTGCAGCTGTCAGTCCTTAGTCATTTAAATTTTCGGGAGCTCAAACCATTGTCAACAGTAGTAACAGTGCGCATTTTATAGTTTAGTAACTTCTTACGAAATAAAATAAAATAATAATATTGTTTTATATAAATAAACTTATACGCTTTTCTATATTTCAGATTTACACAAGATAATTATTTGAATCAGGAATTGATAAATTAGTAAAAAATAAATATTATATTTATTGCAAAAAAATAAGAAAAAAATATATTGACGTCATTTTAAATATTTTTAAATTTAGTATACTATACAAAACGTTGTAACTACACTGACTTAACATGAAACAATAATAAATAACTACTATTTTGATCAACTGGATCTGTGCAATAATTAGAAATTTCTTCAACAATGTATTGAACTCCTAAATAGTTTTAGCCAAACCATAGTTATAGTTAATAAAAAAACTGAAAACAAATATAACAGTTCCTTCTATCAACTAGTACACACCGTGAAAACCACCAACATATAAAAAGCATTAACAACTTAAACAAAAGAAAAAAAATTGTTTTGTAGCCGAAAAACGTTAGCAAAAGAAATTGTGCAAAGTTCTAAACTGTTTTTAAATACAAATAATAGAATTGTGTCCCTCAGGTTCAACCTTCTTCTAAAACTTACTAATAAGTCAAATAATAAGTGTTAATCATACATTTTCCAGTTCACATATATGGAACTCAATATATTGTTGTTTAAAGTCTTAGAAAGAAGCAAACAAAATAAGCAAGAACATAAAGTCACAACATTACTAAAACTTTGATATTTTTATTTAGATTTTCCTTTAAACTTTGAACTTAACGTTAAAACTAACTAATAAGAAAAAAAAAACGCAACCATATTTGTTAAATTTTATTTGGTATTTATTTTTTAAAACAATCATCATCAATGTTTATAAATTAACAAATAAAAAACACGTTGAATTTTTAGTAATAATGTGTTTCTTTTATCTAAAGTAGTTTACATTTAGATTAAATTGTCGTTATTAATAATAAAAATGGTAAAACAAATTTCAAAAAAAAAAAAAAATTATAAGATTGCATTCTAATTGAGAGATAATGCATTTTTTGTAGTTCTTAACGTGTTTTACATTTAAACTAGAATCATTGTAAAAGTCGTAAAATTTATCAACAAAATGATTTATTAAATGTCATTCAGTGAAAGAATAAATACAGAAAACCAAAAAGTTAACCTATTGGAAAATATCATCTGCGTTTTCTTTTCCATTTTTATTGCGGTAGTTCAACAATGGAGGGCTGCTCAACTGGACTACAATAGAGCTTAGAGTTCTTATGTTCTAAAATGGATGGTCTTTGGAGTTATGCTCAAGGTAAGCTGATCGAAATTCTGCTCATTCTGAACTACAAAAACCCTGGGCCTTACTAATAATCTTTTTTAACCTTCGCTCTAAATATTTTCTAGGTCACAATATGAAATTTTGTATCGAAAATTATGCCATTGTCAGTTCGAACACATAAAAACATGTCGCTGTCGCAAAATATTGGGTAACGGTCATTACATTAGTTGGTGATTTCTCACGAAATCAATTATACTCTCCTCTTCGTCTACTAAAAACTTTTTTTTTTTTTTCCATTTTTCGCTTGTTATTCATACGTGGTCATCACAATATACAATAGTACGTTGCGAAACAAACAGGCAGATGACAGATTCAGAAAAATCCAAACAAAAAAAAACCTCTTGTTGCTGGCAGCAACAGAAACGATCAATGTAGACTTGTTTACGTTCTGTTTTCAAACAGCCATTTTTCTGTCGCTTAATTCTGTTGCTAAAAAAATATGTTCTGTTCCTAATTCTGTTTCTGTTGCAAATGTATGGGATTCTGTTTCTGTTCCTGCTTCTGTTCTTTGTCACTTGATGCCCTAAGCGATCCACATTGAATTTCGGTTTGTGTTTTAAATTATTGTCGGGCAACTCGCCTCAAATACTTAAAATATGTGGAGTGACCGTTTTACATGTTGTTCGTATTTGAAAATTAAGTTGGACTAATTATATTAAAAATAAAAAAATAAATTGCAATTCTAAATAGTCTTAAATAAAATATAACACAAAAAGAAAAATTAGACAGTTTGTTTTAATTTGCAGGAGTTGCGTCTCAGGCAGGTTCAGCCAGGTCTTAGCTCAGGCCAGTGTCTCTCATATCCAGCTCACCATTAATTAAGTCTTCTTAAGGAGATTTTGAGAAAAATACAAAAGATCCTAAATCTAGACCTAAAATCTGTTCATTGACTTCAAAGTCGCACAGTGGGATCATCCGTCTCTGTAGAGGAAGCTTTCTGCTACATCAAGGTCGTTATGGACTTACCCACGAGCTTCGACGTCAAAAACGGATTTTTACTAAGCGACGGGCAGTCATGTGACTTCCTAAACAGCATACTTGAAGGCATTGCACATGAAAACAAGGTACCTAGCTCAACAGGTCCGTCAAGATACCCTATATAGGCCAAGTTTCTCACAACCGACGGGTCTTTGCATTAACGTGGGTTCATCGTCAACAATTTGTAAGGGGAAGACCAAATGTCAGTCAGCTTTTGGAAATGTTATCTTTCGTACAATAGAACGGTCTTGTTTTTCGTTTTGCTTAATAATTCACACTGGCTTTTTATAATGCACGAACGTGATTGGAATTCGGAAAAACTTTTATCTAGTGGTAAATAAAATGAAAACTGGTTAATAGATAAGACTACTGTTACAGAAATTAAATATTTTTCGCGATTAAAATTGGCATTAATTTACCAGCAGTCTCATTCGTCTCAGGCAACAGAGTGGATTTTCTGTTTTTTTTGGCCTACTTACCCTGCAAGCAATGTTTGTCGTTGGAGTTGGCTGATTCCTGAAAAACCTGACCCATAAATCACGCTTGTGTTAGGAAGGATCTTTCTTTCGGATCCAGGACCTACGCTTCATCCTAGGGCACAAACCTACTGTAATTACAGCGATCTAGCAATTTTTAATACAGTCTTAAGTTGATCTCTAATACAAAGGACTAATCAAAACAGTTTTGCACTATGGAGAGAAAGCATTTACCACTCAAAATTAGAGGAAAGAGAAGGTATCCTCGGCCACTTGGCGAATAACGGGATTTTAAGATTTTCGGTATGGTTTACAATGACGGGTCTTGGAGGAAAACTTTTAACTAGGTATACGAAATACGACGTCGCCCTTCTAAAAAGCTACGCGTTGACTGTACAATAATTAGGACATTGCGCTTAATGTGGCGGACAGGAGTAGAGAAAGACGTCAAACAACTTGACTACTGCAAGAGGATGTCCAAAAAATATGTAGTAGTATTTTAAGCCAATTAATCTGCTTGGCTTAAGCTTAAGGCGACCTTATTCATGGACTCAAGAATATCGATAAATACTGCCGAATTAGATAGCTGAACTCGCTCCTTTTGCATACTCCAATTCGTTTTGTGACCTATGAATTCAAAGACGAACCTGAAAGAGGTCCTTCTTTAACAATTTGTTCGCCGAACAATCATTTGTATTCTCCCATTTCCAGGCTGATGTTAAATAATGCTAAACGATATTGATATCATTATCACATCAGATACACAGCTTTGCATATGCCGCACATCGTCCATAGGCAACAGGTCGATAAATAATAGAAAAGGCAAAACCAAACAAAGAGCAATAAATCGACAACACAGCTAACGATATGATAGTTATATAAATTGCCCCATAATCTGAAAGAGATTTCAACAGGCAATCGCACCTCCTATAGCATTACACAGAAATTGCCTCTGACCTTCCTAAATAATTCTCAAGTTATCATCATCGCATCAATTACTTACGTCAATGTCATCAACACCATCGATTTGGTACAGAAAAACGAGTCCCTTGCACAAAATCCAAGGTTGCTGGCACACTGACAGTTTTCCCAAACGAAAATGAATGTTATTCGAGGACATGCTCCAACGGGTTTTATACCATTACCCGAGTACCGTGTTTGTCTGAGAGTTGAAAAAGGATACCGCCGGGGAAATACGAACGCACGCACACAAGAAGCCCACCGATAAATAGAGGAGCAAAGTTTCAACACCGGCGCACTGTCACATGGGGAAACCTACCCCACGGAAAGCTTTAATGTCGTCGATGCAAACGACCAGCACTCAGCCAGACAGTGCCATCTTTTGGGAGCTTACCGAACCACACAGTCATGTGGTATTGTCCTTGCTTTCCTGCAGCAGCTAACGGTCTATATAATTGGATAAAAGTGGGAATATTTCGGGATAGAATCCTGAAGTTCTAGGCTAAGTATGTCTGTTTTACAGGAGCCATCCGAAAAGTAACTTTAGTTCATTGAGATACTCCGTGGATTGTACATCGTCTGAACGGGATACGGTACTCGGGTGATTTCCAAGAACCACCAGTGGAATATATAACACATATTACATGGTTTTAAATTGTATTTAAAAAATAAGTGCAAATATTTGGAATTTAATTCAAGTGAAGTGTGTTAATAAAAAAAAATAAAAAAAAAGGATACACGCATCACATACTTGTAGTGATCTGGAACAGCTATAATACATATATATAGAGTGTGCATTTTTTGATAAAGGATATAATTTTTTTTTTAAATAACCAGGAGCCACTGGGATTGCACACATATACAACAGCCAGAAGGAAGCCCTGCCGAGTCCTGATAACAAGAAAGTTTGTATATTTTATAATCTCTAAGTAATTGGCTTCAGATATAGGAAAAGTTCCTTTTATGACTTAATGGCTTAGGTTTTAAATTAAAGTTCCATCTGAGCAAATGAATATATTTGTGGGTGCAGGCAAACATGGGTGACGGCGACGGTTTGCAAAAAAAAAAAACTTATATTTATCTGTCCCAGCGAAATGAGCTTGCACAGTGTTCGCCAACGCAAGCTGTTCATCCACCTTTAAAAATAAGCAAAAATTACACCCCAAAACTCAAAGAGCAAACAGGAGGTATTTTGATTGCCATCAAGTTAAAGGATGCCTGTTGCGCGTTCGCCATGACAATGAGGGTGCCAAAAGTCCGTGATAGACTGTGCCAGGGTGTTGGTCGTATACATAAGCGATTTTGCTATTTATTTCCTCGAATCCTTTTATGTGGTGTCAAATGAACGAAAATGTGAAATACATGTTGCGCTTGACTATCGAACATGGTGTACTTTTCGCTAAGTTCCTGATTTACAGGCACGGGGCCTGCTGCTGCGTGTGCTTGCGAATTAATTGCTGCACCATGAAAGCTGGGCCGCTGCATAAAATCCAATGCACCAGCGGATACAAAAATGTATGTATTGACGTTGCTCTCACACGCAAATCAGCATCGTCATATTTTTTTTTCACAGTTTCATTGCATGGTCCGTATACAGAACCTTCAAGAAGGCTTCATAAGTATTTTTTCCTCGTCCATATTATGCATAGTCTGAAATTTTTTAACTAAATCCTTAAAGCATGGATTATTTTGAAATGAAGTCAAACATGGTAATAACAAGGATTACAGCCTATGGCTCTATTTCGCACTCAACCGAGAAAAGCCCCTAAAATATGCTAAATGAAAACACTTTGAACAAAACCTACTCGCACCGGAAACGCCGTTGAGCAGCAGCAAAAAAAAGGACCCAAAGCGTTTGCAGGAATTACTGATTTATTTAGCGTGAAAATTGGTAATACCAGCGACAGGCATATCTGAGCGTATACAGAGAATGCTTTTTCATTCTGACTGGCTTTTGTTTTACGGAAATAGTTTTGTATATCTACATGAACGGAGAAAGAGTTTTCACTGTTTTCAGCGTTCGCGTTGGTGTGATTAATTGCTAATGAATAGCGCATTTTTTTTTTATGGAATTCGAAAGCAAAGGGGATTATGCCGTAGGTTTAGTTTTTTCAGGTTTTTATACAATCGTTTTTTAATTCGGCCATAGTGACGAGAATGCAAATAAGGGGGGAAACAGAACAAACTTAAGTTCATCAGCGGATGGATTATTTTCTGTATTTTAGGATAATGCTTTTCAAAAAAACAGAGTTCCACAAGTTCTCGAGAAATACTGAAGAAGATTCTGGGTATTTGACCTTCCCCCTCAATGCAAATTTAACTAACTGATGGGAATAGCAATCGAAATAAAACTTTTAAAAATAAACTATGTATTTTTCAGGACCCTTTAACATTTGGATTATTTTTGTTTGGGTCAGCAGTGTTAACTGTTGAAGCAATTTACGTTTTTTCCACAACAATTCGGCTTTTAAAGAGTTTGTCATTTTAACACTTTTTCGAAATTTAAAAAGTTTTTACTTTTGTCGCACTACTTCCAAAACTGTCACTGCTCTAAACGTGCGATTAGATCAGTTGACACAGGTATTTTAAGACACTTGGTTTTACACTAATTTACAACTAAATCTACTTCCGTTGCAATATATTTGCAAGTGCATTCAATGTCACTGCGAATGCAAGAAATTGCACCAGTATTGGTATTATAATTGTCGCGTGCAGCGTTGCCACTTTAATAAAAGAGGAGCGCAGTAGATCATTAAAAAAATGCAGTAGATTCGCTCTATCCGCAGTAGATTTTTTGTTATACAAAAAAAAAAAACAAAGATCAATTTCTTAAAACTGTATCAATCCTCACTTTAATGTTTTTTTTATACAATGGGTTCACAATAAATTGGCTTCGTTTAGAAGTTCTTTACAGGGGTTATTTTTATGCATGGTTTTTGTACAGCTGTGTAAGAGAATGTTTATCAAACAAAAAAAGTGCAGTAGATTGGATTTAGTGGCAGTAGATTTATTTTTTGCAAAAAGTGCAGTAGATCTACTCGTGTTGCAGCAAAGTGGCAACGCTGGTCGCGTGGTCAGCTAGAATTAAACGCAATCGATATAAATCGATCGCTTGTAAAAATGACAAGAAAAGTGAAAATCTGGAAAGTAACGAGTAAATCCTTAGAGAGAGTTATAGTTGTGGCGTAATGGATTAGAATTGAACGCAATCGATATAAATCGATCGCCTGTAAAAATGGCAGAAAAAGAGAAAATTAGGAAAATAACGAATAGTAAGTAACGAGTAAATCTTTAGAGAGTTTCACTATTTTTGCCGCTATTAAATTTGTTACATTTAGAAAGTAGACAAATGTAAGACTCACGTAAAGTGAATTGTTGTGAGCAGTGTTCAAAGATGAAAAATCTGAAAATCTTGATTTTCCGAAATAAAAATTCTTTTTTTCAAGAATGTTTTCAAAATATAAAAAGAACGAGCTGTGGCCACAAGCCATAACCGCCTAAGTTTTTTTTTCATACTTTTCAGGAGAGCAAATTAAAGTTTAAAATCATCACTTCAAATCAGGAATATTTGTTCCTAAGCTTATTTTTTTCGTTTGAAAAACTTCTGTTTAAAAAAAGATTATAGTCATAAAAAATTAAGTGTAAGTAGATTTAAATGCTGAGCACGATGGTGCCTATAACTTAATTTTGTCCTAACTCGAGTTTAGCGGTTATGGTTTGTGGCCACTGAATATAACACAGTATTCAATACACAAAAACGAAGTACTTAATACCGTTACACGTATAGTATATTGGTGGCATCTGGAATCGAGTTCCACGAGTATCGTAAATGTCAATTTTTCACTTATGTGCATTTTTTTTGCTTTAGGTCACTTTTTATGTTCGATTGGTAAGAAAAAAGAAATCTTTTCCGAATCTGGATTTTTTTCTCATCAGAGTTGCTTCAGATTTACCAATACAAGAACGTTTGAGTTTGACAACTAGTGGACTTTGTTTATGTTTTCGTGAAATTTTTCGACTGCAAAGAAATGCATTGCATCGGGTGGATCTCTTTTTGTTAATCATTTATTTACAAAAATGTTTAGAAATCAATCTGGTCGCAAATTTCGAATGTTTTAATATAAAATTTAAGCAGTTAATGGAAAACGCTTAGAAAAATGTCGAAGAGCACACACGAATACCAACACAAAAAGAGCAAGTGACGTTTGTATGCTGGATTAGACACACGAAATCTGAAATCTGAACCAGTCCAATCGAATACCACATTACATACGACAAATTATTTCTTTACTTTCCTTATGGAAATGTTAGTAAAACAGAAGTTGTTCGACTTCCTTTATATTATTAATAGAAAACGTTTTTCTTCAATAGAAAAAGTTGTTTTAATTTCTAGATTTAGAAAATTATTGATGATGAAGAAGTCTTGTGAAAGTGTCAAAATCAGCTGTCATCTTCCACTGCAAATTCAGTCTGCGTTTGCATCAGTCTGCCATGGATATGGCTCAATTTGCAAATTGCATATTAATGCAATTAACTTCGACCAATAAATGCAAATGCAAACAGGATTTGTGTTATTTTTCGCACTGAATAATATTTAGAAAATTTCATTTTTATTGCACTCTAAGAGAAGGCGGACACACGATCATGGCCATGACGATCATTGATTCATGGTAATGAAAGAAGTGGCTACTAAACAAAATCAAGGCGTCATTGGAATGTAAAATATTTCCGACAGTTGAGGAATAGTTAAATGGAAACCACAAACAAATTCGATGCGGATGGCCGTTTGTTTCTATCAATGCAAATACCAAATTAATGTCGTTTTCGATTTGGCTTTTCTGATTTTGATGATTTTTACACATTTTTTACGCCTTTCGAAATAAGTTAATATAAAGAATCGTTTCCATACTCCAAAAATTAATAATTCAGTTAAAAATGCAATCCTTCCAACGATAAACAATTCGTTTATCATACACATTCGTGTGTCATACATATTGGTATTAGTGAAAGTATGTGTGAAATCTGAGAAAAAAAATCGAGATTTCTCTAAATAGATAAAAAAAAGATTGATTTTTTGGCAAATCGAACATGAAAAGCAATCGCAATCAAAAAAAAAAATTATTTTTTCTCAAAAAAATGTATGTTTTTGCCAAATCGAGAACGACATAAGTTTTATATTCAAAGAGTAATGAAGCGAACTTTCACGCATTGGTGAAAAATATTTTTGAAAGCCGATTTTCGGTGCAATTTCTATTCTACTCACTCAAAGTCTGTTTCTACCGCTGGGCGAGTATTTCATTCTTCTCCCAACGTTTCGTTGGGTTTTTTCCAACTTCCTCAGGTCGATGTCTTAGTGTTTATTAGGGATTCTACATCACTTTATGTGTGCTTATTTAAGAAAAAAACTAAACAGCAATTTGAACAATAAATATGTCGAATGAACACTATGACAAACAAAATAGAAATAAGAAGTTACGTGAAATAATAAAACAAGAAACAAGAAACTTACATCCTAGTATCACAAGCTATTTATTTATTGCTATACTGTAGTTGGACTTTATTATTGTTGACTGTGATCGATCTAGGTCAATTAAAACTGAGACATATCAAGCTGTCAGACTTACTGAACTTGAACGTCCCCCATTTAATATGTTTTGGAAGCAGTACGAAATAGTTTTATTTGATAATAGAAAGAAACAGATTGTAGTCTTTGTATTTTATTTGAACTTTTGGTTGAAAATAGAACGTCACGATGGAGCAAGGTAACTTTCTAAGTCATCAATACAACAACTTAGCAAATCAAGTTGTTATAAATATTTGACAGGTGATAAAGCTGTACATAGTACCTATTTTATAGAAAGATTAATAATAAAAAATTTAAAATGTGATGAAGGTTTTTTAGTAATTTTATAATAATTCTGTAAAATGCTTAGATCGAAGCTCAAAAAAACACGCCTTCTATAGCGAATAAAAAGCCTTAGAGTAGGGATGTCAATTTCAAAATTAAGTGAAATTGTGTTGTCTCAAACATAACAGCGGGCCATATTAAAAATGAATGCATGTATAAGAATGGAGTATATAAAAAATATTTTATTTAAAGAAAAAATATTATATTTTTTTAAGTAGAGACGTAATAATCCGAAAGATTTTGATTATCCAGAAAATTGACAAAGAAACATACACTAGGTGCCTTGGGACAGCAATTGAAAAGCACATGAAATTAGAATATTATTGAATTGACGTCGCCGGCCGCAGGTAGTTGTCTCGACAGCAGGTCGTAGCTCGTAGCCCGCTGGCCGTATCTTTGACATATCTGCTAACTGCTTGATGTATGCCGATGACCTAAAGATTTTTATGCGAGTTCAAAATTTGTATGATTGTGAAAATCTCCAAAATGATTTAAACAAAATAGTTCAATGGTGTGACCTTCATCGACTTACCTTGAACATTAATAAATGTCATGCTTTTTCTGTGCACCATATGTTAATACCTATAATTAATGACTATAAAATTTTCGGGGCCAGTCTTTCTCGAAAAACTGAATTTAAAGACTTTGGTGTGATTTTTGACACAAAACTTGCTTTTTCGTTTCACATTGATTATGTTGTTGCCAAAGCAAACTCTATGCTTGGATTTCTTAAGCGCACATGTGCTGAATTTTCGAACCCATATGCTCTTAAGTCTGTTTATATTTCTCTAGTACGTCCTTTCCTTGAATATTGCTCTATTATCTGGTGTCCTATATATGCAAATTCCATGGTACGGCTACAAAGGGTACAAAAGTCATTCACAAGATTTTTTATAAGGCAAATGAAATGGAACCTTGACATAATGCCTCCCTATTTAACAAGGTGTGCTTTAATATGACTAGAAACCTTAGAAAAAAGGCGAAGTGTTCACTGTATGTTGTTTATTCATGATATTTTTTCTTATCGTATAATATGGCCCGATATACTTCAGAATTTTAAGTTATATGTACCAGAAAGAAGTCTTCGAACAAGATACAAATTATTTTTGAAACCTAGACATTCATACAATTATGGTCTTAATGAACCTATAACTAAATGTATTAACATAATAAATTCTGTTTGCATTGAAATAGATCTATGTGATGAAAGATCGAAATTTAAATTATCTATATTGAATTTAAATATATCCTAAATAATGTTACTATACTAAATATTAATTTATCTCGAATTATTATAATATTTAATCAAAGTCTGTTAGAGTTAAGCTCGGTAGATGAATAAAGAATAAAGAATAATAATAATATTCGCATTTATTATGCGAATCACCTGGGGTCAGATTCTGTAAGGCGAAAACGTTGAAACGTTTTCGTGCGCACGACTGATTGGCTCTATGTTGCAGAAGTAAATCGGTTGTGCACACGACAACGTTTGAACGTTTCGCCTTACAGAATGCCAACTCTGTGCGATGTAAGTACAGTCGAACTTCGATAACTCGTATATTTAATAACTCCAATAAAATTGGTTGGCAATAGCGGCGAGACTAAAATTTACATGTAATTTGTATTTCATAACTCGAACTTCTATTACTTGAATGTCTTGATAATTCGAAGAGATTATTTGGCGTCACCTTCGATAAGTCGAATTCTGAGGGGGAATTCCCAAATTCTGCGTGTTTTTACAAGTTCATTTTATAATGCATCGCTTTCGGGCACTGTGCTTGTATGTTCCTATGACCTAGTATACATACCGTGTAGAGAATCGTGATTTTCGTATGTGTGAGTAAGAATTGTCAAATTTCTTGTTAGTAGGGGTTAGAGCACATAATTAACTAGGTTGGTATATTGGTTTGAATTTTTGAAAAATAAGAGGAAGACAAAATAAAACACAGAGTTGAAGATCCGTATGAACAGTGGAGTGTATATATGTATTACATATTTGTTAACGTTGACATGTCGGTAAAGCGGACGTTAAAAACATTATCTATTGAAGAAAAATTAAAACTTATAAAAGAGGTGGAAAGTGGGTCGAAAAAAGAAAGATTTGGGTGCGAAGTATGGTGTTCCGGCAAATACAGTGTCTACCATTTTAAAACTTTTTTTACTTTATATGCTTTTTTTGTCTTATATATTAGCAAATAAATACATATGTACATATTTATATCAATTTTGTATTTTACTTGATAACTCGAATTTTTTGTGTGGCAAGTGATGGTTCGATTTATCGAAGTTCGACTGTATATTGAACAAATAAGCAAAGCTTGAAGGGGTTGACATGCCAACGACATTATGCTTTCTTATTTGTGGATCAAAATTGGTGCCTGAGGAGTATTCTTTTTCAACTCACAGACTTCCTTGATTTTTTTTTTAGTTTCCACTGCAGCACTGTACCTACGATTATCAAGATAGATCAGTGGTACATTTTCCTTTATAAAAACACAGTTTCCACATTCATTAAAAAAGATTTTCCTCTGGTTTCTCTTTGTTTCTTATTGACATTTGAGGTTTTTTTTGTTTTTTTCTTCCTGTCATATGACTGAAAGAGAAATCCATATCCATTGGAATATACACTTTCCGTTCAGACTTCAGTGCCTCTTGTTGACAGAATTTTTAAGGGCATTGTCGTTTCCCTTTTGTTTTTTTTTAGCATGTCATCGATATCTGAGAATAAAATTGGATTTCAAGTAGCTTGGAAATTTTTTGAGAAATACTTTGGATCTTCGTAAGAATGAAAATACGTTCAGTGTGGGCATTTGAAATCGTTGATGTTTGTTATACTCACATGGTGATCTGTTATTGTAGGAGTACGAGTTCTTATTTTATCAGGGCCCCCTTAGATGTACCTACGTAAGTGGATTTATTTCAATATTACTCGTATTTTATATTCGATTCATAAATCAAACTTCACACTATTATATAAAGAGGTAATGTTTGTTTGTAAGAGGTAATTTCCGGAACTACTACTACTACTACGGGATAGAGTATTGCGATAGGCTACTTTATTTTCTTTTGATTTTCCATTTTCCATTTTTTTTTTATTTTTTGCACTATGTGAGAGAAACACTGTGAAGCAGCTTACGTAATAAAAGTTGTACCTATTCCAATGAAGTTATTTTAAAATGTTACTTTGCTTCATTCAACTTGCCTTTATATTCATAAAAAAAGCTTAAACCGTATTTTGGCAATACTTCTGCGAATATTGAGCTATTCACCTTTCTACTCCATCTATTGAAAGCATTTTAGGTACCTACACACGACATCACGCCACAACTCTACGCTGTTTGTTTCGGTAGTGGTTTTGCTGTGCGGAACCGCTGACTTCACAGCACAGATAGGAAAACTAAGAGAGAATTTTATATTAAAAATTTGCGGGATAATTGGGTAGGAGCGCTGGAGCTGACCGCTGACAGTCTATTAATACTTAGTTTGTTAGTTTACGAACAAAACATTTGGGATCCACCTAAATTAATTTTGTGTGTGCGTAATACCTATCAGACCAGGGGTGGAATCCCGTAAGGTGATATTAACTTTTTTGGTAGTCAAATGCGATAGTCACAAAATTCTCCTTCTACGTAAGGTGATCTCAAAATAACTACAAATCACTTTTTTATTTCAAAACATAGTTTTGTTGCCAGTTGTAATTTTTTGCACAGAAAATTCAAGGTAGCCTTGATATAATCCTAATATTATAAATGCGAAATAAAGAATTTTAACGATCGCAAAAACCAATTTTTATGAATTTTGATATAGGACCTCTGAGAATGACACTGGCTACTTTTTGTTGCGAAAGCAACACCTGAAGATGATGAAGTTGGGGTTGCAAGTTTAAATGACGAACCATTTTACCAATGAATTAAAATATGCCGGTCTGATTGGTTGGCTTGAAAGATAGATATATGTGGCGCTGTTGTTGATATAAATATTTGATATAAATATTTTAATATTTTATTTATATATTCCGTATGGTAAGTAGTAATTAAATTTGTGATTTATAGTTTTAAGTTTGAGAAACAAAATAAAAAGTAAACAAGTAAAAGTGTTATCATCGGCCTGGCCGATGCTTTGTTACCCTCCACAAGTCATGCAAACTTTTGGGCATGTGAGGTAGTACGTAATTACATTGAACAACAGATGGGCCTAATATTGATTTTGTATGGGAGGTACCAGAACTACTTGACCGACATAGCCCATTTTTAATACCAACTTGACGACAATAAAAATAAGTCCTTTCACAAAATTTCACTTGCCTAGGTAGATCTTTTTGAACGCTATCGTGTTTTCAACATGTGTTTTCTAAAATTGGTTTTGTATGGGAGGTACCAGAACGGCGCAGGGTCATAAGTCCACAGGCCAAAAGTCTACAATGGACTTTTGACCCACCTAGGTCAAATTATAATTATATACAAACATTATACGTACAAAAAAATCACAAAAACACTTTTGTGCTGCTAACAACAATTTGCCTACAAAAAGGACATAAAATCTCATTTCTATTCCGTTTCGCTTGCTCCACTACTTTTTTGAATCACTCTTCGCAAATCTTAAAATGCTTGCAAGGCTGGAGAAATGTGTCTCGTGGGCTTTGGAGGCAAACACTACAAATGAGGTCATTACTAGAATTTTGAACTTCGCCTTCAAACTCGTCGTCCTCTTCTTCATCCGTTAAATGGTCGTCTTCTTCAATAAATTTTTGCCTCTTGCTATAAATCGTTGCCGATTGATTAATCAAGTCGGTAAGGGTAATTTTGTCATTTTCAAATTTTATTGTAACATTCTGAATCAATTGGTTTCGATAATGGAACTTAGATTTTGGACGTTCAAACATTTCCCATGTTGCACCATCCATTGAAGAATCCAAATCGACGGTTAAACTAAATTCCTCATCGAGTAGCTGGTAGACAAAATTAAAAAAAATTGGAGAGCAGTTTCCCCATTATAAGCTTCGACCATACTTAAGGTTCGAAAACTTTTTTTATAGACCGAGAACTGGTTCGAAACATTCTTAAAAGATAACATTTTTGGGAAAAATCATCTTCAAACAACTACGTATCTTACCTTTGCAGTCCACTGCTTTCGAAAATATTCCAAAAATCCTTTGAAGAAAGAAAGTCCGGTGGTTTCTTTGTTGATTATTTCATATCCCCTCTGGATGTGGTCGGGATTCAGAAGTGGGAGGACTAAAAACTTATTGAAAATGTTGTAAAACTTTTTCTCCTTCCGCAAAATTTGTAAAAAGTGAAACCATCACCCTCGTATTTCGGCAGCTGGAAAAACTTTCCTCAACCCTTTTCTTAAAGCTTGCTCAAAATCCAAAGTAAATGAAGCACCACAAAATTTAAACAAATTTGCTTCAATGTATTGAAAAGCACGCGTATATGCGTCTTCAGACTGCTTACTCATGAGAATGAAGAGAAAAGGATAAACCTATAATTGATAAATGGATGTAAATATAAAGTTGCAATTATAGTGTTTTGATTAAAAACGAAAAGTTTTTCAAAAAGTTCGCGTGAATTTTTCAAAATAACCTTGTAAATTGTTCCAAAAATTTATAAAGTTATTTTGAAAAATTCGCGCGTACCTCAAAAAGGTACCGATTTTAAGTGCGGAACCTTTGATCATGAATTGCTATTGCAGCCTAGACATAGCAGACCCCTGAATTATGCTGATAGCCAAGCTGGAAAGCCACTTGGACCAATAACTGCCGGAATATGTTGATATACCTACCTATAAAAAGTTTGCGGAACATATCCATATAAGACCCTTGTCCTAGCTTCTCACAACCATTCGTTTTGTGTTGTTGGGATGAATGAAAGGGACACAAAATTGTATACCGAGTCGTAAAGGATATCCAACTATCCTTGGAGCATGTTTTTCCCTCACTCTCCGGAGTATGCAAAGTTGGTTTGGATGAATTGAGTAGCCTTTCCTTGCCAGTTTATCAGCCATCTCATTATCGCATATGTCCTAGCAGTTATACTCATTAAGGCCGTTCAACAATAATTTTTGAATTAAATATTTTCCATGAGCAATAACTGGAAGATGTAATAAAGCACATACAGCTGAAACGATGACACATCACAGACTACTTGTTTTAAACATTTACATTTGAAGTTCTGATGTTGTTACTGAAACAATAAACAACGGGTACGAGTAGAATGTAAACACTTCAACCGTTTCGAATTCTGCACCTTGTTTCTCGCAGCTTGTTGGAGTTCAGCTCCCATTTACATGTATGCTAAATTAGCATACGATATGTTGAGAATGTATACCGTACCCTTTCCCACCCAACCCAACTCATCTGTCTTGTTATAAAACGAAAATAGCAGTGCGAAATAAAATAGCTCCTTGTGTGGCCCACAAAGAATCCCTTAAAATTAACACATAATTTGAAATATGAAAACAAAGTCCTGAAACGAGTCCGAGTATTTAAATACTTGTACTGGTCGGTCCCAAACAAATGTCCCTCTTACAAAACTTGTCATATTTTTGCATAACTAGTTCCCGCAAATATGCCAGAACGCCCAGTTCTACTTGTGAAAAAATCAATTCAATGGAATGGTCTTTAAGACAAATAGCTACAACCAAAGAAAAAAGTAACAAATAAAAATTCAAAGCACGTCTGGAAGTACAAATGTTAGGTCGGACCTTTTTATTGACTATTTATTGTAACCCCTTTCGACCTTTTCCGACACTTCCTTCTCCCTAACGTCTACCGTCAATGAATTTTGTTAGTTTTGTATTTATTGTCCATAAATGAAATAAAAGTCCTATCGAATATAGAATGTTTTTCTATGGGAGACGTGATAGACTTCGCAATAGAATATGCCAATTACGACTCTCCTCAAATTTATGACACTGAAATCGGACAAATGCAAAATATAACAGGGACCATTAAGGGCACAACTTTTGCTAATTGCCGAAAAAAACAAACAAAAAGCGGACACAAAACTAATCAGTACACGTAATTACTGCCACACAAATGTAGGCATGTATAGAGCGCTCAGCTTTAACAACAAAATCTGTGGGTGTCCTCAAACATTGGAAGGTTCCTTTATTTTAGCAAAAACCTCCTAAATTATGGAGAGCAACTGTGTGGGCAAGGCCGGTGACCTCTAATTGAATTAACGCCAGCAAGCAATGCTGGCTTTTTGTCGTGCTGGTTTGTCACAAGAGAGAGAAAGAGAGAGAGTCTTGTGACTTTTTGCAATTATACAACGGCAACCCTGCTGCTTCGGGGTAATGGGATTTTTGATTTTAATTTGTTTTCACCAGTGATAAAGATAATTTTTAGGGTTCGAGTTACCTAAGTCGCCCTCGAAAACTTGTTTAATTGCATTTTTAATTTTGGACGTAAAATTGTGCTGTATTTTTATTTTATTTATTCGTTGAATCATTGAATTATTATATGTGGACTGCTAGTAGACAACTTCGCGTTGGTTCCAACATAAGCGCTAGCTCTCGTTGTTCGGAGCGGAATAAATTGGAAACTCACATCTGACGTTACCATTTCGTTGCAGATAGTTTTGCATAAGACTGTGTTATTGCGATTAATTGAATAAAGATTTAAAATTAAAAAATGAAGTGTTGTATAATTGGTTGCAATTTGCAATATGATTCAAGTTTCCCTGAAAAAAGAGAAAAATCTGTTTCCATAGAGATGAGGCAGAAAACTCATTTTATTTGATTTTATTGCGTAAAAAAAAAAATTGATTTAACAAGGATTGACTTGAGGCGATACGCTGTCTTAATGACCAGTACATTGACAAGAATTTGCTCCAAACATTTCGAAGCAAATTGCTACAAAAAAATTTGCTTTGGAATGCAATTGTTTCCCGGTTCAGTGCCGACAATTTTTCCTATTTTTTGTCGAACAGAAAAATCAAATTTTATTAATATAAAATCTAAAGGTTTCCTGAGAAACCCACAAAAGGACACAATCAAAATTTGTAAAACTGTCCAGAAAACTGTGTCTTTGTATAAATTACAAAATAAATTAGGGTGGAACAAGATTTATAGCCTGATAATTACAAGTACTTTAAGGAATATAGATGTAAGCAATTTATATGATGAATTAAATTCTCATGTACTTGAATGTGATATTCTTGAATCGTAAGTATTTCTTGATCAGACATGTGATTGAAATATACACCAAAGTGTTATTACATCATATTTCTAAAATTAATAATGAAAAACAACATAAAAAACTAATTCGCAATAAATATACGAAAATTGTGCAATTTATGGGACAATGAAAAACGATTTTTTATTCAAATTTTGTTGGTTCCATCTATTATTAAATATTTAAACTAGCGCAATTTCGAGATGGTTGTCATTTTGTTTCACTTATTTTTCGCATAGAACCACGAGCGCTAGTTATGTTGGCCTCATTTTCTGGGCAGAGATTGTATGGAAGTGACATTTCACTAGCAGTCCATGTATTTATAATAAGTCAATGCGTTGAATGTCCTGCACTTCTATGGGACAAGCACAAGCACGTTTTTCTTTTTTGTTATTGCAACTGAATATGTTCGTATTTAAAACTTTCGGTGGACATGCTCTTGACGTCAATCGTTTTGTCAAATATTTTACTTTTATTTTTGCATTTCACAAACGAATCCACACTTTCTACCATTGTATATCAGACTTTCTCAAGAATTTTTTATTTGAATTTTGCAAGATTTTCACGGTGCAGTTTTGACAACGAGGTAGCTGACAGTTGAGGGTTCTACTACATAAGGAACTTTACAAAATAACAACGTGATTTCATTGGGCAGGAGAGCAAACAGTCTGTTACTTTATTCGTTCAAGCGACGTTTGCCAAAGAAATAATTCACAATCTGACAAACTGTGAAAAAATCTCCAGTAATGTCAAACAAATGAACATGTTTTGTTTAAAGTTTTGCTGTTTCAATTGAAATTCTTATCTTATTTTTGCTAACGTTCTTTACGGCTTCCACCAACATTTTGAACGACTCGAATGAGAGAGAACATTACGACATGAGTGCTGCCAAGTCAATCTTAAAATCTGTCAAAAAAACTCGATCTGTTGCCAGTTTGTTTTACAAGTGGCAGCACTGATGTAAAGTGAGGGAATGTTCAAACTCCATGACTACGCCATTACTTACACCTGTCAAATAGCACATAATGGTGACTAAATCTGAAGCGCTACACTTTGCCTAAAGCCCGTATGACACTACATTCTTTTTTGCATTATTTCTGCTTTTAAAATGAAACTAGAGCAGTACGAAAAATTAGAACGAAAATGCCCGATAGGAGTGAGTGCGTGCAAACCAACTTTATTAATGTAGACACATAAAAAAATGCACAAAATGTATTCAAATTACATTTTTCAGCTTTTTTGTTGTTGACATTTCAAGATTATTTGATAACAAATTCGTTCGAAATTTTGTGGTTGCTTTGCAAACAATTGCTACCCCTTCGTAACACACTTTCGGTCTCTTTTACACACCGCTGACTTTTAAACATGATAAAAATGATGAAGAAATGTGGTGTCATACCGGCTTTAGTTGTAAGAAATCCATTAAAATCCACCCCCAAATCAGTTGACAGTTTTAAGACCACCGCTTGCCTCATGTATTTTTATTCAACCACTTGCAACTGTACACAGACCTCAGTTCTTTTACTTAACTATAAAGAGAGCAGCTCCCTACAGCTCCTTCTTCTGCCACTCGTCCTTGATCATATCGGCGGCCTTTTCTCCAATCATAAGCGACGCAGCGTTTATGTGCGCTGTTGGTGGAAATGGTATCACGCTGGTGTCGACCACTCGAAGCTTCCGTATCCCATGCACCTTCAGGCGAGGACTCACAACCGCACTTGCATCACTAGACGGCCCCATTTTGCAAGTACCAACCTGATGATGCAGGGTGTAGGACATGACCCGTATTGAACATCGCCAGTAGTCGTCCGCTCCGAACTCCAGATGTTCACAGCCTGGCACCTTTTTTGAGTACAACTGTGTACCGATCCTCTTCATGGCGGGCGTTTGCGAGATTCGTATGGCCTCCTTAATTCCATGCAGTATAAACTCAATGTCGTCCTCGTCGGCAAAGTAGTTCGGATCAATTTTCGGCCAATGCATAGGGTTTCGGTCGACCACCCAAAGACGGCCTACCGACTTTGGATGGAATTGCATCACAAGAACTGAGTAGTGCTCTACGTGCTCCAGTGGCTTGTAAACGGTGTTGTAGATATCGTTGCGAAAATTCGCACCCTGCTTCAAACCCGTTCCGAGATCTGAAGCCAAGCTTCCAGACACCATAAGCAACTCGGCGTCCGGAAAATCGGGAGCTTCTCGCGAGTTGGGTGTTTTAACAAAAACCAAGGACTCTACGCCACCAGCGCTAGAGATTTTTGTTCTAGGATTTCGAAGGAGAAACTCTGCGAAGTCCGCCGGGGTAATGCGGTCCGCGAAAAGCGTCGATCCAGTCGCGTTTGTGGTGAAGGTAGGTCCGAAGTGGCACATATGATCGTAGAGCACCCGGCCAACTGGTAGATCTTGTATTTGCGGCACGCCAATGGCGTGGAGATTCGCCGCTGGGCCAACACCGGACAGCATCAACAACTGAGGGGAGTTGAAGGCTCCCGCTGAGAGAATCACTTCTTTCCTAGCTCGTATGCGGTACAGCTTTCGTCTGTGAAGGAAATCGACCCCATACGCGGTTTTGGTTTCGGGGTCTATGAGAATCTTGGTCACTCTCGCCAGAGTCAGGATATGTAGGTTCCTTCTCCTAAATTGGATTGGTTCGATGTAAGCTTTGGCCGCACTGTGCCTCCATCCAGTTCGCGTTGTCGCCTGGGTGTAGGACACCCCCATCTGGGACTCTCCATTGTAATCGGTGTACTTGTGGCCGGCTTGTTGAGCACCCTTCACAAAAGCATGCGCCATATCGGACCGAAATACAACGTCTTCAACGCTGAGCGGTCCTGAGTGATTGTGATACGGCGAGTTTTCCAAACCCTTCAGATTGGCCATCTCCGAGCGGAGAAAGTACGGCAGGACTTCATCGTAGGACCAGCCAACGTTTCCCGCCTCAGCCCAACGATCGAAATCTCGACGATTACCCCGATTGTAGATCATAAAGTTTATGGAGCTGGTGCCTCCTAGAATTTTACCCCTCGGAAGGGCACACTCGTTGTTGTTCATGCCCAAGCAAGAGCCCTTCTGCGGAGTGGATTTGTAGTTCCAGTTCGAGTGCGTGCCTTGCAGGAAAGCCGACATCACGGGCATTTGGTGGACAATATTTTCAGTTCCGCCAGCTTCCAGCAAAAATATGCTCCAGTTTGGGTTCTCCGAAAGTCGGTTGGCTAGAACACAGCCCGCTGGGCCACCCCCAACTACGATAAAGTCGTACTTCGCATTGTCTGCCGGCACTAGGAGAAACAAATCACCGACTTTAATGTTTAAATGCACTATCACGTGTACTTACACACCACTGGCAGCTTTTGCTGCAGAAAATTGTGCAGTCCAATTTGATGAACAATATCCATTCTCAGAGCTGTCAAAAATCCAATGCTAACCAGCAAGACAAGCGGGGTCATTAAATGGCAGCACTTGACGTGCATTGTGATCCACTGTCCGTTTGACTCGGAATCTACTTACTGACTGATTGTTTGGGCGACCTGACAGGAGTCATCGCAAAATAGGTTTGCACTCTCCGATTATTTGATTGCTTGTTTCACTGCCAAGATCAAGATTGCAAACAAAAGAGCATTCACACTTCGGCGTAATGGCATACGAGAAACAGGAATTCTTGTCTTACCTAACAATCGCGATGACCTGCGTACGTGGTTGCAGAACGGACCAGTTTACCTTCTCGATCATAAAACCTTACTGCGTAATGGTAATGGTTTTTTTGTTTTTCATTTCAAGTTCAGTCTACACTCTACACGGTAAAAAATTGCTATAGTGAAGATTTGCTGACTCTTGGTCAAGTATGACATTTGCAGTTGGCAGTAAACCGCGTGCACTAATGTCGTGTCCGGAAGAGTCCGGAATCGAAAAAATCACTCCTGAAACCGTTCCATTGGCACAAAAAATACTCTTCTAGTGATTCTGAGGAGAGAATTTCGCTTCTCGATTTAAGGTCAGAATCCACTCAAGAAGCACTCACACAAGTGTAATTTATGTATTTTTTACAAGTCAGCTGACAGCAGCCGTAGATTGTTTTTTGTGGATTCTTTCAGAAGCAGTTTTGTTGTTCCATTGGATTTCAGAATGAGTGGATCCCCGAGTGAAACCAATGGAAAACGACATAACCGAGACGATTTATTTTTACCTGTGACAATCACTGTCTGTTTCGGTTCTTTTAAGATGTGGCCACATATTTTCAAAGTGCACTGTCATTGTCATTAATACAAGTGTATTCGTATTACGAATTTTATTGGCCAATTAAACAAGATGGGTTCGTTTCCCTTTTGCCGGCGTTTGTTTACAGCATAATTTTTTTCCCTTCCTGGGCGTGTTTTTGATTTGTACGCAATAAACACATGACTACTTCGAGACCATTATTGCAGTAGGTACCTTCAAATTGGAAGAGTAATAGGTTTAAGAGGAAGTCGAAATGGGACCATTAAAGTTTGAACCAGTTTTTGAGCATAGAACAATAGACTTTCATGGAACACGCTTTTGTACTGCCCTTTCTAAGAGGCACCTACAAAACTTCGAAATGAAATAAAACGAATACAAGTCAAGGTATTGCCAATGGAAAAGATGGGCTATATGTATATAGCGCCCTCTGGAAGTGTAATATTGGGCTGCTTTTTCAAAAAGGTAAATCTACGCTCATGGTAAAGTTTCAAATGGAAGTCGTGTTGCAAATGGCAAACCAAAATAAGTACAAAACCATTTGACAGTTTCCTAAGTAAAAAAACTTTAACTTAAAATCTCCAAGCAGCCAACTCGACCAAGTGCTCTGCCGGTCAGATATTAATTGAGTTTATACTCAATACGTTTCACTCACTCGTCGACCTGCATGCGCAAGCGCAGCTTACTTTTTAAGAATGAGTAGAAGGGATCTTTCCACCCATATACAGTAGAGGCCGTGTGGTTTAACACATGTTGGAAAAAGTGTTGCCAGTTCGTACAAACAAATCTCTGGAAAAAAACACATATACTAAAAGCAGGGAAAAGGCCCATTCACAGTCAAACTGATTGCATTTTCCCAGACCAGAAATAAAACAAACACTAACTCAGAAGATTCTAATGTTGACACAAATTTCAGGTAGAAACTGGTAATTCGCTTTGCTCATCGGCGTAGTACTTATCTGCAGAAGCTTAAACCATAACATTTCAAGGCGTTATAAGTTTGAAGACTTGCAAATGCCTTTTTAAAGTCCAAAGCCCCACAGTGAAAGGTATTGATTTAACGCCATATGCCCCGACCACAGCTTCAACAGCTTGTGCAAAGAGATCAAATGTCACAATGGTATGACAACTGTCAATAATTCTACATTCCTAATGTGTATTTGTATTCCCCAGAGTCCACAGTTTATTTCAATGAACTCGGTCGTAGCCTTGTCCAAGTCTCTACCAATGAATTCTGTGATTGAGTCACAGTTTAAAAGCACTTTGCCTTATTATTGAGAAGATGAGCTCAACGGAACAAATTAAAATGCAACACAACGCAATGAAGCGCGGGAAGTTTAAGGGTGAATGCATTGAGCACCGCAATATTGACATAAAGGACCATTCACATGAGAGCGACCAACTACCTACGAACGAACGAATATTCGCAAATTTTGACAGTTCATTCACATGATACATTTTATTTGGTCGCACATACCCGCGAATCCAATGACAGTCGCTGTCATTTGTCTCTATTTTTTTGAATAAAACAAAACTCGAAAATGGGAGGTAGCCGCATTCTATTAAGGAAAAAAAGAATATTGTTGGCCTATTTGTGGTGGAAAAAATTTAAAACACAGCAATTAATGCATGTACATCCGCTTAACCGAACACGAAAAGAAAAAGTAGAATATTTTACTTTGATAAACATGCTTATCTGGTGATTCAGTCATATTTCTTTTATTTTCCATTCGGACCAAAACAAAACAACACCACAAAATGAAATATGTACAAAAAAAAATGCCAATGATATTTCAAGTTTGAAGTTCGTTAGTTTGTGGAACGCGAATTGAATGATGTGGATTGTGAATAAACTTTGACAATTCGCGCTAAGGGTGTATTCGTTCGCGACAAAAAGTTTGGAATTTTAAATTTCGTTAAACAGTTTATTTATTAACTTTTTTTTTTTAATACATTGTGATGGAATAATTAATTATCCTCCTCTTGGAATAGTAAAATGTGCAATTTTCTGTTCATAAATGCATCAAAAGTGGTTTGTTCGCATTTCAGCAATTCGTTCGCTCGCTCTCATGTGAATAGTCTATAAGTGGACTGAGGGAAAAACAAGGAGTTGACTTGAGATATGCAAATGATACATCTTTCTCGGGCTTAAAAAGACTAAGAGCTTGTCGAGTAGGCTGTCAAACTTGAAGGCTAAAATTTCTTCATATTTGAAGAAGCATATTCGTAGTTGTTGCAGATTGCGCAAAGAAAAAGGCGACCGTTCTAATTCAGTGGTTTATTAAGACTAGTTATTTTTGTACATCGTATGACTAATATAGTGTATAGTATATAGGTTATGTTAATATATTGGTTAAGTTAGCATATAGGTTAACAGCAATGCTTAAGAAAGAGACGAATAAATATTGGTAAACTGATTCTTTCTTACACTCCCACTTTTACTAATATTTTATACATTTCAGTTTTGTAATTCAAAGTTTGTTCAAAATTATAATGACTTAAAGCATTTATCTTAATATCATATTTCACAATTTGATTAAATTCATAATTTTATAGAGAAACTAGCACATTGCTTCTATCTTTTCTATCATTAGGACTTTAAAAATTAATTCACAAAATGTATAACATTATTCAAATAATGACAGTACGCCAAGCATATTTCTTTGTTTTTGGAAATGAACTCGTGGTAGCGGTTTAGTAAAAATATCAGCCTTCTGCAGCTCGGATGAAACATGCTCGATATTGAAAACCTTTTGAGCATATTTCTCACGTATGAAATGGTACTTCACATCGATGTGCTTTGTTCTCTTGTGGAACTCCGGGTTCTTTATCAAACGAATTGCGCTCTCGTTGTCCATATGGATTGTTGAGCTTTCACAGCAAACACGGAGATCTTTCAGCAACAGCTTGATCCAAGATAGTTCCTTAACTGCTTCAGCTGCAGCTACATACTCCGATTCGGTGGTTGAGAGTGCCACACACCTCTGTTGGGTAGAGCCCCAAGATATAGGACCTTCACCCAAAAAACAAATGAACCCACTGGTAGACCGTCTATTTCTTCGATCTCCAGCATAGTCGGCGTCACTGTAAATATTAAGTTTAAAGTTAGCATTAGAGTCGAAAACTATACCGTAATCCTGAGTCCCCTTGACATATCTAATGATACGTTTCAATGCCGTCACATGGATTTTTGTTGGGTTTTCCATATAGCGACTGACAACTCCTAAAGCAAACGAGATGTCCGGCCTCGTCCCAGTTGCTAGATACATGAGACTGCCAACTGCTGCTCTATATGGAAAACTGCTGTCTGATACGTCCTCATTAACATTATCGGCAATAGCTGTATCCGCTGGTGTTGAGACAGAATTTGAATCTGACATGCCAAACTTCGAAATAATCTTTCCAGCTAAGTTCTTCTGGCTAATATGTATTGCTCCATCAGCTTTCTGTTGAATCTCTAGTCCCAGGAAATACTTCGCCTCAAAAACCTTGAGAGTGAATCCGCTTCTTAAATAGTTGACAAGGGCTGCAATTTTTTCGTCACTGTTTGCTGCAATAATACCGTCATCAATGTAGATCGCAAGGATGATTTCCTCTCCAACGAAAATACATGGATCAGCGTCGGATGATTTTAGTTGGAAAGACTCGAGAAATGAGTTAAACCTTTCATTCCAGCACCGCGAAGCCTGCTTTAGGCCATACAGGCTCTTACGAAGACGACATACTCTTCCGGTTCCGTCATTGAAACCATCTGGTTGCTTCATAAAAATTTCTTCTTTAAGATATCCATTTAGAAACGCCGTTGTAACATCAAACTGCTTCAATTTAAATTTTTTTAAAGACGCCAATCGAAGAATTGTTCTGATGGAACTGAATCTGGCCACTGGACTAAAAGTTTCCTCGTAGTCGACTCCTTTTATTTGTGAGAAACCTCTTATAACAAGTCTGGCCTTAAAACGTGATGGCTCGTTAGTATTGGAACCCTTCACCTTAAAGACCCATTTGTTGTCAATTATTTTTCGTACTTCTGGTGGTTGAACAAGTTCCCAGGTTTCATTTTTTTTTAGTGCATCCATTTCTTCTTTCATCGCCAGCTCCCACTTCTTCGAGTCCTTCGATGTTAACGCTTCCTTAAGACTTGTCGGTTCAGAAACCTCAGCAACAAAAGCATAGCCCGCTAACATAGTTGAAACTGAACTGCCAGCTGCCCGTGACGCACTTCGCAACCGATCCTTAATTGGGGGTTCAGGAACATTCGCCTCCGCTTCCTCATCAGCAGATTGATAAAGGTCATCATCACCGGCTTCACCGGCTTCACCAGCTTCATCAGCGAAGACAAATTGATCATCATTTCGACCGTCGCTAAGTGGAAGAGTGACATCTTTTTCAAAGGGTTTATCATAAGGATCTGTAGCTCTGAAAATAATATCACGGCTAATTTTAATTTTATTGGTCCCCTGTATCCAGACTCTGTAACCCTTGACGCCATCCATGTATCCGACAAATATTCCTTTTTCCGACTTCACATCCCATTTCTGTCTTTTCTGATCAGGGACGTGGATGTAGCAGTCTGATCCAAAAACCTTCCAGTCCACACAGTTTGTCTCCAAATCTTTACCTGACCACAGTGCGTACGGTGACTTATTGTTCGCATTTAGACACGTCCGGTTAATAACGAATGCTGAAGTGTTGACCGCCTCTGCCCACAGCTTCAAAGGCAATTTCTTTCCGTGCAGCATTGTTCTACCACCTTCCACCAGAGTCCTCATCTCCCTTTCCGCCCTGCCGTTTTGTTGCGGACAATATGGTACTGATGTTTGATGGAAAACACGATGTTTTTGCATTATGCACCTAAAGGCTTCACTGGTAAACTCGGTACCGTTGTCACTTCTTATTGTTTTTAATTTGGATCCAGTCTCTGTTTCCAACTTCGCAACATAATTCTCTAAACATTTAGGAACTTCATCCTTGCTCTTTAAAAAATAGACCACACGATAGTTGGAAAAATCGTCTTTGAATAACAGGAAATATTTCGAATTCGAAAGCGACACTTGTTGCATTGGACCACACAAGTCTACATGAACCAATTCACCGGGTTTTTGTGCTCTGCTTTTGCTGAAATTGTATTTTAATTTAGAATGCTTACCGAGAACACACGCTTCACAAAAAAACTCCTTTGAGTCATCAAACGCAATATTCTCCTTCAGCAAAAACTTTGAAACAACGCATTTATTTTGGTGAGCTAATCGCTCATGCCAAGTCTGCAAAGTATCCAATTTCGTCACTAAATTGGCTGCAAGAGGCGTTTCCACTTTAAATAGCATGTGAAACAATGATTTCTTGCGAACACCCATCGCCACAATTTTGTTCCCGTTACGCAGCTCACACTTCACATTATTTGATACCAAAGAAAAACCTTTATCCAAAGTCGAGTTTGTCGAAAATAAATGCACCTTTATATCGGGCACATAGAGCACATCCTTTAAATATTTCCGTTCCCAAGCAAAACTGTCGAAAGCAAGAATATTTATATAACCGCGACCGATAGCAAAAATTATTTCACCATTTCCTATACGAACACTTTGTGGTTCGTCGAAATGAACATATGAAGAAAACCAGCTTTTATTATAAGTCATATGATTCGATGCACCGGAGTCCAATATCCAACTGTCATTGTTGCGGTTTTCTTTGTCGCAAAAAAAGAGAGTTGAAATGAACGCATCTCTTTGATTTTGCATATCGCTTTGATTTTGCTGAACCTTCTTGTGTTGATTTGAAAACCGGTTTCTTCTCTTCGGGCAGTTTCTCTTCCAATGTCCGGGTTTTTTACAGTAAAAGCATTTACTATTACCAGCACCACTATCACCATTCCTGTTGCTCGCGTGAGAAACATTCTGCTGATACATTTTTCTGTCGGCGACAAATGCATTTTGTTGTTGTTGATTGCTTGCATTGTGTGAGTTTCGCCTTTCTTCGATGATGAGACGACTGGTTAAGTTTGCGAGTGTGCGTTCAGCCACAGTTGTCGATTCCCAAGCTGTGTGAAAATGCTTGTATGTGTCTGGCAGTGTCATCAAAATTTTTGTTGTGAGCATGCTGTCAGACACTGTCTCGCCAAGATCACGCAGTTGTTGCACAATCGACTCCAATTTGGATATATGCGTCGCTATGTCGTCTCCCTCACTCTTTCTAAAAGAATAGTATTTTTGCTGCAGCATATGAATATTGGTAATTGATTTCTGCTCATATACGGCTTCAAGTTTCTCCCACATTTCTTTAGCTGAATTACAGTTCATCACATGTGTTAGTGGTTGCTGTCCTAATGCCGTTACAATTATTTTTTGCACCTTGCAATCCGTTTTGATGAATGCTTTATATTCCGGCTTATCTTTATCGATTTCAGGTTCCATCATCGCACCAGTCACCACATCATACCAACCGCATGATTTTAGAACCACCTTTAACTGAAACTTCCAGGATGGCCACTGCTCCGCCGAAACAAGCTTTTCAATCTTCGTTTCCTCCATTATACGCGTATGTACCTAAAGGGTGATTTTTTAAGAGGTTTAGAACTTTTTTTTAAAAAAAAACACAAAAAATTCGAAAAAATGAATGAAATATTTATTTGAATCGATAGTTTGAACCTTGCAATTTAATGTTTAAAGATAATTTCATGCAAATGTTGACCGCGGCTGCGTCTCAGGTAGCCCATCCGCTGAGTCCAATTTTGGCATACTCTTTCACACATATCGGCCGGTATCTCACGAATGAATGCATGGATGTTGGCTTCCAGTGCGTCAATCGAAGCGGGCTTGTCCCTATACACATTAGCCTTGGCATACCCCCACAAAAAATAATCTAATGGTGTCAAATCGCACGATCTAGGCGGCCAATTGACCGGCCCGAAACGTGAAATTAACTGTTCACCAAACTCGCCTCGCAATTGCGCCATTGTTTCGCGTGCTGTGTGGCATGTGGCACCGTCTTGTTGAAACCACATATCATGCAAGTCAAGAACTTCCATTTCGGGCAAAAAAAAGTTTGTTATCATCGCTCGGTAGCGTTCACCATTGACAGTAACGCTGCGATTCGCATCATCTTTGAAGAAATATGGCCCAATAATGCCGCCGGCCCATAAACCGCACCAAACAGTGGCTTTTTCGGGATGCATTGGTAGCTGTTGCAATGCTTCTGGCTGATCTTCACTCCAAATGCGGCAATTTTGCTTATTTACGTACCCATTCAACCAAAAATGAGCCTGATCGCTGAACACAATTTTTCGATAAAAAAGCGGATCCTCGGCCAGCTTTCCAAGAGCCCATTCACCAAAAATTCGGCGTTGTGGTAGGTCGGCTGGCTTTAGTTCTTGCACCAGCTGTATCTTAAAAGGCTTTACGCCCAAATCCTTCCGCAAAATTTTCCACGTAGTGCTGTAACAAAGGCCTAACTGCTGGGAACGGCGCCGAATCGACATTTCGCGGTCTTCTGTCACACTAGCTGATACGGCCGCAATATTTTCTTCACTACGCACAGTACGTAAACGTGTTGGTGGTTTAATGTCCAACAAAGTAAATTTGGTGCGAAATTTGGTCACAATCTTCCGAATAGACTGCTCAGAAGGTCGAGAATGCCGATCATAAAATGGAAGCAGCGCGCGATGAACATTTCGAACCGAGCACGAATTTTGATAGTAAAATTCAATAATTTGCAAGCGTTGTTCATTTGTAAGACGATCCATGGTTAAATTGCAAACCAAACTGAAGCTGTTTGACAGTGACACAAGGTACTAAACACACGTCAGCTGTCAAAACCAGTGTTGCCAAAACCAAACCAGCTAAAAAATCACCCTTTACAAGAGAAATGCCCGCACAACCTAACAATCGGTTCAATATACTCTATGTTTCCGCGACCCAAAAACTGTTGCAGTGATTTAAAGATTTCCGATTAAAATTTTATTACTAATTTTGTTTGCGCGTCTGGGCTGGGCCCATAACCTGTTGCAGATTGCGCAAAGAAAAAGGCGACCGTTCTAATTCAGTGGTTTATTAAGACTAGTTATTTTTGTACATCGTATGACTAATATAGTGTATAGTTAGCATATAGGTTAACAGCAATGCTTAAGAGAAGGTAGTGCAAGAAGAGACGAATAAATATTGGTAAACTGATTCTTTCTTACAGTAGTGTTTGCGGGAGTACTCACAAGTCCCAGTCTGCCAGGCAAAATATTATACATCAATGTATTATATTTGGAAGGGCGATTGCAAACTTTAAACTTAGTCCGGAGAGGTTAAAATTTCCTGTAGTGAGAGTATATGCACCGAATCTAAATAAACTAGATGTCTCCTTAGAAAAGTCTCAGATCGAGATCCGTACAAAAGCTTTTGCTAAGATTTTGGAAGCAAAGTTGGAGTGCGTTTTTTTTATAACCAAATAGCTATTTAATCGCAGAATGGT
Source organism: Cheilosia variabilis (assembly GCA_951230905.1). Classification (NCBI taxonomy): domain Eukaryota; kingdom Metazoa; phylum Arthropoda; class Insecta; order Diptera; family Syrphidae; genus Cheilosia; species Cheilosia variabilis. The sequence goes on along the minus strand of OX579677.1, from coordinate 41,702,932 downwards.
ACTTCAGAACGCTTGGGAGCATCCTCCCGCCGGCCATTTACATTTATGGTCTTTATACTTCCGATTCCTGGTATCCTCTCATGTTTCCCTGATTTATCTCGATCTCTGGGATTTATTCGTCTGCCTAGTAGTCGTATAACTAATATCCCAATCGCTTATGGAATTTTCTGTGGTTCCGTAAAATAAGACCTCAGGAAATAAGGCCCCAAAAGTAAAAATGAAATAAGGGCACAAAATTGGGGTACATTTCCATAATGAAATGAAATATAAATTAGGCCCAAAAAAAAATGTAATATTTTAAAATGGCTTATATTTCAAATTAACGGTTTTCAACGATGGATTTAGTCAGTTATTTTAGTACTCGGTTACATCATGTAAAATGTGAGCCGATCGATCGAATTGCTAAGCTATTCTATTAGACCCTTACAATGATTTAAAATGAAAGCCTCACGTTTAAAACCATTAGCGCCGAAAAAATGAACAAATTTCAGCTATAATAAAAGAACGTTTTTCCTTTTTTTTTTACGGTGGCGCTGGCGGCATGTGCCGCCACAAGTAAATGTCTAACTTTAATTTACAAACTTTTTTTATACAAAGATGTAATGTCCACCGTCAACTCACTTAAAAAACTTAAAACTGCAATGCTACGAAAAAAATGTCAAAGTCGACATATATATGTATAGGGTCTCTCGCACCCAGAGACAAATGCGAGCACACAAAAAGTAAAGCGCCCTCTACGCGCTAATAGCATATTAGTTGCAATTACCTTTACTTAAAGGTGGATGCAGCGTATGGGTGGAAATGCAATTAAACAACCCCTAATTTAAACAATTTTTGTTATTGTTGTGGTTTTGCGCATTTTTGGGGCCTTATTTAATTTTTACTTTTGGCTCTTTTTTCCTGTGGCTTTATTTCACGGATCCGCTCTTGGTATTTGACGAACACCCACAGTTTCTAACATTTTCTTTTTGCATATTTTGCCTAGCAATAAGAAGGCAAAGCTTTTAAGACGCACTTTTTTGTTATTTGGTAGAAATATTTCTTAGCGGCGGGGCCATTATTATTAACTTGAAACCGGTATTTACCAAAGCCCTTCTCATTATTGCTTTTTTTTTTCAATCCAAGTTCCTTTGATTCTTTTTGATATAACATGTAACAAATTAAATTGAATTGAGATGAAACCATCGTCCAGCCAGCTGACCAGATTATTTCAACAATATGGACACCTTCCTCCAGCCGTCAATCTGAAATATCAACATACCTCTGTTACCAAAATTAATATAGACCGCATACAGGATCAAATGAAATCCCGACCGAATTGATGGTAATTATAAAATTTCATTGGATGCCAGTACGGAGCGCATCTCTTCTCACTCTGAAACAAATTATCAACAACGTTCACTGTAAATATTTAATCTAAAAGTTTGATATTTATAGCAAAGCGCGGGCACACAGTGTATACACGTGATAGCCTTTGACTAAAACTTTTGCTGGCTTTTAGAGATTCCGGTTGAAAGACAAAAAACAAATTCCCTGCACTTACGGAGCAAGTATAGACAACACAAATGACACATGAATGCCCATAAAAATGGTCAGAAACGAAAGTAAAGCCATGGCTAACATTTTCACTGCGTAAAAGGCGAAAGTTAACGGGGACGCAACGAAGTGATATCCCCAAAATAGAATACGATAGACGACTGACTTCTTGAGATGATGTACAAAAACGAAGGACGAAGGACAAAAATGCCACAGAGAGGCGAAACCCAAACCAAGCAAAAGCGAAAGGTATATGCGCGCAGCCCACTAGTAGTCTGACCAAGTGAGAACGAGAAGGAGTGATGGACGAATATATTGGGATGGAATCTGAGAGATAATAAAAACGGAACCTTTATTACAGCTGTCACAATAGATTGTGTTTTGTGTATTATAGGAAAATATGCGAACCTCATAGGTCATCGGCACGATGCATGACAGTTGAGTATAGCTAGCTATGAATTTGCTAAGCTGTCATAAGTCATGTACATATGATTGGAAGGACGCACATAGCTACATACTCCTATATATACCGTTGAGTCTCATTTCAATGTTATAACCAGTATCGGGCGTGTCTTAAATGCCACGTCAACCTAACAAGAAATTTATGTAGGTCATAACGTAAGCTGTACCTATGTCGCATAAAGATGCCACATAGCGTGGCGGGCATGTGACATATGTGTGATATGTTCATTGACGCTACGAAAGCGACCACTAAGCCACAAGTAACGCTGTAGATTGTTATTAACAAAGTAACATATTGTTTGAATTGGGGTGGCTGTGGTGTGGAACCAAGTTGATGAGTCTATAGGTAGAGCGATGCAGAAGAGGACAGAGAGAACACAAACACAATGTCAGCGATTGACAGCGACTGCGGTAGGCGCAATATTACGGCTTACCAAATTGCTCAAGTTAACCGTGCTTTATGTTCGCACAGAAAATGTGAAAGCATTTCCAACCAAATAACTATAGTCGGGGTGGAAATTTCCACGTATAAATAGTGTCGGCGTTAGTTGGAACACCTGCTGACATATTACGCGCTGATTTTATTAAAATGGCTCTCTCGGGTACGCTTTATTGAACGTCTCTGCTTATTGAGATGTAGGTACAGCAGCCGTAGCTGACTTATTTTTTTTTATTCTCTAATGCTTGTCATAAGCATCATTTTAGATTTGGCAAAACGATACATTTTTTTGAGAAAAAATAATTTTTTTTGATCGATATTGCTTCGAACATCGATTTGCCAAAACAAAATCAATCTTTTTTTTTGATTGAGGCACTTTTGAGAAATCTCGATTTTTTCTAAGACACATACTAATACCAATGTGTATGACACACAGCTGGCGGTTCTTTATCGTTGCTTTTATAACTGAATTATTCATTTTTCGCGTATGGAAACGAATTTGTATACTAAATTATCTCGAAACGCGTTAAAGTAAAGCCCGCTTAAGAGAAAGAGAAAAATGTCAGTTTTTCTTTCCCTTAAACGGGGTTTTCACTTAAACACACCCCGCTTAATTGAAACAAAATTTCACTTCAGCGGAGTCCGGATAAGTAAAAACAAAATGTCACTTTAGCGGGCTTAAAAATTGCATTAAGCGTAAATTTAAAGCTGGATAACTTTGTATTTATCTTTTGAAGTGGCTTGGAAAATAAACGCTTGTGACATATCAGAAACTCAAATGTCATTTTCGAGAAAAAAAAAAAGTGAAAGCGTTCAGCAAATTTGTTGTTCTGTTCGATTCAACATTTTATTCACTTAAGAGAGTTTTTTTCAATGAAAAATATAAACTATAACTGCAAATATGTTTCAGGTATCCGGGTTTTTCACTTAAGCGAATTTCGCTTAAGCGGAGTGTTTTATATTTGGTTGACAAATACTCGGGTTTGGCTCAAAGTGCCACTTACACAAAGTGGGCGTGTTTTCATAGAACTAAAGAGACCACTCTTTGGCAGGAGAACTAGTCAGGACCAGTGATGATAATCGGTTTTTGTCAATTTTACTGAAAACTGAAACAAAATGCAGTGGACGTCCAGTATAACTAATGATATAATGTTTGATGTCATTCATTATATCGAGCGCGTTTGTTATACCGATCGAATTTTCTATACTTTTAAAACAAAAAAAAGAAGTCATAAAAATGTGTTTATTTGCCGTTTTTATTTAATGTTAAATTGAATAGATGATGGTACTGATATTTAAATACTTCCATGGCTTTTAATCCAATTTATTTCAACGTTCGTTATATCGGATAGCAAATCGTGAGCACCATTCGTTATTAGAGATACTAATGTAAATCTAAAAAGCTTTCGTTGTATCGAAAATTCGCTATATCGGATATTCGTTATAATGGACGTCTACTGTAGTACTGAGACATAAAATAATTTCACCTAATTTTTATAAGTGCATGACGCCAAACGCAAAAATCAAAAATAAATATTTTGTTCAATAAAGTAAAATAAACTCATAATTATGTTTGAAGTCAAATAGTTTTTAATTAAAATTTTTTAGCTTCAATAAATTTAATTAATAAAAATAATAATAAATTAAAGTAGTCGCCCGATATTGTGAACTTCCGAAATTTTCAACCTCTAAAATGCGAATTTTTCCAATAAAAAGTTTTTATATTTCTCTTGCTTATCTTGCTCGATTTGCGTGCGATATTGGGGACTGTTATTCGTCTTTAAGTAGTTGTAAATGTAGCTGCAGGCTATAGAGAGACAACAACTGCCATTTGTGTAGGAATGGATGTTATTTGTTCAGTTCGTGGTTATATTTTTTTCAGTTAGCTGTGTCTTGTATGGTTCGTGTTTTAGTTTTCTGAAGTTAAAGTCAGAAGCAATAGAAAGATCAAGTCAAACCATTTGCCAGTCCAAAATAACAAACAAAACAAATTGTGAATACCAATAGGCGTTTTTTATTATGCTCAAATGATCTATATAGATCATTGATTTCCACGGTTTACAACAACAGTACGTGATCCAACTGTTGTTGTAAACCATGGCCTAATATCTATGCGGATATAAATGTTTTTTATTTTTTTAAATGAATAAAATAACATATCTTATTTTCGTTTTTCGCCTGAATCAAAATTATATTGAAACTGTGCTTTAAAAAATAATTCTGAGCTGTTTTTAATGGATTTTAAGGTGGTTTCAATCAGTTTAGTAAGTACTGGAAAAAATGTTCAGTAATGTGATCCCTCTAAAATCCGAAAACGGCTTGTTTTAATTAATTCACATTATCGAAGAAACCATTTTAAAAAATTATAAAAAATACAAATAGTACTCAAAATTGAGAAATGATACTTGTGTACTCGGTAAAGTGAAATAGTGCTGCATTTTGTGCGATAGTAGTAAATAGTTAGTACCTGGACGAACTAGGTCCGAAGAAAATTCGGGCGAGTGCTGCCTGTACTTGTAAGGTGTTTTTGCTTGTGACTTCTACAAATAATTTCAGCCTTTTGTCTATCACAACGCTTTGGTTTTGACATCGTTTTTTTGGACTTTAGTGTGCTGGATCGTCGCTACCTTTAGAACCGTAGCCTGAAAGGTCTTTAGTTTAAGCCGGGAAGAGTTCGAGGGTTGATTATTTCTCGATTAGTCTCTTCTGCTGTGCTCTTTCTCCTATGCTTTGCCCATACAAGAGCCTTTTTGTTATAGCAGTGCCTTGGTCTGATCCTGATGATGGTGGCCTTTATCCAACCTCTCCAATAGCAATACTATTTGGGGAACCTGTGCACTTTTGGCCTATTCTACAATTTCTGTCAAATAATTCAAATGGATTATATTCACAAAGGAAAACATGAATAACCATATCCGATGCCACATTAACACATTTTCCTTCTGTACATACCTACGTTCTTTGCTGATTCGCAAAAATTCTAGTCCCCAATGAAATTCCTATTTAGTCGGACTGATAATTTGTGAAAAACATCCTCCACTCGAAGTGATTCCAATTGGCCAGCTTGCATTAGCATTCTCGGGTCAAATCCCAACGATTTATAGCCACTAAAACTGTTGAACACCGCACAACAAAACGTATATCTGTGCAACATGTGGGCGGCTTGGAATTTCGTGCCATGAATTATTATGATGTTCGGATGAAATATTTTATGGCGGTTAGCAATCAGATTTATATAACACGAAGCTCAAAGTAAATACCTTCGTATAAAAGTTACTGGCAAAGCCATTACGTGCGTTCACTTTACTTGGGCGGGGTTAGGGCTGAACTGGACAATGCCAAATCAAATGCTGGACGTGCGTCCTCTTGTTCACCCTCACACCCAAGAATGGAAGTCCTTGTCTGACATTAATTTCGGTTGGGGTTTGAATTGTGGGTTCAAGAGGGAATATCTGCTGGTCCCAAAACATTTTCTGGAAAAGGAAAAATATTCAGATTATGGGACTACACTTTCAATTCCGAAAGCATATGTACTTTGAATGAAACCTTATTATCAGCGTGGAGTAGGTGCATTTTCCCAAAAAAAAAAAAAAAATACCATTTTTACTGCCAACTCAGAGGATATTACTCAACCCTAAGCGGAGTACTTAGGTCGTATAGCAGAGATGAGAAAATATCCTGTTTGGCTTTTGTTTGGGCTTCCTAAAAGTGAACGCCATGTGAGGAGGTGTAAATTCTTCGCAAGGTGATAAATATAAATGCGCCGAACGTGGAGAACTGCTAACATCAAAAGAATATTAAATAAAGAGCACATTTCATTTTGTGGCTCACCTGAGTATGAGCGAAGTGCGAAGGTTAACAACTGTTACATTGGGGCCATGAAGATGTGAGTTGCCAGCTTAAAAATTGAAGTGACGCTTGTATTTTTTACTGGCCCATCAAAGACAATCAATGGAATATGAAGTCTGCGTTTTCGAGCGTACTAGAAGGTGGTTCATTTGTAAATAGTTCATGGCTTATGATTTTTGGAGACACGAAAGGAGCTTTTAATAAAAAAAAATATAAGAATTTGGTATATTTGTAAGCATTAGCAACTAAAGCCTAGTATGCTGCTCGCGCTTAAATTAAGCCCCATACAAAAATGTCTCCAAAGATAAAATTAAGCAAAGCATACGCAGTTCAAGCTAAATTTGTTAGCCGCTGTACGAAAAATCTCTACAGAATTTAAGTAGGCGTATTAACGCAAAATACATTTTTCCACAGCTAAATTTTGACAGATCAGGGAAAATATCGGTATTTCAAACGAAAGCAAAAAAACAGTAAGTTCAACACAACAAAAATCGTTCTTGTTAATTTAATTTCTTTTAGAAATGGAATATTTTAAGTAGAGTACCTGGAATAGGTTTTTGAAGAAGTACAAATAAAAAAGCGAAAAAAAAATTGCAACACAGTTTTTTTTTTTTGACCGAACCTACACTGTCAAAATTAAGCGAACATTAAGCGAAGTGGTGGAGAGAAACATTGGAGAGGCGTTTAATTTTAGCTTTCCTGGAACAGCATACTAGGCATAACGATAAATAATATTTATTATTTAATACATTTGTGACGCGGGCTAAAATTTAATCTAATCGCTTTACCAGTCATAAGATTCCCTTTTCTCGCCGACTGTGAAGAAGAAGGACCGTGCTGTCCGATATTATAAGTTTCGCGATATTCTTAAATATATTCAATATAAGACCAGTTTATGTTTCCATATGAAGCGGCAATGAATGCACGCTTAATATTCCCAAAGTACCAAATGAAAAGTAGATATCTTAGAGCACATATCACAACTAATCAAAAAATCCTTGGTTAACAAAAGTTGTTCTATAGATAAATTAATATAATTTAATTTGAATGAAAGTTCAGTGTATTTTAAACAAAAGTTAGATGATTGTGACTGTAGAATTTTCTCCATAAATTCACTATTTTGGAAATTGAATTCGTTTGTTCTCTTCAACTAAGTATGAAGCTGACTGTAAACAAAATATTCCATTCATCTTTAAATCGACAGCGAAACGATTGCGAACTGACTGAAAAAAACCGAAGCGACTTCAAAAAATCGATGTCAACAAGAATCCATTCCCAATATCTCAAAAAATTAACCACACAACGAATCAGAAACAGTCAAACTGAAACGTCAACATTTTGCAAGCAATTATTGTTCTCGACACCTGGAAATCTACTACCACTTCATTCACTTCAGCGTCATTTCAATTTTAAGCGATTGTGTATTTTTTTCAAGTTCCGTTCTTCCGTCCTTGTTTGTTCAATATTGGCAGTGATTTATAAGAATTTATTATAAAGCCTCAGCAGGTAGATGTTTAAATAATTAAAAAATGTTCAATTGTGAATACGTGAGAAGAATTGCTTTATGCTGTGGGTCCTAATCATTTGTCAAACAAGTCGTAAACATTCACTGTGTATTAAATTAGAAAAAATGTTAACACGTTATTGCTGGTGCAGCGCTTAACATCTGTCAAACAAACTGAAACCTACTATACTCGCCGCAAATGTTAAATATATGAACTGATAAATGGGCACATTCAAAAATCTAGTTAGCTTATGTCGACTAGATTCGTCTGGGGCCCTACTATGAAACTCGATTCTACTATTGATTCTATTCGAAAGATATTTGCGATTCTACTTTCAAATGGTACCCTCTATGAAAAAAGAATCGAATGCCGGTAATACCAAACTACTTGCCAAAAAATTTGCGATTTTCGAACGATTGTCGCATTATGTTTGACATAACCCAAACGAGGTTCGCACTATAATTGGCATATTCCAAAAAATTTATCGTCAAACAAATATAAATTTATTAACATGGACAGTGTCGCAATTTTGTTGGCACAAAGTTCAACAAGTTGAACGAAGGCGGATTAGAGATAAATTTAATATAATGGAGCTCAGCGAGAAAAGGTTTTTCTATTGAGGCATTTTTATTCCAATAAAATAACTTTATTTCAGCTTTGTTAAGAACTACCGCCTTTCGAAAGATGCCTTTATGTACTACTTGTTGATTGATATTTCAAGAGAACTAAATGTTCGCAAAAAACAAACTTCTGCTCCCAACATTCTAAAGGCTGTTTTTAAATACCCCTTGGACAAATCTGGATGCCGGGTTCATTATTTCAAACTGTGACACTTTTGTGTTTTGACTTTTAGATAATTCCCTGGGAAAAAAAAAACAAACAAACATTATACATATTACTATGTTTATGAAATATTTATGAATTATTAATTTATAATTTTTATTTACTTACATTCTGAGAAAAAAAAACTTCTTAAATCGACATTCTCGCAAGCACATTTGATGTAAATAGAATGAATTTTTGCGAATTCGAACGAATTTGAGATTAACTTTCGGAAAATGTAGTAGCAATTTTGTACTAAGAAAACAAAAAAATGGTTGGCAGTACTAGAGCTGTTCGAATTTCGCTTTCATAACTTACTTATAGAATTACAGAGTTGCGATTTTGCGAATTCGAACAATTTCACTTTAGAATCGAGTTTCATAGTAGGGACCCTGGACTGTAGCCTGAACGCAAGAACTAGATTGGTCGGTAATGTCACTTTTAATACGTCAGTCACATAATATGCGAACTGTCAACTAAGTACGCAGTCACGAATTTCTTGACTCAGACTGCAGAACTGATTCAAATGCCAAAAATAAAACAAATATCACCATACTAAAGCCCGTATGACACTACATTTTTTCTTCATTTTTATTATGTTAAAAAGTCAGCGGTGTGTAAAAAGAGACTAAAAGTGTATTACGAAAGGGGAAGCAATTGTTTGCAAAGCAATCGCAAATTTTCAATCGAATTTATTTTCAAATAATCTTGAAATGTCGAAAAATAAGCTGCCAGCAGCTGAAAAATGTGATTTGAATACATTTTTTTGACGTGTCTTCATTAATAAAGTTGGTGTGTACGCAATCACTTCCTATCGGGAATTTTCGTTCTAGTTTGTAAGCAATTGATAACTATTACGCAGTCTTTATTAACACGGCTGTTAATAAAATATTTACTCTTACTTACTGTACACGAGAAATAGTTGCAAACAAAATTCATTACCATACAACTACAATTTGTAAAAGTTACAGTGGAAATTATAATGCTGGAATTACAAAAATCAGACTCTTTTGCGTTTGACATTTGACAAAGTGATCAAGAAAAATTTAATTTTTGTTAGAGGACATTTTTCTAGATCTTAAAACTTGTCGGTTTCATATCTTTTCTGATTTTATATTCTAAAACTGGATCGAAGAAATAAAGAAAGGAGCAAATTGTCGGAAAACATTGTCGTATCTGAAGAATTGTCGCACAATCTGTTTTCGAATAAAAAACTGTTATTCGTTCCTATAACAATATATGTGTACAAGTTCTTACAAATCGTTTTCGCAGTATGGGAAATACAATACTGCATTTAATAGAACAAAAGCTGACGTTAAATCAAACAGGCCCACATTGCTAAGTTAAAATATTTCCAGTTCAGGAGAGCAGCACTCCCTTTGATTGAAGAATTCGGAAAAGTCGCAAGAAAAAGATCCGTAAGTTCATCCACATACATAGTATCGCGGTTGGTTTGAATTTAATATTGAATTGGAATGTGGAGGACCAATTATTTTCGTAACTGAAAGCTGGACGAAGCTGCGACTCCCCCAAATTCGATTGATGACTCTCTGCCAAATGCTCTATATTTTTGTAGGTTCTAGAAACAATTTAAAACTTCCATTTTTTAGCTTTATTTTAAAATTATATAAAAAAAATGTAAAATTATATTGTGCTTCGAGCTTATTAGTCAAATTTCGATCCCTCTTTTCTTAGATCTGTCGTACTAAATGCCAAAGTTCATGTTATTTCTAATCTACTTACCAAACTGACGAACGGGTTTTCAACTTTGTAGTTAGCATTGTGAAAAGTAAAAGCGACTGAACGGAATATTGTGATTGTGGCACAACTTTTCTGTGTGGCTATTCTAAAGGTGGTACGAATAGCCTTTCTGCTGTTGTTGCCTTACTATGGTCGATCTCGCTGATATTAGTCAAGTTTAAGTTCTGCTACAGCTGTCAGTTTTAGACCGCTCAACATTCTATGCTTGGTCTAGTGTACGATGTTACCAGCCGAAAACGTACTTGACTAACTTATCTTAACCCTGTTCAACTTATAGTCGCATAGCTAAACTAAAGACGAACACGTTCACTTCACGAATGACAGCCATCAGAAAGATATCTTCAAAGATAGCTCTTAATTTGAATGCCGCTTAGAGGGTTGTTGAGTTCGAGACTGCCTCCTTCAAATAGCTGTCCTTCGCCTTCAAAAGAACGACACAAAAAGGCTGATGGAACTTTGACTAAAACTATACAAATCTACGCCAGTTTTATATTCAACTCAACGTGCAATTTACGTCCCTCATTACGAGCAATTAACCACCTCTTGACAATTTTACAAATCATCAGCTTTGCACAGATTTTTCTTTCTGCTCAAAGACCTCTGACAGATGTCTCTCCCACTTCTATAATAGAGACAAGAATCTGAATTTCTCATTTTCATCATTACGAGTTTTTTCTTCCATTCTTTTTTTGTCTGCGCTAACAAGCCACCATGAAGCAGCCTAACTTTATACTTACGGTTATGTCTTCGGATAACATTACACAGCTCTAGTCTTAATGGACGACAACGGACACACCACACCGCCCATCTCTCGAACGCATTCACAAGTTCGGCGATATTATGTGGGCAATCATTTACCCAATTCACTTAGCCGAAGGACGACAGGAGCACTCTCAAACACTTCTGTATTTTAATAACACGAAGCCATTAAACGTCACCGCCGTTTGCGGTGATAAAATATCTAATTTAAGAAACTGCCCCATTTTGTATGCTACATCAAGGCACTGTTCGTCTATAACTAGTTGATTCCGCGGAAATACCGATTTACTACGAACGAATGAGTGCTCGTCCTGTCTATGAGGGGAAAATGTTTTGATGATGTTGGCCTTGGCACCCAGCTTTATTTGTCGGTTTTATTTTTTCCACATATTTCTTCTCCCCGAGCGCGTTGCATGCGCAACTAATTATAATGTAATCATGAAATTTTGCCATTACAAATAAAAGCTCTCTTATCCAATTAGGCACCTGTCTATGTCAAAGGTAGAAATCTAAGCTAATTTGTCTAAACACAATTCCCATAATCAAGTTAAATTATGAATCCGCACATTTTCTTGGGAAAAGAAGGAACACTGGCCGAGCTGAGTTGAGGGAAGGGATCCGTGTCAGTACGGAACATTATCACATTTCCCAGTCGTGCGATGAAACGTCGCACAAGGCTGCTTAATTGTTTCTAGTTATTGGAGATAAAATAATGATTCCCCGAAGCAGAGCTGCCCCCACTCGCCGAGAGTGATGTCGATGAAAGGAAGTATTAGCGAGGATTTAAGTGGATAAAATTAAATTCAATTGTGATGAAGGGTCACATTCACTTCACAATCTACAATGGAGTCCTACCCTTAATGGAAGTTTTATTTTTCTTCTACATTCCGAGTCCATAAGAACCAGGGAAGGAGTGGAGGAATATCCTCTTTTGTTTTTGCTTTGCTCGAAGTTTCCATTATTTTTATGTGCCAAAGTTTTTAAGCTTTAGTGTAGTTTTCTTAGTTTAACACCAGAAATGTGAATTTGAAGCAAGCAAAGTGCGACTATAATAATGAAAGCCGTGATGGGGCATGCTATTCCCTGAAGGGTTGATTTGTTAAATTGGGTTAGAAGTTTTTGAGTTTAACCCGGTTTCAGACTGCTGATTGTTCTAAAAGTGTCGGCGGTGATTATCACATCGGTGTCGAAAGAATGTGGTTATCATTTTCAGAGTGTATGACTGGCCGAACATTGCTGTCCTTTTGAAGGGTTTTCGCAAATTAATGAGCAAAGTTCAAGGTTCTTATTTGGGTTGGATAGTGTGCTTGAAGCAAATGGTCCGACAAGGCTCAGCAGAAGTCAAGGGCTATGTGATAAATGTTCGCAAAAGTGAGGGTGGTTTTGATTCAGTGTTTGCCATTTGATTGCGGTTAAATAGGCGATTGGGAGAGAAAGATCTGAAGAGGGTAGTGTTTTTGGGTATATTGAGGAAATATAGCTTCAAATCCACCCTTTCGCTGAATTTTTTTGGTCCATTTTGGCATGGGTCCTGTTGTCCTATTTTCATTTAAAAAGGTCATCTTACAGATTGCGATAGTCCATGACCAGGGTTTCTGGGCGCCTTTTTGATGCATTTTCGATGAGTTTTTGAATGGGTTTCTCGACACATTACATTTGCTTTTATTGAACTTTTGGTATATACCATTTGACTTAAGCTGGTAAAAAATGATGGTGAATAATTAATATTTAATTATTTGTTTTCTTAGATCTATTTAACATAAATTGTGGCTGTCTTCTCGGATTCATACTCGTAGTACGCATCGTTGTCTGGGTTTACCTCAGGGTGTTCAAGTCCGAGTGTTGACGGCTTTTATATGCGTTTTGGTAGCGTTTTCAACACAATTTTGAACTCCTTTCTCGACGCGTTTTCGGATGTTCAGTGTGTTTTTGGAAGCATTTTTGGACGCCTTCTTGAACTTGTTTTTGAACGTGTTTTTCAACGCCATTTTGATGAGTTTTCCGATGAGCTTTTTAATAAATTTCTCGACGAGGTTTGAGACTTGAACGCGTATTTAACACATTTTTGGACGGTTTTTACGGAGCGTTCTTGATGCGTTTTTGAACGTGTTTCTCGACGAAGTATTTCGACGCCTTTTATATGCGTTTTCAACACATCTTTCGACTTCTTTTTTGATGCGTATTTCAACGCCTTTTATATGCGTTTTCAACACATCTTTCGACTTCTTTTTTGATGCGTATTTCGACGCCTTTTATATGCGTTTTGGTAGCGTTTTCAACACATTTTTCGACTTACTTTTTGATGCGTTTTTCGATGCGTTTTTGAACGTGTTTCTCGACGCAGTATTTCGAGGCCTTTTATATGCGTTTTTGTAGCGTTTTCAAAATATTTTTCGACTTATTTTTTTGATGCGTTCTTGAACGTGTTTCTCGACGCCTTTTATATGCGTTTTGGTAGCGTTTTCAACACATCTTTCGACTTATTTTTTGATGCGTTTTTCGATGCGTTTTTGAACATGTTTCGATGAGGTATTTTGACGAAAGATTTGATACGTTTAGGACGCGTTTTTAACATATTTTTGAGCGCATTTCTCGACGCGTTTTCGGATGCTCAATGTGTTTTTGGGAGCATTTTTGGACGCCTTCTTGAACTTGTTTTTTAACTAGTTTTCCGATGAGCTTTTGGATAAATTATAAATTTCTCGACGAGGTATTGAGACTTGAACGCGTATTTAACACATTTTTGGACGGCTTTTTTCAGAGCGTTTTTGATGCGTTTTTGGAAGTATTTCTCGACGAGGTTTGGATCCGTTTTGGACACTCTCAACGAATTTTTTGTGAGCTTTCTCGAACGCGTTGTTCGGCGCATTTTTAGACTTGGTCTTAGTTTGTTTCCAGGTGTGATACTCCTTATTAATTTATGGGGTAAAGCGCAAGGATACATTCGATTGCACGTGACCACAGGATGAACGGGCTCATTGAAACGAACCAATCTAGTCAGCCGTCAAATGCTATCAAAAATTGTCTGCAGAGGTAATAATGCGTATATACCACTGAGGAAGCCATTCTGCAGATTTTAAAAATTCTATGCTATGAATGATACAGCAGCCCGTTGTTGACTTGTAGATATCTCAGTAAGTTTTACTCGAATGTCTGTGTCCTGCACTGATTGAAGCCATCCACTGCATACTCTGATACTGTCCACCAGGTGAGGCATTGGGTGAATACAATGTAAGCAAGTAACCCGATCCACTGTAAATCCAATCGGAGCTACTCTAGGTGCTGTCTGTTACAACGTGTCCCACAGGAGTTTTGTTTTCTTCGAAAATTGTGCTAAAAGCTTAATTCTTGGAATTCTTCTCCTCAGCAGCTAGTGGCGACTATTTCGCACTCCACTCAGTTGATTTCCACATTCCACGTGTCAGCTTGTTCCATTATTGGGTCTTCATATTGCATTCCTGACGGTTCGTGCCGCCACACTGAAATCAGAGCGCAAAAGTAGATTATACGTACTTGTTTGGATTTACTTTTTGTTTTGCGTTCTTTATGGGAAAGCTATACGCAACAGGCAGACAGCTCTTTCAATTTTCGAAAGACCAAGCGAATGCCCTCCTCGCTTGGAATTGTATTCTCTTTCTCTATCTTCGTCCATTTGGCTCTGAATTCGACATACGAATCCGACCAAATGAGTACTTAGAATTTCTTAATTAGTTCACAGCCAGTACACACCATCAAAAACCGGGCTACGACTTCTCCTTATCCGACCAGTTGGGCATTTGCCGCACGTGTGTGTGCAATTTGTACATAGACATTGGGATAATTCGCCGGATTATGAGCATATTGCAATTATTGTCGTCGACTTGTATCGGCCTGCACTGTCCGACCAGAAATGCTATTATCTACAGTCGGGCAAAATTACCATCGTTTTGCATTAAACAGGCTTCCATACTGACTCCTGTCAGTTGTGGTTTAATCTGTTATTACAGATGCGACTGATCCGATTAATCTATTCTCCTCGGTGCTTGAAGTGCTTCTCCTTGTAGTTTGTCTCATCCATGATTGTTCATCTTAAATATATTTAATAAGGATTTACCTGTGCGCATCCAAATACCCCACAAATCGGTGACAAAAGAGAGAAAGATAGGGAGAGGTGGAAAAAACACGGGAAACTTTCCGTCAGTTGACGCAAACATTCAAATGACAGGTGGTATTAATGAAAACCAAGCGCAATGAAAACTCAACTCAGCATCGTTCGAAGGGGGGATGCATGCGGACAGCATGCATACACAAGCAAGGACCGTATCAGGTGGATAGATCACACACAAACTAGTTTTGTAAAGAACCACGTTGAAAGGATGTTATGCAGCGCATAACACAAGCTAGCACTTGTTGCAATTCAATCGGCACTGGCATCGAGTAGCGCTGCCGCTGCCGCAAAAATTGAAACAAACGACTACTGGCAAGGACAACCGCATGTGCCGAGGGTTGCAACGTGCATGCCGGAAGAATCAAGAATGAGTAACACAGTCTATTATAGTCCCATCATCCCGATAACGAAGAATTCTCTTCTCTACGCCTTTTCCAGTTGCCGCTTTGATATTTTCCTTTAATTTGAGTTCATTTTCCGGCAAATAAAACAAACGCAGCATTTGATTGTGATTCCAGTTGATGGCGACTGATGGCAGTTGCGAGGACCGGGGAATTACTGTTGTAGCTGTGCGGTCGGGGGACGCCGGGACGGGCTGACGACTGGGGAATGCTGTAATTAAATTTTACTCTGAGTTATGCTGCGCCAAGGCTGACAGGGTAATATCGAATTTATATGCCCATCCACCCTCGCCACCCTGCTGCGACGCAGTCATTTTTGTTCCTCGGAGGACTTATTCAAAGATAGAGATCGAGTTCTTTTAGTTTCCAAAGTTATTTGTGCTTTGTGGTCTCGATATTTTGCCGGAGATGGGTAATCTGATTTATCACAAACTGGCAAAATCAATACTTGAGAAATGTGAGTGTGGGATTCGGATCGTATATACTGTACAGAGAGCGAGAGAGAGAGAGACAAGAACCACTCACTTTGAAGTCAGCGGGTGGCACCGGCACAATTCGCACAAAGGGATAGGAAGTGGAAATTTAACTCTTGTTGCCGTTGTAGGGAATAGTTTTGAAGCGTGGGATTATAACTAAAGAGGCCAATTTGAACTAATTAACTAAAGATATAAAGTTGCCGCCGAAATGGATATCATGCGTTTGAGGCAGGCAGGTGCGCGTTGCCTACGGGTGTCGTTTAATTAGGTAAAATAAAGGAAAACCCAGTGAAAAGTTATCGTTCGTACCATTTTGTCAAGTTCTTAATTGGGTGGAAGAAAAAAATGTGACAATTAATGGAGCGACATCTGTTTTGTGTGTGGTTGCTTTGATATTTGCTTTTGGAAAACTTCATTTTGAACTTGCTACATTTTGTGACAAAGTTTGATCTACACATTTGCGGGCGCTTCCCACAATTCACACGAAATTGCTGTACTTTCCAGCAACAGGTGCGATAGCTGGCAATCGTACACTATAAACAGAAACACACGACGTCGCAAAAACATACTAAAGAGTATGACAACATAAGCAGAGAGCATAAACCCATAAAATTCGTGTATTGAACGGAAGGAACAGTCCCCCCAAATTTTTGTGGCATATATTTATACATCCGACAGAATAGTTCGTGACTGAGCGATGATGATTACACATGTCATTTTCTTTTGACCTGTCGATGTTATTATGACGTAAATATTTGTCCTAAATTTGTCACTGCGTGTGATCGCCTTTCAAGCGTCTGGTCACACTTGCTCTCGCAGCGCACTCTCACGAAAGACACACGAGTGACCACCGAATGGCCGAGTTTTTCTGACGTCTATATTTCAAAATTTGCCACGAAAAATGGCACGTGTAATCGTAGCTACACCGAGGGCTATCAGTTATCACTATATTCAAAAACACACAGTCATTGGAATGAAAGACATTTTGGCAGAAAGTGGGAATAGTGACATCGACAATGCATACACAATTCATCTGAGAAGCTGAAGCGAACGCAAATTCAATGGCGCGTTGAGTATTTGAGCATTTTCTGCGTAATCTACTTTTCTCTTTTCTTCCTACTTCAAATCTACCTGTCTCGCTGGGCACACCGTGATGGGAATGACAGTGTGGCCACGCAGATTGAATTTTCTTCGGCGATTTTTAGTGGGGACGTTCAAGTATTTAGTTTAGTAAGTCTGACAGCTGTCTGACTTGATGTGTCTCAGTTTTTATTGGCTTACGTCGTTTTCAATTTGGCAAAAAGATCAGAAAATCAATTTTTTCTTCGAGATTGCTTTTCATGTTCGATTTACCAAGAAAGTCAACCTTTTTTTGGATCTGAGGCACTTTTGAGAAATCTAGATTTTTTCTCAGATTTACACATACTTTCACTAATACGAATGTGTATGGCGCATACGAATGTGTATGGCGCACAGCTTGCGGTTACGAATTTTTTATCGATGTTTTTTTAACTGAATTATTAATTAATAATTAATTTTCGTGTATGGAAGCGATTTTTTATACTAAATTATCTCGAAACGCGTTACAGTAAGGCCCGCTTAAGAGAAACAGCAAAATGTCACAGTCCTTCCTTCGCTTAAACGGGTTTCTCACTTAAACGATCTTCGTCCGGTTCAGTGAAAACAAAATGTCACTTTAGCGGGCTTAAAAATTCCATTAAGCGTAAATTTAAAGCCAGAAAAATTTCTATTTATCTTTTGGAGTGGCCTGGAAAATAAACGCTTGCGACATATCAGAAACTCAAATGTCATTTTCGAGAAAAAAGAAGTGAAAGCGTTCAGCAATTTTTTGTTCTGTTCGATTCAACATTTTTTTCAATGAAAAATATAAAAAATATAAAACCTTTCAGGTATCCGGGTTTTTCACTTAAGCGGAGTGTTTTGTAAGTAATTGGTCGACAAATACTCGGGTATGAAAAAAGTGTTTCAGATAAGCGGAATTTTCTCTCAAGCGGGTTTCTCTTAAGCTGGTTCTACTGTATTAAAAATGTGTTAAAATCAATTGAAATGGATTTCCAGTGCAAGTGAACAAAATTATTTTTTTGCGGCCAACTCAAAACACCCAAGAACCAATAAAATTCAGATTTTATTTTCGATTTGGCAGCAGAAATCTGAAATCTCATATTAAAATCTGCGAAGCCAAATCGAAAACGCCATTAGACCGGTCGCATGAACATCTTTTGAGTTGATGTTTATGGTGGGGCAGTCGACGTATCTAGTTTTTGCGTTAAGGTTACATTTAGCCCAGACCAATTTTGTCGACTTAAGATAGCTTGATTTTTGAATGTGCTCATTCAACAACCATGACTGTTTCCCTGATTCTCTTAATATTGTCACCAATGAAAGCGCTGTGGTAGCTGTTAACTGATTAAACGGACAGAAAAACAGAGAGCAAGCTGGCATGTACTCCATTCATCTGTCAGTTGAGCAGACGAGACGGATTTTGCGGGTTGGACCGTTAAGATATTCAAAGGATAGCCAAGTTCAGTGCTAACTTTCTGATAGGTGAAAAACAGAAATCTATTTCTGCTGTTCAGACGAATATGTAGGTATTTCGAATAGGACGGTCAGTATTTATCTGTTCAAAAAACCTCTTAATCCATAAGCCGACGGTATGCGAAAGTCTTTTTTTTTTTTGACATCAGTCATATGACTTTCATTTTGGGACAGTGTGCCATGCAGTCAACAAATCAATTTACGTCTTGTCATGATGTGAACACCCACGAATATCAATTGTGACATTTGGCGAACATCCCAACCATTTGTGACCAAACAAACATTGCTGTCAGTTTTGAGCAATGCAGTGGTTTTAACTTGTTCTGAGCGCCTTTTATTTCGCAATAGCGGCCATGCTTCGCTGAATTTGCCTTTTGAAGTTTTAATTTGTTTCATTTCAATACAGTAGCAGTAGGTACAAACATAATGTGAAAAATAACGTCAATAGTGGCCATTTGTTAATGGAATTTATTGCAAATATGATTTTATGTCGAGGTTGGTTACCGCCTATTGGTTTATAAGTCCAAAGAAAAAGAGCCTTGAGAGGTTAATTGTTATTTGTTTCACGTTTTATGTCTGTTACTGTCACTTGTTTGCGAAAGTGCAGTTTTATCTTCGAACCTATTCCAAGAAAAATATATTGGAAACACTTCAAATATGTCAACACTCCATGCTCAATACAAATAAGTACATCCCAAGGTGTATTCGGACAGATGGGGTAGAAGTACAAAATGCTCAATTTGCAATAATTTCGAAAAAATACCTACTGCTGCTAGGAACACAAACTTTTGACAATATACTAATTTTAAATTATTAGCGTTACCACTTTATTTTTATTGTAAGCTCATACAAAACTTTTTTGTTACAAATAGTTATATTACTCCAAGTTGTGGGACTTGCCAGACAGCCCTTGGCAGATGGATCCATATGATGCATATAAACGATATCAGGTACTGTTAAAACATAAAGTTATTGGATGCTATAGAAAGACTCGCCATACTTCAAATGTTTAACAAGATTTTTTGAACAAAAAAGGACACGTCGTGCTGTTCTCTCCGCAGTTGAATAATTAATTGCCATTTTATTCTTCTTTTATTTTGAATGCGGCAGCAATGCCAGCCTACTGAGGAAATTCCAGATGCCAGATTCGGAAAGTAACAAGGAATTATTGTTACAAATGTAACTTTTTTTTCTGACTTTTGTAATTTATTGGACATCATTATCCAGAAACGTATTGATCTACTAGCTTTTCTTCGTAAACCGACCTTGAGTAAGTATATTTTCTTCGACAAGTTAGGTTTAAGAAAAGTACTGCAGTAAAAGTACTCTGCCCATCTGACTTCATTTAAAAAACTCCCTTAATATTGCTGGCGTTCATAAAAACAAACTTAATTAATTGATTGATTCATTGCCAGTGGAATCGGTAAAACATTTTTTGAGTCCACACCTACGAATTTTGGGTTTTGTTTATAATGTTTTTGTTAGTGGTTCTTTTCAGAGAAAGTTTTGCTCTTAAAATCAGTTCTCATTGTAGAAGTAGATAGATCTATATAAAGGGTGATTTTTTAGCTGGTTTGGTTTTGGCAACACTGGTTTTGACAGCTGACGTGTGTTTAGTACCTTGTGTCACTGTCAAACAGCTTCAGTTTGGTTTGCAATTTAACCATGGATCGTCTTACAAATGAACAACGCTTGCAAATTATTGAATTTTACTATCAAAATTCGTGCTCGGTTCGAAATGTTCATCGCGCGCTGCTTCCATTTCATGATCGGCATTCTCGACCTTCTGAGCAGTCTATTCGGAAGATTGTGACCAAATTTCGCACCAAATTTACTTTGTTGGACATTAAACCACCAACACGTTTACGTACTGTGCGTAGTGAAGAAAATATTGCGGCCGTATCAGCTAGTGTGACAGAAGACCGCGAAATGTCGATTCGGCGCCGTTCCCAGCAGTTAGGCCTTTGTTACAGCACTACGTGGAAAATTTTGCGGAAGGATTTGGGCGTAAAGCCTTTTAAGATACAGCTGGTGCAAGAACTAAAGCCAGCCGACCTACCACAACGCCGAATTTTTGGTGAATGGGCTCTTGGAAAGCTGGCTGAGGATCCGCTTTTTTATCGAAAAATTGTGTTCAGCGATGGGGCTCATTTTTGGTTGAATGGGTACGTAAATAAGCAAAATTGCCGCATTTGGAGTGAAGATCAGCCAGAAGCATTGCAACAGCTACCAATGCATCCCGAAAAAGCCACTGTTTGGTGCGGTTTATGGGGCGGCGGCATTATTGGGCCATATTTCTTCAAAGATGATGCGAATCGCAGCGTTACTGTCAATGGTGAACGCTACCGAGCGATGATAACAAACTTTTTTTTGCCCGAAATGGAAGTTCTTGACTTGCGTGATATGTGGTTTCAACAAGACGGTGCCACATGCCACACAGCACGCGAAACAATGGCGCAATTGCGAGGCGAGTTTGGTGAACAGTTAATTTCACGTTTCGGGCCGGTCAATTGGCCGCCTAGATCGTGCGATTTGACACCATTAGATTATTTTTTGTGGGGGTATGCCAAGGCTAATGTGTATAGGGACAAGCCCGCTTCGATTGACGCACTGGAAGCCAACATCCATGCATTCATTCGTGAGATACCGGCCGATATGTGTGAAAGAGTATGCCAAAATTGGACTCAGCGGATGGGCTACCTGAGACGCAGCCGCGGTCAACATTTGCATGAAATTATCTTTAAACATTAAATTGCAAGGTTCAAACTATCGATTCAAATAAATATTTCATTCATTTTTTCGAATTTTTTGTGTTTTTTTTTTTAAAAAAGTTCTAAACCTCTTAAAAAATCACCCTTTAGTTTTATTAATTGAAACAGCGACAAATATGTTCTTCTTTTTCGGTTGGAGCCGAGCTCTTTATTCGATCGAGTTTGAAATAAAACTGAGAACTAAGCTTAAATGCTATTAACAATTTAATACAAGAGCTTAATGCGGCACGAATGAATCGGTTCGAACTATCAATCTTCATCTTCTTATAAAGATGTAGAGAGAGAGAGAAGGAAGACGGATTTGGGCCAAGCTCCATTGCACAATTGAAGGTGCCAGCGTAGGAACCGGACAACTCCACTTTTTCAAAATGTTGGGAAAACTGAAAAAACTGACTGAAAATTCGAAAAAAAGTATTTTGACAAAACAAAAATTTATTTCACATAAAAACAAAATAAACGTATTTTTCGTAGATGTCTTCTTATTGCACCAAACGATGCGGAGTTTTTTTATTGACAATTTTGCATTTAAAAAAATATTTTGAGGAAAAGTGGAGTTGTCCGGTTCTTACGCTGGCACCTTCAATTGATGTTTGATTCCATCAAACAACAAATGTAGCAAGGAAACTTCGTCGGGCTGGCAGAGGGTTCAATCCCAAACCTTATGTTATGTAACAATATAAATGTTAAGGATCTAAACGGCAAAGCTTGACGGATGTCTAAGTAAGACCAATCCACATGCAGCTCCATTTAATCCAGATGTCCATATCGCTTGGCCTCATTCCTTCAAAATTGAGGCCAAAGTTCAAGCTTATCGAAGATTCTGCCAAAACGATATGTCATGCTCCACCATGCATGTATTAAAAAGTTTACGCATCACTCTAAAGAAAGCATCACCCGTTTCCTTACGTGGTTAAATTATTCCATCAAAATATACGAGTAAAAGGCTACAGCAAATTGTGAAAAAAGTGTTTTCGACGCCTGTAATCACACACCATTTGTGTAAAACAAATTTTCGGGTGATGAAAAATTTATCGCTGTGTTGTTTTTTTCTGGTGAATCACAAAGTACGCGCACCTAATTTTATAGCTGTTCCCTTCAAATCGTTGCTACTCTGAGACACATCGATTCTAAAAATACTCTCATAAATTTCCAAGATAACCGCCTTTCTTTTTGGTTATTCCTAATACAGTTACGGTCCATGTGCCAGCGGGAAGTTTCTCATTGAAATTGTTCGCCAAAGTGTTTTAAGAGTGCCAAGGGGTCTATCCACTCGTATCTTTCGCATCTTACATCCTGTTCGGGTAGTCAAACAGTTCATGTTTGAAAGAGTATTTTCTCCGGAAAATTGCCTGTAAACGGAAACACACAAATTGTAGCTTATAATTTGCACGTCGTCATAATTATATACCTACACCGGCATAGGTATATCTTTTATGTACTCACGCACCTCAGCCGCACATTATTCCATTAATATGAGACGGTTTCTGCCTTTTCCAGTAATCCATATTCGAGTCTATCTTTAGTCTACACCGATATCCGCCAGTTGCCCTGCTCCGGATGGATGTGTGCACTCCTTTAAGTTGGGATATACGAAATCTTCGTAAATCAATGCCTTGGTTTTTGAAACAGGTCCGGATTGGTATATTTAGAATTGAATCAAATCAATTTAACTTTGATAAGGGTTAAAGTCGTCCCAACTATATGTATATGCGAGAGCTTTGCTTTAATTATTAAAGAAAGTTGATGCGACGAGTTCGGTACAAGTGGGGGCGGATTACACGCCGAATCCGTGTCTTCAACTGATGCCAGAGGCGCGGCGTAAAGGTTGAACAATTGGGAACGGAGAACCTTTCTAACGAATCACCAAATGGATTTGTATTCATGGATTAAGTTCGATAGAAATCGGGGTTTGGTACGCTTTGAAAGAACTCGTTCCGTCCTAAAAAAAAAATTATGTAGGGCTAGGTATTCATGGGTAAAATAAAGGATTACAAGGACATACATATACTTCTTTAGGATGGGTTGAACATTTTGCAGCGAAGTATGAGGGCTTAATGACAAATTGTCTGCACAAAAATAAGTCGTCATCATTAGTCAAGAGTAGCGCTGTGCCGGTCATTGGGCAAATGGTAACATGCCCTGGACATGTTCCCTAGGAATGGATCAAATATTGATGAAGAGAGTGGCAAATAAGTGACCATCATCCTGGCCCATCCGAGTTCTCAAAATAGTTTATCTAGAGAGGCAGTACATTCTCTATTGTCAAACAGCGATTTCAATTTTCATTACTTTTGCCAATTTTCCCAATACATGGCTTTACAAATTTTGTAATCGGATTTTCAATTAAAAAATTGTTCGCAGTTAAAATAAATTAATCCCAACATTCATTTAAGTTTTTCTCGTTTATAGGCCTTTTTTATTATGCTCACATGATTTATATAGATCATTGATTTCCACGGTTTATAACAATAGTACGAGATCCAACTTTTGTTGTAAACCATGGAAATCAGTGATCTATATAGATCATGTGAGCATAATAAAAAAGGCCTTATATAATTATGTAACAAGTTAAAATTCCCAGACTTGAGAGGGGAGAGGATGCTTCGCTTCCTCAAGTAATTTCATCAATCCACACAACATAATATCGGGGCCGTATGTATTTTCCATTAAAAAATAGAAGCTAGGAGATATTCGTACACAAATTCAAAAACGATTTATCATGATAGGATTTATTCATTTATTTAGATATTCATTTTTCTACTACCAATTTCTCATATTTTTTAAATAATCAGTTAAGAAAGAACATGAAAAAGAACTATAAATTATGAAAACAACACAAACATAAAACGAATAGTATAAATAAAAATATTAATTCATTAGAAATATCACATTTCAAACACATAGAAACATTAGTTTAATATAGTAAGGAAGAATGAATAACTCTGTCCAATTTAAATGCCCAGTTTTCATAAAAATTCCTTCAGTCTTTTGGATAAGCACTCTTTGAGTGCTTATAAATGATCCCATTTCTTCTTTGAAAGCGAGTGGGCTTGACTTTTAAGGGTTTGAATTCAAAATTCTCATCTAAATTGTTTTTAATGCGGATTGGCAAATCCTTCCAATCGTTTTCGAAACTAAATTTCACTTTGAGTATTCCTTGGTCATATATAATTGCTTTTATGTCTGTATCTGCGGGGTCACCTTGCTTTTTACCGGGTCGAATAGAAGAATAGACAAGGTAAAGAAATATATTTAAGGGAAATGACTTCGTAAGGATTTTTTTTTCTGGCATCTTTAGAAATCCTTATGTAATCCTATGGTAAGTGTAAGCGTTTTTCAACTTTCTCTCTTTCCATTTGTGCACCCTTTGTTAAGTATTTTTGCGTAATTTGAACACAATTTTTTTTTGAAAAATGTAGTAATCCATTCGAAATAATAGCATTGCGGTTTTGGTAAGTGCAACCATCGGAATAAATTAAAAAAGGAAGTGATGTAGTGTCTTTTGAAATAATCCCAAATGCAAGACGTGAAACAAGATGCTACTAAACCGATATCGATTTCTGTAAACCAGAAGCATGTTAGTTGATGGTTCATTCATCGAAAACGAACTATTTAAAAAAAAAAAATTAAGATGTCGTTACAAATCCGTTGCTAGGAGAAATTATGCATTCGTCATACCGAAAATAACATAAAATACATCATAACGTACTTTGCACTCGTTTTGCGGCCTTAATTCATTGTTATTGTAAATATAAATGTTATTTAATTTATATTTAAGAATATAATCTTTTAACTAAAAGGAGAAATAATTAAATAAAATACTTACATTTAATAAGATAAGACACGAGAACTTCTTGAGGGTCGTTGTACCTACACCAAATGCAAAGCAAATATGATGATAGGAGGCGCCAAAATAATGATAGGAGGTATTTGGACCGTTTTATTCACTATCGTTCAACTTGCACATAACTCCGAGGTTGGCCAACTTCGGATTTGGAGTTGATTTGAAAGAGAGAGTTGATCGGCAAGTTGAAAATTGCTTTTATTCATTACTTTAATTCTCAACTCCTCAGTTGAAATTCAAAAGTTGGCTTACTTGCTGTTTCAGAAATATCCCTGGGATGACACAAAATATGTCAGTTTCGACTTTGGATTTGGATTTCGGTCGTCATTTTTGTTATGGGCAAAGCATACTTTGTTTACTTGTTATTCTTTGTCTATGGTTTCCGTTTTAAAGAGTAGATATCAATGTAAAAATTAAATTGGTTCGAGCGAATTTTGCTTTCGCGACAAAGTCATGTTCCCAGGGCAAGTTTCTTACTGGTTTAATTTACACGATCTATCGAACAAGAAAATCACGAACTTAATAAAATATTATATACAATAAATTCCAGCTCTTTCGCGATGCACAATACCCTCTCCAGACGCACGGCAACCAATTCACTATAAGATGGAGCACCATCATTGTCGTCCACTTTGAGAGACGGAAACGATAGATAAAGTCATGGTCGTCAAGTCCGTCACCCTGGTATTATCTTGTATTGCCGTCTCTCACAGACCAAATTCTCCTCCTCTGCATCCTCTTCACTGCTCGAATCAGACTATGGCCAATTCTCGCAACAATAATTTAAACGATATATTATTTCAAATTTTAATTAATAATAATTAAATTAATAAATAAAAACCCCAAAAAAAAATCAAATTAAACATAAAATCCCAAGTTTGCTTTTCCAACTTCAATTATTTCGGGGAGTTGAACGAATCCAAAGTTGACCAACTTTCGGTTTTCTCAATTCCGGAATATCCAAAGTTGAGCGAATCAACTTTGAGTGAATAAAAGCAAATTCTCAAGCTGGAAATAAAAATCCCCAAGTTGTGTTCAACTTCCAGTGAATAAAACCGGCCTAAAACTATACGATAAAAGCATTTTGATAGATGATAACGATGAATGTGTTCAGCGACGCGAATGGAAATTTTTAACAAAACTACATCAAAAAGTGGATTTCAAAAAAAAAAATGCGAGTTGGGAGCTATACAAAATACAAATAGCACTTCCCATGTCAAAAGTAAAATGATTTTACAATAAGAAAAGTTTACTTAAAAAGCCAAAAAACCCGACTGATTGTAAATAAAATGGTTAAAAAGATATGAACAAGACACATTCAAGTACCTAGACCTAGCAAATGACAATCGCAGACTATATAAATACACAGCCTAACAAATATATGAGTATTGAGTACCCTCCGACTGCCAAATAGTTAGGTATAGGTACTTGTGTCTTGTTCATATCTTTTTGTACCCTCCACAGGAAGGTATATTCACGTTGCCATTACATTTGTAACGCCAAGAAGGAGTCACCGGAGACCTCATAAAGTATATATATTCTGAATCAGAATCACATTCTGAATCGATTGGTGAATGGAAGTTGGTGAAAGGATTTATTTTTATTGTCGTTAGGTTGGTATTAAAAATGGGCTATGTCGGTCAAGTAGTTCTGGTAACTCCCATACAAAATCAATATTAGGCCCATGTGTCCCGAAAACCTAAAATCTTAAATATTTTAAAATTGTTGCATCGTCTGAAGCCGAGTGTTCACAAAACAAGCGAGTGTATTTGCTAAGCTTATCAACACAGAAAAAGAAGATAAGTCGAGTTCGTAACAGATTTCGTCAGGTGGAGCCAACGACATTGGACGGCATAGAAACACTTGTCAATTTTACATTCAAAATAAAATAAAGAGTCCCGGAAACGAAATCCCGAAAAATTATATAAAATGCAAAATTTGCAATAAATCAGAAAGTAATTTATTTTACATTTCAGTGTATTCCATATCTTGACATTTCTCACTGACATTTGTGTGACAATTGGGTTCTTCGTTTTTTTTTTTCCTTTTAATTTAGAATTTTATATTTATTTGTTTAGCCAATGACACTCCAGGAAAGAATACCAATATAATAACACCTCACTCTTCAAAATCGGTCCAGCCGATTAGGCTACAGGGCGTCACGTAGGAACGGACATAGGATACGTGCGAAACACATAACCTTTCCAGTGTCCAGTCGGGTAATAAACACCCTCTCACGCAATTTCTAGCCTTGACCCAGGCTGTAATCCTCCTATAATTAAGCTTCTTAGAGCTGGAAAAACCCCCTGCTTGTGTTTGTAGTCTTAGATTAAGTTGCAGATGCTGAGCAGCTTTGCAAAAACAATTCTTCAGAGCGGCATTATTGCCGGCAGATTTCTTTTTCAATTTCATCCTACGATGCTTTTTAGTTATAACGCACAGGGAAAAAGTGCACAGAGTATAACATCCATCAACAAGTGCATTTTTACAGAAAGGACACGACCCAAACTATCCCCTTCTAATGCACTTATCCCGTCCAAGTTTCTGTAATTTTATCGACAAAGTCTAAAATCGCTGACAATGCACTAGGAAGCACGTTTCAAAAATATGTACATCCCTGGTAGTCGTTGATATTACACTTTTGTTTGACACTTTCAACGAAATATACGTGCACTTCTGCTATATGAGTTCCTGTGCTGTTCCGCAGTCATCCTGGTAATTGGAAATTCCAAATAAATTCTTTATAACGCCGGCATGCTGGCTTAACACTGACACTGAGTGCTGTCTCTGGCTGTTCAGTTTCTGTGAAATCGGAAAATAGAAGGAAATTCCTTCTCAATTTGCATACTCCATTGGTTACGTTTTTGTTTTCCTATTTTGTTTTTTTTTTTGCTTCTTAGACGTAAAGCGTATGCTTTACTCAATCGCTTGCGTATGATACTCGATTTCATTTAAATTGACGAGGTTAACGAAGCTGTTAGCCTTGGCACAAATCTGTCTAGCACACCCGCAAGTCGTGCCCTACAAGATACTTTGTGGTCTTATCGCGTTTTTTAATTGTAAGGGCATATCTCTGTAAGTAGAAAGGTTGCCGTTTCGGTTAACCTTGCAATTTTGCCTTCATCTCAATTTAAAAGTAGGTATGACTTCTAGGAATTAACATCGGCGTGGTTGGAAATGAGTTCCGTCGACTTGTCTGTTTGGAAATGGTTACGAGTTTGAAGATGTTTCTTTAAGAAGGTCTGAGTCCATAATCAATTTGTAATGCAACCGTTACCCGGAGCTTTGTGGTGTACCCGTTTTGGCTTTGGTAGGTTGGAATTGTTGTTTTATTTATTTTTGAGAGACTACAAAAGATGGGGCACATTGTTCTTGTAGTTTGGCAAAGTTCAATGCGAAAATACGCGCAAGTTGATTATCTTTTAGATTTCCGCAGGCTGACAGAGCCTTTGCGGAACGCTCTTCGCTAAATTTTGGCGAACTCGTTACTCGTTATACCAGTTTGAGCTTATAATGACGTGCAAAGTCTTCGAGTATCTATACTTTTATTAGATCGCTTAGATCGTTGTACTAAAAGGCAAGTGGAGAATGTTTTCCTTCTCGTAAGGTAGGTAATTGCATTTGCGCCGTACGGCCTATGTACACTTAGGCCACATGCCACATCACATAATTCTATAATGCTTGCGATTTGCGCCCACCACCCCAAAGTAGAGCAAGACCAGACTAATTGGATCAACCATACCCATCCACAAAATTTCATTGAAATGAGTAGAGTGGTTTCGGAGATCGACAAAAGCACCTAATATCGGGTCCAAAACAATATTTTCCAGATACTCAAAATCGGTTTACGCATTAAGAGAACATCAATTATTCAAACACAATGCGACTTAGTTTGATATAAATATATAGAAGGAGATAGATGAAAAACGAAATGTGCCAGCACCACCTGTTGAGAATTTTCCGAATTTACATTTTTCCTAAATCATCCCTGATTCAAGACAAAAAAAATCAAAAATAAAATCATTCAAATCCGTCGAGCAAAATGTATGGAAATTCATGTGTTTTTTTTTTCACGCACGCGCAACACACCTACGTTTTTCGATTTCAACCATACTTCACAAAAACCATATATAGACCAATACCAAAGATGTGTGAAAGTTTGGTTAAAATCGGTAAATGCGTTAAAACGTGAATCGGCGACAAACGAACAGAATTTTAAGGCTCAATTTTTATATAAATAAAAAAATATCTTTTTTTTTTTATAATGCTACAAGAAAATTCAGTGGTATAAAGGAATCCCTTTATGACCCAATTTACGTTACTGCCATAATTTGTTTTAGAATACATCTACCATTTGTATCATTCAATAACATTCTTAGGGACATTTAAAAACCGAAACTGCCGAAAAAAAAAATACGTGAGGGTCTGTCGTGGGTATTATTAAATTTATGTGGATCCTTAAGCACCTCCGGTGACAGTCCCAAAAGAATTCCCAGCTACATTTAGCCAAAGTAATAAATTATTTGCTTGCCGTTACCTGGTTTTATTATGCTAATTGGTATCTCTCTTCGTCCTTTTAAAAATGGAAATATATATGTTACACAAAAAGAAAAACGAGTACATACGGTAGGAGTAAGCTGCTTACGATGCACACACCGACAGATATACCACCATACATCCTTTCCATCGCAAGGATGTTCAATATTCGTATATGTCATTTCTGATTCACATTCATATTGATTGAATTTCTGCCGAATTGAGAAAAATACATATAGCTCGAGCTGAGAGGGGTTCTCGTTCTCATTGCCAAAGTATGTGCAGTGCATACCAGATAAATCCAAAGCAATTAAAATAAGATACTAGATACATAAATTCCAAAACAACAATAAGACCAGTGTTTTTTTTTCTTCTTGTGTGAAGAACACGTATAATAAATGCAAAGAAGTATAGAGTCAACTTACGGAAATAAGATCGCAACTTTATGACGTTGCTGCTGCTTCGCTCCACCAGCGAGGATTCGCAGTCCCTTTGAAAGGATACATCCATTTGTAATTCTCTTTCATGCAAGAGCCCCCCGCCGCCCCCCATCCTCCTGCCATTGTGTGCGGGGTCGCTCGTTGCTATGACGGGAGGATAATCTAAAGGAAAGGCTTTTACCGAATTTGTCCGCAAAAAATGGAATATTAAGTGTTAAAAATGTGATAATACACATTCATTATACGCACCTTCTATACAGAGCATCCCTGCCGTGTAAGGAACAAAGGGTCTTGTAATAAAAATGGTTAGGTTACATTAAATTCGCAGCGGCGCATGAATGTGATAAGGTGAAAGCAAAATGCTGAAATATCTCGGAATTCGGAGTGGAAAAAGGTGATTTATGTTTTTTTTTATCTCTGCGCCACAATGGGCATTCCTCAGAAGAGTAGAAAACGCAAATCTTATTCAAGAACGGTTTGAAACGCTCATGCCTGCTAGCGTATATTTTTGCTGGTGCGAGGGAGACTGTAGTTTAGCTTTTGTGTTATGTCGTTTGTCGTAGGAAACAAAAGACTGAAAGTTTGGATATCAACATTTAGCTTTGTTTGCTGGCGAGGTGTGGTCCGTTTTACACTCAGGTCGGTTCTGACCCCTTGCCTATTCAATAAACCACATGTGCTGTAATTATACCAAAGACGGTCCACAATCAATGTCCAACTGAGAGCAGAAACGGTACATTGGCCTACAAGCTGCCTGTTTGGTGCAGGATTTCTTAAGTATTCGTGCCTGTATGAATCAAAGTCACGCATCCTTAGAAATTCCTTTGCTGGTATTTGATGTCCATCGGGAGGCCATTTTTTGGTGGGATTTTTAGTGGGGGCGGCTGTGTGGGCAAATTTCGTGTCCATTAGCTACACTGTAACTCATAAAATTGTTGGTTTCACATGGAAATCCTGATATAATTTAGTCCCTTCCTGTGGAGGTTATAAAAATAAATCACTAACACAGTTTAGGGAACCTTTTTTTTTGTTATGAAGGATGTTTTAGTTTTAGAATAATTTAAATTATATATGTTTTTTTTTAAATACAATAACACAAAAATCGTACGTCAATCGCTACTTATTTATGTTATGCAGTACTGGGAACAGACAACAATTTTTTGATCACTTTTTGTATTCCAAACATGTTTAAAATAATCAACAACTAAATAAACATGGTAGCACAATTTGCAAAAGAATATACAAATCCAAATTAAAATCCACGCCAAATACCAAATACCAACAACAAACAAAACAATTTGGAGTCTTACGTTCGATTGGATTGGAATTGAAATTTGAAATCAAATCAGGGAATCCAATTAAATACCACATTATATTTTAAATTGATTTATTAAGTCTTCCTAAAAATTATTAATTCTCTTTATAATTATTTATTAGGTACGTCTTTGTCTTCTATAAAAATGACTAATTCCGTCTTTTACGTCCGTTCACCTCCTTATTCCTTTCTTGAATGCCACCATGAATCTCTTTTCTCATCCTCTCCCTCAGCGCCAGTGATGTCGCCGTCTCTTTCCCTCCCAGCTTCTCTTCTATTCCGCTACAATATTGCGTTTTGTTTGGAGTTAAATCACATAATATGCATTTTCGAATTTACTTTGGCTCATTAACACGTCATCCGGTTCCCAAACCTTTGTTAGAGTTGTTTACATTAAAAAAAATGTAATAAAAATATTAATGGCATTCGAATTGTGTTACATCATTCAAAACTGTTCAGTGTTTTTAAACAACTGAATTTCGAATCGTATTTTAGTTTGTACAAATATGGAGCTGAATAAACGATGTGGAAAAAACAACCACCAAGCCTGATAAACATCTTTTTGGTAAATTCAATGTTTGAGAATATTTTCTAAAATTCACTTATGTCCTAGTGGAAACTTGGATCTAACTTGCATGTTTTTAACGTATTTTTGGAAAAACCCACATGGTTTGCATTTAGGCAGTTGCATCCTTCATGTGTTCTGCTTTCAAAAATATAAAACAAAATTAAAAAAAGCGGCCAAGTGCGAGTCGGACTCGCCCATGAAGGGTTCCATAGCAGCAAGTAACATAATATAAAAGTTCTTGTAGTTCGTTGTAACTTTGATCGATGTTTAAATAACATTAAGTAAACATTATAATTAGGTTCCTAAATGTTGGATTTTACCACTTTGGAAGTGTCTCTCGCGCAAACTATTCAGTTTAGAAAAAAATGATATTAGAAACCTCAATATCATTTTTGAAGACCTATCCAAAAGTTCGAGTTTCAATTTAAAGTACGAGGAACCCCCAAAAATTATTGTTTTTTTTTATGTTTTTGTGTGAACATAATACATCTATTTACTTACCAAGTTTCAACAGTATAGTTCTTATAGTTTCGGAAAAAAGTGGCTATGACATACGGACGAACAGACAGATAGACTTGACAAATCCTACATTTTTTGGCGCCAAAGATGGATAAAGAACAATTAAAGCTACCTAAAAAGCAATACTCAACATTTTTTTTTCTACATTTATTGTTATAAGCTCATTAACAAATTGTTTGTTATTGAAATAGTTCCGCCCGGCGGCCATTAATTACGCGCATTCACAGACAGAAAAATATAAAGCGCACGAAATTGGATTTTCGGTCAGCATGGAAGCGGCCCTCTAGTTTGGATAATCTTTTGTAATAACTAAACTACTAACTTAGCAGTTGCATGCATATTTTCCTGAGAATTTGACAAATTTTCATTGTAGAATCGAACTCATGTCCATGGCAGTCCATCTCGCGTTCGCCTCTGCTGTGGCCTATTTCCCCACTTTCATCTTTAGTGTAGGGTAGGGCGGGGCTAGTTGGGCCACTCGAATAACTCAGAAACTAAAAGTCCTACATGACCACGATGACACACAACCGAAGCGTGCTGACTAACTGTCACGTGCCAAAACAGTTTCAGTTGCATTTTTACCTCCAAAGAAGCGACTTCATATTTAAATTTTTAAGGGTGATAAGTAAAAAAAAATGTACTCGTTTTTTTTTCTTTTTTTTTTTTGTGAAGCGGTGCGAATATCAGAATATAAGGTAAACATTTTTCATGTATCATGTAATTTCATTTTTTCAAGTGTAAAATTGAAGTGTTTTGTGTAGTTGTTTCTTTATGACACAAAATGTTTAACAAAGTCAGTGCGGTGTAAGTTGGACCGCCAGTGGTCAAACTTACCACAAATTGGGTGAGGTCATGGATCGATACAAGCTTAACCCTTCCAACAAGAATAGAGATGAAACGGGCGTATCTACTGTTTGCAAACGTTGAAAAACTGTTGCTGCTTGGGGAAGAAAGAATATGGGATCAGTGACTTCAGCGGCGAGCGTGACACCAAGTTAACATTAACCGTAGCTGTATCAGCGTCTGGCAGAGCAATACCAGGCATGTTTTTTGAAGCTTATGTTGTGTTTTTTTTTATTAAGTGCATATTTTGAATAAATTTAAGAAAGAAATTATGTCATTTGTGTCAGATTTTCAGGTTTCGGTCCAACTAACCCCACTCACTGGTCCAACTTGCCCCGCTGGTGGGTTAAGTTGGTGTATTTGACACCAAATAAATATTATCTAATAATAAATATTAGATAAATATTTTTATTTTTTTTTAAATTCCATTAAAAAGTCGAAGTTTCAATATTTCTACTGACTTTAGTTTCATAGCTTAATTATGTTCATTGGAAGTTATGAAGAATAAAAAAAGTAGTCCAACTAGCCCCGACATACCCTACAGAGTGGCCCATATACAGAGGGCATGCTTTCTCTTTGCCTGGAATTTTTTAAGAGTGCTTAGTATATTTCCGGGAGTTCTAAAAATGACGAATAAAATGATGAACAAAAAATATGCATATTTTATAAAGCTTACCCTCGACATATGGTGTTTCTAACTGATTTCGGACGGCTTTTGCTATTAGTTTACCTTCATACTTTTTGGGGACGCTTGTAGTCCGGGGTAGACCATACGGCCTCAACCAGTAGCATCATTCTATTCATTTTGTACACGGATATTTGGCATCAATTTTACCAAAGCCTTTTCGACATTGTCAGCTGGGTGGTTGTCAGCGTGGTGATATTTAATGCTAAGCCGTGGATCTATGTGTATCCCAAAGTATGGTATTTATTACCTGCGTGTTTAACCTTTGCAGTCTCTATTAACTCTCCGCTGCTGATGGTCAATACTTTTCTTTATTCCTTAAGAGACTGGAGGCCCATGCATGTCAGCCAGCAGCCCTATAGCTTCGTTGTGGTCGTGCTTTTACTATGTACGAAATGGTTACCACTGCATAGGTATAGGTTATTATAGCAATACCAATTGTTTTTGATTTTGAGTCAAAAGGCGTCACTGTACCTCAGCTTAAAAGCAGTGGTCCAAGCACAGGTACTTGGTCATCGCCGGGTGTACTGCTTTATGACCTACTGTTCAAAAAGTACATGAGTATCTTTCGCAGATAGTCTAATATAGCGATATACGTGCTTGGAGCTTTTCTTACTCCTTGCTTAACAACAGTGCAGACAGCGCTGCACTTCCATCGTGGTCTGTAGCACTTTTGAAAACACTGAGGGTTTAATCCATGGCATCGGCATCGATCGAGAAGCGCCCTCTCTGAAGTCTCGACTCCACAAGTCATGAACAAATCCACTACGAGTCCACTTTTCAACATTAGGTATACCCACATTTACTAAAAAAAATCAAAACCCCATAAACAGCCCCATCTATCCCATAAGGATACACCAATCAACTAACAATATTGCTTTTGGAATGTAATCGTATATTTCAAAATAAAAAATATACCCTTCGTCATACAGATGGTCCTTTCAACAAAATACTTGCTTCATCCCTACTTGTGGTACGCGCCGCAGCATATCAACAAATATAAATATTCAATGTAAAAACCATTCAATTACCCGCAAACCGAGGTTCCCTTTGATAGTTCTGTGAGCTATAAAAATAGGATACTCACTCAAAGTGCTATGCAATTCAATGAAGGACCTACATAGCCACACTATACGTATAACATTTTTTTTTTTCGTAATAAATTACTCGACTTCACTAAAAATAAACGTAAATAAAAATAAATAAAATACAGAAAACATCCCTTTTTCCACATTGGCATCGATTGGAGTTTTTTTTTTTTGCCCCCGGGCGTTATTTGATTAAACATAAAAGAAAAAGAAATCGAAAACAATTTCCATAAACTAATTCAGTTAGTTAAGCAATAATTTGTTTACAACAAAATATGTAACCACATGGCAGCAGGTCGTTTTAAAACTTTTACATCATGTCGTCGGTCAAACGCTGCCGTCGTTGTGTTCCACCCATGTTTAGTATGTCACCCCCCGTAGGTAAACATCTACATCCTGGGCATTGTCCATGATCCTGGGCGAAGCGTATAGGCAAACATTTACACATCCTTATCCCAGGCTGTTTGCGGAGAAATGAGTTGTAAACGTTATTTTTTATGAAAGGTATCCAACTGACGAGCCTCGGTTATAATAATATAGTATCCCGTCAACTGTGGAGTAAATTAAATTTAGTTGACGAAGGTGTGTACCTATCTATCAAGGTATATACATAAGCTTTAATAAAATATTTTTTTCCTCAATAATTGACAGCTAAGGGATAACGATTATAATTAAAGCGGTCAATGTTGGCTGGCGAAGCTTAACCGGATTTTCGTTTTTTTTTCTGCAGCCCAAAAGGTAATCTCTCTCATTTAAGGGAATTAACTACGAAAGTTACAATGTGTAGCTTGGAGTTAAGGCGGGTTATACATTTTCGGAGATAAGTGGCAAT
Source organism: Cheilosia variabilis (assembly GCA_951230905.1). Lineage (NCBI taxonomy): Eukaryota > Metazoa > Arthropoda > Insecta > Diptera > Syrphidae > Cheilosia > Cheilosia variabilis. Next base: position 41,666,778 of record OX579677.1, on the reverse strand, counting down.
CAGTCAATTTGATTGACAACTTTTGTCGATTGACAGATCCCCCCACCACCAAGGGGTGCAAATTATCCACCCATAGGAAAAATAATATTGTGAAAAATAATCTTGAATGACTTTTGGTCCTTTTTTAAAATCTATATCGACACGGAAATGCTAAATTTGAGAACTTAAAAAGATGTAATTATGCCAGCTGTCCCGTGCCCGCCTCGCGCTGGAAAGTACCAAAAAAGGTTTAAAAGAATGGATCCCGAAATTATTCCATATACCTACAGCAAAGGAATTTATTTAATAGTAGTTGTTGAAGGAAAATTAACTCAGTTCCAATACAATCTTTTAGAGATTCTGCAATAAAACATAATAACCATGTGTATCCAAACTTTGCAGCTATTATAGAAGTAAAAAACAAATTTTATCCATGCTATCCTGAAAACTTGGTCCGAAACAAAGAGTACAGCGTTCTCGAGAATGTTTTTCAAGAAAATTTTCGAGCCAGCAATATATCTATGGAAGATGTGGTTCACAACCTTTTGGTTTCGTCCGACCCATTTATAGGTGGTTTAAGAGCAGCGTTGTTCCGAAGAGATTTTGGAGTTGAGCCATCAAACAAAACATTAAACAAGTTTAATGAAAGGAGAAGGGATTTTTTTTTTGTAATTTCTTAAAAAAAACAATGCAAAGCGAATATTTTCACCAGCTACTTTTTTTTTGTGACGGTGTTTAGTCGAGTGAATTCCTATTTCCTGATAAGGTTTTTTTATTTTTCAACATTTATCTTTTTTCATTTCATTCGTTTCGTTTACTTATATTACTTATTTATTTTGCTTATAATTATTATAACTTCAGGTTTTTTTTCTTCAATATATTAAATGTATGATTATCGAATTATTAAATGTCAAAAGAAAGAAACTCCATGGGGTCATGTCTTTTTGTTTTTAGGGGCAAATTTTTTATAATATTTTTCAGTTTTTAACTACGATTCGTGTAAATTTACTTGAAAATGGTCCTTTTTATTAAAAAAAACTGCTTTTGATATTTTCATGCAATAATAAATTGAAAAAACACAAAAAATGATTTTGGACATGTTTTTAGGAAAATTTGCCTGTGTGACAGCCTGTGCCGGCCCAAAATCCGCACCGCACAGTAATTTTGTGTGGATGCAGTCCCACATGGTGAACCTTGTGTGGGTTTGCAGAACCAATATATCCAAAAACGCGACTGGTCGCTAAAGATGATTTTACGACCAAAATTGAGGTCCTCTTCCATACGCTCCTAGGCCCAGTCAGCGAACAAACAGCGTGGTCTATGGTCATTAACTTTGAGCTCCTGACCAAGTACAGAAGCGAAATTCGTCAAGTTGAAGTCTGTGAAAAGCCGACTTCTAAATATATAGTACATGGGTTCTCCTGTAAACTTTCACGGACCGCGGGAATGTTTTCGACCGATCTGGTGCTCCTTTGACGTACAACAAACTTTGGACAGTGGACTGATGTAAAATTCGCGCTTCGTTTGGACTGAAAAACACTCATTTTCACAATAAAGTTCTATCATTTGGACGTGCTGCACAATCGTTGCCATGTTTATTTGGCATCAGTGACTGAATAATAAAAACCACATTAGACAGACGCCACCAAAACAACGCGACGAAGCAAGTACTTACATCTCTTGCTCTAGAGATATGCCAAATCGCACCAACTTCAGCCATTCTGGCATCAAATTGCCGAAATACAAAACAAAAGTCCAACTGTTGCGATAATATGAACGCCAAATATTTATTTTATTTTATTTATAAGTAAAGGCTTTGTAAAGGATCCCCTACCACCTGCCTTACCTAAGTTTCATTATAATAGCCAACAGTGAATAGGCACTTTTCATCGTGGCAAAGAACGTGTCCAAATGAATTCTAAATATACCCATGCTGACAAATGGAGTCGCTTGGAAACACCTCTGCGAGAATATAATCATATTCTGCTTAAAACTTTTGTCCTGGTCTATCCAGTTGCACAAGAACAAAGCATACGGCAGGCTGTTGAACTCCGTTTCAAAGGCACTGCCGTAATAGCAGCTCGGAAATAACTCCAAGGGCGTCAGCGCAATAATAACTGAATAATAAATCAAAGCGAATGCAGTATCAGCGAAGAAAAACAAGCACACAATCGAAAAGCACATACTCAGGGCAGTGCCGAGTATCTGGCAGAACATTCCCTTCGAGAGGACTTTATTCAACATGTAGTAGATCCTGTAACAAGTGAAATGCATTAAGGCGCATGAAAGTTGCAGCAACTTACGCTATCAGTCGTTCGTGGTCCTTGATGCACTTCCTGAGATCTTCATTGTTATGCGACAGGCTTTTGGTTGCATCTGTTCCCAGTTTCGACACCCTAATGCCGAGCAACCGAGTGTGACCACTTATAGCCGCCAGAGCTATCGCTGGGTACGTATCGTTGGCAAAGTTTAGTGGTATCATAAGGGTAATACCCCAAAACTGATACACATAACCTATCCAGTACTTTGTCATCGAACTCCTCCAATCGAATGGCAGCCATCCTGGATACAACAATTCTCTTTCGCCACCAATGACGGTTTTAATCAGCACAAAAAACAACCCGCTGATGAATGTAAACCCGAAAATGTAAAGCATATACTTGCACCTCCTTGCGATCTTGAGAAAGTACATTTGTTCGTCGTTCGATTGGATGCGCTTGTGCAAATCTGTAAAAATGCTCTCGATGAGGCGTATTTCTTCCAGATTGCTCCATATTATGCCAAACTTAACGCAGCACTGCAATATGAGGGTTGTGATGGAAATATTCTTAAAAAAGTCTCCCCTACTATCGGCGGCAATAAGGCCTATGATCATGTGCACTGAGAAGGTGCCCACAACGAAATGAGAGAGAAAAACCCACATGAAGTACAGGATTCGATGGTTTTTGGGAGGTGCACAGCTACTGTACTTCCATATGAACCGATGGAGTTGGAAAATGTCCTGGGTGCTTTCGATGTGCATTTTCCGAAATTCCGGAGCTTAGAGTGTAGCTACAGCAGCAGCGGTTGATAATGGACTAAACTTTGCAACCGGCAATTGTTTCTTACCCAATAATAGGTTATTGGTTGCATTAATTATATATCAGGTTCGGTTGGATAGTTGGTTACACTTTGCATACAAATAATGCATACGAGGTAGCACCTGGGTCCGCCACATTGCATATACAAAGTATAACCGAATTAATTGCTATTTGATTGCTATTTAATTGCTTTATTCTTGATTTTGTCGCACTTCATCAAGTGGTAGATTTTGTGGCGGCCCTAAGGGCAAAGCAGTTACATTGATTTTTGAGGTTTTTTTTTTTGCGCATACCTATTACCGATTCAATAAATACCGAGAAAAAATAAATCAGGAAAAATTAAAAAAAAAAACACCTCCCCGTTTAATATCAAAACACTAAGAATCTTCAGAGAAGAGTATTTTTGTAGGCTACTACTGCATTAAATCAAATACTTTGTCGCTTTCTTCGACCAAAAAGTAAAAAGTCAATTTGTTTAATATAAATTTTAGTTAGACCCACAAAAATAACAAAATATATATATAAATCCCTTTCGAATTCTACTAAGCGAAATAGCTCAAGGGAAGCGTCAATTCATAGACTTTCAACCGATTAAATCAAATAATTTTTTACTCTTCTCTAAATGAGTCAAAAAGTTTTCGTTTTAAAAGGGTAAGTAAGTGTCGACAGACATTTTAAGTTCAAAACACAGGGTGGGCCAAATACAAGTTTCTTTTTAAAAATGCAATAAAATTAACAAAATGATGGCTTTATTAGTAAGAGCAAACATTCCCATTAATTATTGAACACAACAAGTGGCTGCCTCGGCTGGCTTCGCAGTAGCACATTCTGTCACTCCAATTTTCCAAGTCCTTGTTGATGGTTTTGAACTGTAGCTGACGGATTGCTCGGATGATATTGGCCTTAAGTGCTTGAAACGTTTCCCACCAAAAAAAAATCCAAAGGGCTCTAAACACCGAGGTGGCCAATTGACATAGCCACGGCGGCTGATTAGATGATTTGGGAATTTGTTGCGCAAAAGATCGATTGTGGCATGGGCTGTGTGGCAGATCGTCCAAATCCATGTCTTCAATTTCAGTAAAAAAAAAAGTATCACGAACTTGCGTACAGCAGGAGCGGTGGTGCTTCATTTCGGCCAAAACTTCACGGAAAGAATTTTAGGATCAAATCAAGAAAAATAAGCGCAGAATCGCGAAAAGTTTGTTTAGTTTTAGAGCTTAGCTAAGGATTTACTAATTCACGACTTTTTATTCGCAATTCTAGAAACTGTACGAAGTGAAGATATTGACCCTCAAAAGTCGTGAATCAGCACTTTTCAGTATCAATAATGCGATCAAACGAGAAATAGATATTGCCATAACCGATCGCAATTTGACACAAATAGTTATCAATTTGATCTTACATGGATTGTAAATTGCAAAAACAATTCGCAAACTACCACTTTTCTGTTGTAAATTACGATTTCCTCCCATAGCATATTACAACCATTTAGTCTTGAATTGCAACTCAATAGTGTTGATTTGCGAACTAACAGGGGTAGATTTACTACTTCAGAAGTTGCAATTTACAAATTTTCAATCGTAAATTGCAACTAATTTTTAACATTTTGCAATTCATATCTTGCAATTTACGATTCTCGAGTGGTGATTTGACGCATCACCGTATTAAATTGAAAATGTTTTATCGTGAAATTAGAAAACTTTATTCTCAATTTGCAACTCATATCTTGTGATTTACAAATCTTCATCGTTTTATTAATTAGGTTATTTTCGTATTCCTCCTGATATCCAAGAAAATCATACGGCGCCATATCGTCCGGAGACAACGGGATTTGTCTGGGGCGGTTTTTTGGTCTTTCCTGAAATTTAAAATACAAATAAAATATTTAGATGAACTTGACATTGATACGAACCTTTACAATTCTTTTCGATTGCATATTTTAGAATACATTCCAATTTATACTTCCTTCCTAATTGCGAGATGTACATTCTGAAAAAATACAGATCTTATGCTTCTACTACTGCGGCGTTTTTGGAATTATTCAATATATATTCCAGAGTGCTTTATAATTAGAAGTACACAACCTATCAATACGAATTAGTTAAACTGTTATTGCATTTTTATCCGAATTATATTTTTATAGATATTTAAAGATACAATAATAAATTATTTATTTGAATTTTCTAAGAAAAACTAAGTACGGGATCTTATTTAGAATAATTATATTGGGAATTATTAGAAATAAACATTTTTGGCCTCGACTTTAAATTTACATAAGCTCACAATTGCAAAATTTGTATGAAAAATTTAGCCACTGTGAACTACGAAAATTTAGAGTAGAGACTAAAAATGTTTATTGCTAAGGCCCATTATCATTAATATGTATATTTATCGAAATCTAAACAGTGGTTTTTGTAAAACTGTGCAGACAAAGGTAACAAATATTGGAATGTTTAGTTTGAAAAATACTATTGGTTAACAATTTAGCTGAAAACTGAGTATAGTATTAAATATTGTTCGGGATGTAAGCATTGCTTAGATTTTATAGTTTTATCCAAATCGAAAATGGTGTTTTCGAAATATGAGACGTTTCTAAAATAATAATTTTGAAAACATAAATTTTACTTTAGTTTTGCATTTTGGTCAAAATCGTAATTGCCGTTTTCAGCTAAACTAAAGACAACTAAGTTTTTAAAAAATGTTCTCTTTTTCAAAAATCCATTTTACGATAACACTGAGAAAAACTGAGCTTGCCATTAAAAATGACCATAATTACCTTAGAAATTCATTTTTGTTACAATCGTATGGACCGCTTTCGAGATATATGTCCAAATTTCAAAAGTACCAGCTAAAATGGATGTAATGGTGAATGAGGGCAAACCAAAGTATGTGCTGTCCACAAGAAGGGACATACAACAACGCCGAATCGTCACGATGGATAACTTTGAGGAAGTTAGAGACTTTGCCTAAATCGGCTCCGCTACTAGCTCTGAAAATGACATCACATCAGAAATCAATCGCTGTTACTTTGACCCAAGAAGGCAATTGATTGGCTCAGCCTGGCGAGAAACACTAAGGATACTCTCTTAAAGACCCTCATCATCTCCTTGGAAGATCTCCTTTTGTCGCTTACAACATTCTTCGAGTGATTTTCGGTCCGGTTGGTTTTGACGGAGAAGGAGATTTAGCAAACAATTCTGCGACATCGCCCTGGTCAAAAAAGTACGCATAAGACCTCTTAGACGGCTGTGAAATGTTTTCTTAAGGCATTTGCGCGGTTATTAGCTTTCTACCCTCTTCGCCGGACAATTCCCTTTGGCAGACAAAAATGCAGGCACCTTTTCTGTCTGCCCCAGAAAGGTTTTACTGTACATCATTTATTAAAAATATTATAAAAATACAGTGACGCCTCACGAAAAATAAACCACATCTCTCGATATCTTGTGAATATTTTTGGAGACTGAATTGTGTCTCTTTATTTCTTTCCTTTTGTTTTATTTTTTACTTCACTTCAAACGACGACAAAACCCGCGACTAGCACCAGTCCTATGCACCGACATTTCCCTGTAAGAGATACCTGTGATCTGATGTCTGAAACTTTTGAGTTTGCGTGAAATCGAAGTAATAGTGTGATACGTGATCAAATTCACTTATAAGGTGACAAACTTTGCAATCAAATAAAGATGTAGATATTTTACTATTTTGTGGTGTAGTTTTTTAAAAATTAAACTGTACCTCAGACGAAAACGAACTCAATCAGAATCTGTTGATATGAGGCCAAGAATAACATTCTGTGGCTATCAGAGTAGACTTGCCAAGGAATTTCAAATCGAAACCCACAATTAATTTGCTAATTTTAGGGCCGACATTGATGTGAAAAACAACCCATTCCAAGTCCCATTCTAACAGCCCAGGTTCAGAGTCAGAATAACTTCCTAAGCTCATGGGTAATTTGTCAAGCTGACCTTTCGAGCAGTAACTCACTCACGACAAGACCTCAACCGATTAATCACCACCTTTCGGTTCTCCCAATAGAAAGGGACTCTTAATTCTGAGCTCTCAATCCTCACACACTACGAGTATATAAAATATCCTTAGCAAGTGTGATATATAACTCTTTTTACACTTCGTCGCTCTTGAAGTGGTATTAAGATTACAAAAATCGAATGGCGCATACGCCTCATAAAATACAACAACCCAGACCCCGACCCAAATTATTTTCTCCATAAAATTCCATGGAGATGGAGATACTTCATTGGATTCTCCTTAATAATGTGAAATTCCTGAAACCAATTTATAAGTTATTAGCCTACCGGCAAGAGTCAGAATACCGACCAATATCACTACCACCAACGAACGAGACTCCCCTATCTACCACATACATCAGTTTGGCTTTTTAATAAAATAATGCTGTTAAACTGCTCCGGTGTGGTACCCGGTCGGTTCATGGCTCCCCCCGGAACATAAAATGAGTTAACTCTGATTTCATTGCAGGGTTTCAAAATGTAATATTTATCCACCCAGTAGAAATGATTTTGTAATTGATTTACTGTACTCAGGCACACATGAGCTTGTTGCTGTTTGCCGCTATAGGGTGGATCGAAGATGAAGAAATATATTTTTATTTGGTCGTTGGTCCAATAAGGGTAGGTAGGTAGGTAAATGGGTGCTCTTCACATTGACCATCAGTTGGATCCATTGTGTCCATCCATTCATCCAGTAAGGGTAGGTACGAGTATGTGTAGGTATTGGAGTTGTGAAAAATGTCAAATCAGGGACTTTGATCGAGGACAGTATTACGTTGAAATTTCAGCGGTCTGTCTTCCTTTTGATGGCTCAGGTCAATTTGTGTACAATTTTAGGTGAAATCTTATTTTGCTACAAAAAAAAAAAGCTCCCCAAACGAATGGCATCAATTAAAAAAAAGTTACATTCATCATCAACCCGCTCTTGTTTCCCTGCCTGTGTGAAAGTGAGGCTGTAGGTTTGTCTCAACTATTTCCGGTGCGTGTTAGGTTGTCAACTTATTTTGCCAGCTTAAATGAGACCATAAGTTTCGTCATTACGTGTGAAGTTAGTGAAATTCATGGATTGAGTCTTGCAGAAAATTGATGGTTTAGTTCGCCAATTAAAAGCATTACTTTCGTGTGACCCTACATTGCACTTTTTGTTCGTTCCGTTCCGACAGAGAAAACGACAAACATTGCTTTTGGTCACCTCCTTAAATCAGAGCCACGATCAAGAAGAATCGGTTTGGTGAAATTAATTTGATCATGCCAGACTTTGGTCTGTATCTCTGCTCCTGAATGAAGCAGAAAGCTGATTGGTAGCTTAAAAAATCAATGAAGGTGATGGCTCTCTTAAATATGCATTCCTATTTCATTTTAATTTAGAATTATTTTAGTGATGACAAGTTAAAAGCAATTGAGATCGAAAAGCATACATTTCGTCAAAAAACCCTACCAAAAAGGAGGCGTGGCAACATACGACGTAGCCTTCTCATAGCCCTAAGAAAGAATTCAACATTTGTTTTTATCAAAATCTGTTCAAGAGCTTTCACGTCAACCAGTAACTGACATAACCCCTAAAAAATTTTCAAATTTGCCCTTATGTGGCACCAATTTTATTGTAAATAAAGACGATAAAAGGTGAGTGGGTGTCAGAACAGTCTTGGGTACAAAAAATTGTTTAATTTTGACACATACCACTATTTCTAGCACGTGCAGTTCGACTGGTATTACGACAAATGTTCCTGTAATATTGGTTTCATTAGTTTGAAATCTGCAAGCACCACCGAACTGCGTCACTCTGTTAGTTTTATTTTTGCCTCACCCTGCTGCAGGAGTGTTGTATGGACAGACTGAATCCATCCAATGTTTCCGAACAGGCATTAGTGCATTGCATGAAAATCGGTCCTTTAATTAATTTCGAAAGAATATCAAATTAGAAAACCATTCAGGCGATGTATATAGATACTGAACACCCACAGCTAAGTGTCCCCCGACGGTACACGCAGTGATTGCGGACGTGTTTTTTTAGTATTCCGATGAATTTTCGCAACAAACTTTAGCAATTAGAGGAACTGTTGGAGTTCTCTCTTGGCATTGTCGTCGGTCCTGACACGAAGTTTATTTGTTTGAACTATAAAAGTTATTCCATAGCTTTGTGTGTGTTTTTTTTTTCTATTACGCAGTTGGTTTCTTTTTGGTGCATTGCCAACTGATGTGGGAGTTTGGAAATAGGGCGCAGGAAACGCGGTAATTTTTTTTTTGTTCCTAAAAGTTCTAGGATAATTAAGAAAAGCAAATTAATGGAATATGAGTAAATGCGTAATTTTGGCTTTTTTGTTGCTTTGAAAGAAATGAGCAAGGATAACTTTATTCGGTCTTGGAGGACAGAAGGATTTGAAAGAATTATTCTTCGTTTGATATCTTATGAGATATTCGTTTTCAGATTTGGGAGCAGAGCCGGGCAGATAACGTTTCTCGCTGTCCACTACGAAGTTCTGTCCGATATATCGAGTTACAACTGAGATGCCTAATGGACTATTCACATGAGAGCGAGCGAACGAATTGCTGAAATGCGAACAAACCACTTTTGATGCATTTATGAACAGAAAATTGCACATTTTACTATTCCAAGAGGAGGATAATTAATTATTCCATCACAATGTATTGAAAAAACAACTTAATAAACAGTTTAAATATCGAAATTTAAAATTCCAAACTTTTTGCCGCGAACGATTACACCCTTGGCACGAATTGTCAAAGTTTATTCACAATCCACATCATTTAATTCGCGTTCCGTAAAACTAGCGAACTTCAAACTTGAAATATCATTGGCATTTTTTTTTGTACATATATAATTTTGTGGTGTTGTTTTGTTTTGGTCTGAATGGAAAATAAAAGAAATATGACTGAATCAACAGGTAAGCATGTTTATCAAAGTAAAATATTCTACTTTTTCTTTTCGTGTTCGGTTAAGCGGATGTAAATTGTACATGCATTATTTGCTGTGTTTTACATTTTTTCCACCACAAATAGGCCAACAATATTCTTTTTTTCCTTAATAGAATGCGGCTAGCTTCCATTTTCGAGTTTTGTTTTATTCAAAAAAATAGAGACAAATGACAGCGACTGTCATTGGATTCGCGGGTATGTGCGACCAAATAAAATGTATCATGTGAATGAACTGTCAAAATTCGTTCGTTCGTAGGTAGTTGGTCGCTCTCATGTGATTGGTCCTTAAGCTAGATATGTCTCTGTACATTTATGGTCTATGTAGATCTGACATTGATGTGGAGTGTCGATTTGGAGTGTTTAGGGTTTTTTTTTTAAATTTGATTGACGGTCGATTTTCTTGACTAAAAACCACACTGACAGGAGCAAATCGGGTTATTTTACGGAGGGCTTTAGGCATTCACACAATTGCCAGGCATAATCTTGTACGCGATGGAGAGATTCATAAGGATTGATTGAAAGGATCTCCTTTCGTTGTCAGCTGTGCAAAGGAGGCTGAGATTCTATTCATTTGGCATACAACAAAATCTTAAATAGGTACACTGAAACATTTTTTGCCATATAGGTAGGACTGAAACTGAATTTATTGAGTTATAAAATGGCTTTTAAAATATGACTTGTTAAGGCTTTATTTTAGCAAAGGGTGCTTTAATGTGCATGCCTATCCAGGGTGGAGCATTTTTATTGCACTTGACTTATCTTGCGTCAACGTAATCAGAAGAGGCGTGTCTTTAGAGGTTTAGTTTTTAAATTGGCAGCACTGTTTCTATTTTAAAATGTGACAGATGAATTATGCTCGGTGTCTTTCGCCATTGTGCCTGCATTTTATTTCCAAATTGTGCAAATTTAATTAAAAAATCGTAGTTCAGCTCTAAACCCGGAGCTGAACTACGGAAGGAGCACTGTTTGTAGTGGCAGTGAATGACTAACAAATCATCTGTCAGCCGATAAAATTTGTGCTCGGGGGCAGATTCCGTATATCGTATCGTATACGATCGTCTAAGCGATATCGTTTTTGCAACTTTGATTACCAAAATAAGAAATATTCTGCTCGAATTTTTTTTACAAGCGTCAGCTTTCATTATATTTGTGGAAAATAAACTGGATTAAGCCCTCAAACTTGTAATTTTAGCACTTATTTGCTAGTTTTGGATGTCTATCGTTTCGACGATAATCGTTTGAAAAGTTACGGAATGAGTGCTCAGTAAAATTGATCGTAGTCATTTCATTGCTATACATACACTATGTCTCTTGTTTTTGAGTCGTTTACCACAGGTCAACAGAAACAAAAGGGAAAGGGACGTGTGCGCCACAAACCACACTATGAAAACCCTTCGACAATATAATCTAAAAGTTTGGTTATTTATTATAAAAAAATTATTTATTATTTATAAAATTTCTCTAACAGTGTGTCCTTTTTATCTATTTTTAGATTCAGTTGGCAGTTAACATAGGCAAATATGGGTAAGTGGTATATAAAAAAGGTTTTTTTAAGTGAAAAATAGTAACCCTTACATGTCTTTCGTTTAAGTGTCAAATTTCCCCTAAAAAGCTGTTCCAATTCCCTTACTCATGAAAATCCGCCCACAGTATAAAGGATTTAGCCGACATACAACTATGTATCCCTTTAAATCCTATTTAAAATTACATGCAACGCGTATAACATTTCATAAATATTGATTTTATACAGCTGTGGTAAAATTTAAAATTACTTAATTTTTCTTTTTCCGCGTTATTTCCTATGAATAGGTTTTTTTTTTTAATTACCCCACCAGTCTAAAAGAAAATAGACATCATAAACACCGACGTGTTGCCATTGGTGGTGGTAATATTGTCACAAACGACTTAATTAGTGCAAGTATTAATTTAACTTTAAAAGAGACAGTTTCGTGCCCTTAACACCTGGCTGAACACCATTTATGCAAACGATTACTGCCATTCGCAGAAGTTAACTCAGGGCGAAACTTAACAGCCCAATGATAATTATATCAGATATTTAAATTTGTTTATTAAAGTGAATTAAATAATGCAAATCAACCCGTCGCCTCAGGAATACTGCCTGACACAAATTGTATTACAACAAACCAAATGTCCTGGAGCCCGATGCCAATGTAAAACAGGCCGTGTCGTTCTTAGGATAAGTGCTGGAAGATTGTGTGTTGGTATAAATGCTTACCCATTCACTTGTGAACAAAGTGCGTAAGATGATATCGTTTGTGATCCCTTTCAAACACTTGACGATTTGCTAAATAAGCACAATAAAGTACTGAAATTAAGAAGCTAGTGGTATAACATGGAAAACACATTTAGCCTGAGTCAATATAGCTGTATTATGATATATTGCGTACGAGGATAAGAAACCCACAATATATGAACTTGGAGGGGTGAAGCAAACAGGGAAATTAATCGACACGATAAAACAATCAGCCGAAGGCAGTCAAAGTGTTTAAATTAAGGAAGCCAATGCATTGGCAGGGCAGGGGCATCTAGAGGTGAGATATTTCATTCCATTGTAGTCGCCGCTAGTTTTCTGAAGGATAGGGGCATCTTCTTCTTCTTCTTATTGTAAAATTGATATCATGTCTTCGTGCATCCTGCATGACAAGTTTTAGTATCTAATGAATATCATCTGCCTATTTGCGTTTCCTTGCAATCATTAGGTCCATTCGCACGAGACAAGCACTAAAGATCTGTCAAACTCGAAAAATTGAGCGAAACTCTCTCAGAAAGCTGAAAATATACTCCAAAGTATATTTTACGCGGATACACTTCGAGCAACTTTGAGCCACTTACATCTTTGAAATCTAATCCATATCAAGAATAAATTTATGACTTACCTTTCTGCAACATATGAAACGTTCTAGGAGAACATTCGACCACCACAAAATTTTCTCTATTTTCAGATATTTTATTTTTGTATACAATTGATTTTTGAAAATGATTTTGAATTTGTTTCTTGTCAATTATGCGCATTTGACATTTTCATCAGTACTTGCCGGTTGAAATTCTCTGAGCTGTTTCGAGCCAAGAGAGGAACTGCTCGTTACTCGTTATTTTGCTAATTTTCTCTTTTTCTGTCATTTTTGATGAGTACGTGTATAGACTTTGTGCGATTCCGATCGATTTATATCGATTGCGTTCGATTCAAACCGCGTACGCGAACGAACCTATTATGTCCATAAACTAAGGATTTTCCCACGAACTTCAAAATTCCCACAAAAAGGTAGAAATACCACGATTTGGGAAGTAGGAACAATGCAGAGTGTTCTCTATTCTATTCTCTATTTGATTCTATTACACCTCCTGCCTTTTAGAATTTTTTTTTTTTTGCTGCTTCACACGTAGAAAATTTAAGAGAGAATTTTTGTTCTCAAAATTTTGCGGGGGAATCGGGTAGGTGCACGGGATTCGGCGGTATATCTAACACCTAGTTTATGCATATGGCTGTCTACATTCAGCCTTACTAATAATCAAACACTAATGTCGACGATTAACTGGTTGCCAGCTTTAGTAAAAATTTACAGCATTAGTGAAATGGTACCAATAAACAATTAGACCTCAACATTTCCTATAGTGCGACAACTTTCTTAAAATCTATTACTTTTTTTGTCATCGCAAAATTCAAATATCATAATTTTTTTTCGTGAAAAACAAGGTCAATGGTTTATTTCAGAACGATGATTTTTTTAAAAAAAAAAAGGGAATATAAAAATCGAAAATTAATTTGCCCAACAGATATCTTTCAAAGCCTTTTTGCAGCTTATTATAAGCAACAAACAAACACACAAAATAGGAAATGCACAAAATATCCGCTGATCTGTCAAATATCATATGGAAATCAGTAGGGTTCGGATTTTCATGCACTAAAGATCTCAAAATATGCGCTTAAAAATGCAAAATATGCATTTAAAATATGCACTTAAAATTAGTTAAACTTAATTTCGGTTCAATTTAAAAACACATTTTTCTTCAGCAGGTATATAAGAATATACGTTAATTTTTTTATTTTTATTATTTACAATTTATAATAATTTAGCATTAAGCTTTAGCACGTTGTACTTACACACTTTCATTTTGCTTAGCTTTGTGTCGTCGGAAGCTTTTTGTAGCCATTTTGGCGCTTCTTGGTATCGTTTAAATTTCGATCTCATTCATACAGTCCCAGGCAAACAGCCTTTTTTTTTTTTTTCATTTCAATGTTTTGCCTCCACAATCTAGTCAAACTCATACATGCAGCTTTGTTTATATAGTGCATTATTATTTCACAATCGTTCAAGATTGTGAAATGAACAAAAGAAAAAGATAATAGTTTTAAGCTTCGTTTGCACTGACATAAAGGGGATATATTTTTACTGTCTAGTTAAATTTTTGAACAATATGCTCCAAAAATATGATATATTAATATATTATAAAAAATATGCAAAATATGCAAATATAGTAAAATATGCACAAAAATTGCAAAATATGCATTTATAGTAAAATATTCAAAAATATGCACTAACAGTGCTAACAAAAATGCCATTTTAAAGGAAATTTCATGATACGTATACATAATAAGTTGCCTTGCATCCAAGGTGTTCATAAAAATCAATGCATTTGCATGGAAATCCGATCCCTTGAAATCAGTAATGCCCAATCGTCCGATCGGACTCAATTTGCGGTACTTTTTCTAGTACACTTTCCTTTGTTTTCTAATGCGTCGCGATTGATTTCGGAAACGGAACATAGTTTATTGGAACACTTTGATTAATTCGTAGGCTGATGATGCAAATCAAAGCTTTTTGGTAGTAATTGCAAAAGGATTAATGGAAGTTTACAAATAAATATAATTTGATCTTTTAAAAATTGAAAGCCGTGGACATTCTTCTACACAAAAGCTGTCATGTGTTCTCCTCTATAAATTCACAACAAATAAAACAGAATTCTGTATATCTTGAATTTGCATATACCACCTGTTGGTCATCCAGAAGTTCCTAAATTTATTATTTCCCGTGGATTTTGCTGAATACTGACAATTCTTGTATCTTTATTTTCCGTGAAGTCAATCTTTTCGCGCCAACCAATGATTCATTAGAGATTCTCATTCTCGGAGAACAAACTTTATTTTCAAAAAGGGTTTGGTTGCAGCCAAATATCTACCTGAGCCGCCTAAGGTACTGAAACTTGTACAAAAAAAGTATTCAAGTATGAGCTGTCCAATCTTAAGTGAACAGATATTTTATTCTCTTTGCGACGACTCTTAAGAAGGTATTGGCAAGATCCCAAACTTATATCCAATTTATTTTTTACAAAGCATTCTATTAAAGCAATCTATTAAAAAAGGAAAATCAATCAAAAAGCAAGCACAAGTAAAAAAGATAGAGCAGAGAAAAGCATTAACCATTATTAACCATTTCATTTAATCAAAATATTTGAAATATAAAGGGTTTTTCAATAAGAGCGCTACAAAAGTTTTTTTTTTAAATAAAACACGGTTTTGAATATCAATGAAATTCTTTATTCCTGTGAAAGTACGTTCGATGCCATTATGTACGAAACTCGATTTCTTTTGCATGGCCACCACGGGCACGCTTGCAGAAGTCCAGACGCTGAACCCAATTTTCGACGGTTTTTAAGCATAAATCGGCCGATACTGCTGCAATTTCACGTTCGGTATTCGTACGAAGTTCATCAATCTTCGCTGGCTTGTTGGCATAGACCATAGACTTGACGTAGCCCCACAGGAAATAGTCTAACGGCGTCAAATCGCACGACCGAGGCGGCCAAGCGACTGGACCATTTCGTGAAATAACACGTTCTCCAAACTTGGTTTCCAATAAATTGATTGTGACATTCGCTGTGTGGCTTGATCATCATGATCATCACGGAAGAAGTACGGCCCAATGACGCCGCCGGCCCATAAACCACACCAAACCGTAATTTTTTCGGGATGCAATGATGACTCATGGCGTACGTGTGGATTGCTGCCTGACCAATACCGCATATTCTGTTTATTGACGAAGCCATTCAGCCAGAAATGAGCCTCATCGCTGAAGATGATTTTTCGACGAAAATCCGAATCATTTTCAAGTTGTTGCTCAGCCCAATTCGCGAACATACGACGCTTCTGGTGGTCAAGCGGCTTCAGTTCTTGCGTCAATTTAATCTTGTAAGGATGTAGGCCAAGATCTTTTCGCAAAATTCGCCACAACGACGTCACAGAGATGCCCAACGCTTCAGAACGACGTGTTAGAGACACATTTGGGCTTTCTTCAACTGAAGCCTCAGCGGCAGCAATATTCTCGACACTACGGGCACTTCTTTGTCTCACTGGCACGGGAACATTTTGTACTGTGCCTGTGGATTCAAATTTTTCCACTAGACGCTCAATTGTTGATCTGCTAGGACGATTATGACGACCATAAATTGGACGTAGCGCTCTTAACGTTGAGGCCACTGACTCCGAATTTCGGTAGTAAATTTTAATAATTTCGACTCGTTGTTGGCTCGTATATCCTTCTATCATGAAATGGCAAACCTTACTGAAGAGAAATGTCAAAAGAGCGGCAAGAAATTCGGCGTCGTTTGCTGTCCCTGTCGCTCTACTTTTATAGCGTCCCTGTTGAAAAACCCTTTATACATATTACAAGTGTTCAGAAATAAAACAAAAATGCAATATTTTTCAATTTTGTGCATACATTTGTACAAATTTGTGTTTGCTAGACTTAAAAACCACTTGCATAGTTCTATTCCATCGAATAAAATCAGAGAACATTTCCAATTTACTAAAATAAGTTTATAATTATAAACGCTCAGGCTGAACAGCAGCGTATGTAAATTTGCTCCTAATACGAAATTTCATACCGCCATTTTGGGTGGTTGGGCAACACTCCTCTTGAAAATGACATCAGGGGGACAATTTATTTAGCTAATGCCCGAGATAAACATGGGTTTCTGAACATTAACATTTATTTATATTTGTTTATTGGTAAAGGGATTTTGGAAACTGTGGGGTCTTTGCGTAAACTGCCAGAATAAAATTGATTATTGGTAAGGCCGATTGAAATCTATTATCCTTGATGTATAGTAGGCAAGCAAACCACATAGTAATGTGTTGATTTAGCTGCAGGCCAAGAATATCAATACAAAGTTTGATGGGATAGCAAAACATATTCAGAAGGCAAAACTAAAATTTATTTCTCAGCCTTGGGAAAATGGGAGCTTCGTTCCTTACTTTTTAAAGGACAAGCACAAAATATAACTTTTAAATTAGACATGTGGAAATGGAGTATTTATAAGGGAGCCAAACTGTGGTGATAAGTTAAAGTAGCTTATGCCGACATAAGCGTTTTTTCGCCCTAGAATATTCCCTGATTTTACAGGTTTATTTTGGTCTGGGTCTCATAATTCTTCGTCACTAAAAAACCGTTGAATTTAAAAAAAACCTAATACCTTAAGTTTATTTGGACACTATTTGCATTAACATAATAGCTTAGGTCTATTATTGAATCATTTAAATCGTTAAGAAAACATATTATTTAAAAAACACTTCAGTTATGACATAAGCTATTTTGAACTAAATTTATATTTAATCATTCTTGTTCTTATGTTGACATAAGCCCTAAAAATATAGAATTCAAATTTATTAAATTATCTTATGTCACTTAAGTTACTTAATTGACTTAAAACAATTTTTTTGAAAAAGCTTAAGTTCTAAATTATGCTATTAGCTACTCTATTATTCTTATTTTTTTAAAGAACAATACAATTTGTACATTAAATTTCAATTACATAGCACCTGTACTTCTTCTGAAAACAATGAAATACACTTTAAAAACTAAATGCAAATTTTCTTTTTCTCGTACTGAAAAATGCCAAAAAAGACATAAGCTACTTTAACTTATTACATTAACTTTAACTGTAGCTGGGTATTTACTATTTAATTTAAAATGACTGAATTTATTTAAATACCTATGATAACATTTTATTATGACCAAACTTTATTTTATTTTATTTAATAAGCTTAACTATTTTCATTTTACAAAAAAACGAATGTGGAATGCCTTGCCCAGCTCGGTCTTTCCCCCTCAGTGCAATTTGCAGACATTTAAGACGAATGTGCATCGGAATCTCCTATCTTCTCCATCCCAATTTCCTTAACGCCCGCGCTGTGTACTTCAAACTACACCATAAGAGTAGTCACAACCTCTTTAGTGCGTGTTCATTATTAAAAAATAAAAAAAAAACTTTTCTATACCTAAATTAATGCAGGTGCGTACAAAAATTGTAAAATCTAGCACAGCACAGCGCACTGAGGGTTTGTGCCTGTACTTCTTGCAGTGCAAAGTCTAGAGGGTTGGTTCGCTTACCTATGCAATATATTTCCATTTTTGCTTTTGTCATTTTTCACTTTTTGGAGCTATGCTACGGACGGAGCCAGGACGCGATCTTCGCTTGTATAAAGTTGGCAATTGGGTACTCGCTTTCATTTGAAAATCGAACTTCATAGGGTGGCAAGACCACCATTATCCTCTTAGGCGTCAAAAACTATATAGAATATACTGAGAGCATAATCGGGAAATTCGGCTACAAGCTACCCGATGCATATAAGCTTTCTTAAGGATTTGTGCTCATATAAATCACCGACACACGCATTCCACAAAATTACCAGAAGTAACACTGCACATACAGTCCAAATAAGCTTCTCCAATCTGCCATCATTCACTAGTACTCCTACTCAAAGACGGGAAAGCTGAGAGCGCGCGTGGGAGGATTTTCTTTCATAATCGGTAGGCGGACATCACATAAGCTGACAATCTATATAATGAAGTTTTTGGTGGGGAACTTTTCCATGAATCGATAGATATGAATTTAAAAGAATTCGAGGAAAATAAGAGTTGATAAATTAATTCGAATCTCGTGCAACTATCTCCAGATGTCCAGCCTCAGTGGCGTATTTTACCTTTCTACAAACTACATCCACAAAGTTGTACTTGTGAATAACAACTACGTTCTAGTTTTTTTGTTCTTCAAATTTCAAATCGATATTCCTTAAACTTGTGATTTTAGTTGAAAAAAAACAAATTGTTGATCAGAAATGCTCAAAATTCCATTTGTAATCTACAAGTTTCTCAAGTTCTTTGAACTTTCATGGCGAATAATTTTTAGCAATGAGCAAACAAATTAAATTTTTGTTCCCCGTCTCTCATTTAAAAGAATTTAAAGGTTGCATAAAAATGAGCTTTTGGAAAAGCAGATATTTTAAATTTTTACAAAAACCTGTGAGACTGAGACGCTGCGTGTCAACGTTTAAAGGGAGAAACCGTGATAAGCCTAGGTATGCACTACATACTAAAAAGAACTTCAACCTTTAGCTGGTGTTGTATTTAGCAATTAATTGTTTTTTGTTTTTGCATCGTTAACTTGTAAGTACGTATTACAATTTTAAAGGTAAAAACTGCTAACTTGGTATAAATGCAATGTTTTAATTCGCTCGTGTTTTCTATCTGTGGCCCATTAGTGCGAAATCATTTTCTCTGCTTTGGCATAGACTCAGATTCAATTTTTAACTAAAATTGAATAACTCCGAAATGACAAGGTTTATACGTCAATAGTTTTGTTTTTATGAGTGATAAAAATAACTAATCTCGCTTTTATGAGTAGGTACAGTCAAACTTCTTTATAGCGAACTTCCTTATAACGTTATTCTCTCTATATCGAATTTCATTTTGTTCCCCTTTCCCTTCAAAAGTATTCCATATGAATTAGGTTCTTTACAACGCAATTCTCTATAGCGAAATTCTCTATTTCTTTATAACGAAATGTCAAATTTGAAAAAAAGCTTTATGATTTTTAGTTCCTAATTTTAAAAGGGAAGTCCACGTTTTGGCAAGAATTTTCTTAAAGTGAATGTGTGTATGTATGGATGGATGGTGACATAATGTAGTAAATATTTTACGCATATCATCAGGTCAATCGTTTGAGTATGCATTTGAAGTTCGTCGAAACGCGAAACGATTATTGAAAAAGTAAAAAAGGGAGAAAAGAAAAAAGATGTTGCGGAAAAATTACCAATCTAGTTTTCGCAGTCCAGACCAATCCAATCGACAATTTTGTCCGAAGGTGGTGACAACTGACAACAAACAAAGTAATGCGTGGCAGATATTACATATAATAAGGCCTCAAATTTTCGGTTGCAGAAGTTTTTTTCTCGCTCGATGAAGTTTGTCCTTAAATTCCATTTTCAAGTTTTGACATCCACTTCACAATTACCAAAATGGGAAGCTGGATATTTTCCCGACGTTGTTGTTTCAATCTACTATTATAATTCTTAATGGATATTGACAAATTTACACCTAAGTTAGGCAATTGGTACGGAACATGTTTTAGGTTTTACTTTTCAACTGTGATAAGTGACGTTTAATTTGAAATTGGCGCTCTTCAGAAATTTAGATTGCAAAAGGCCCTAAAAAAAACAATAGTTCAACTTTCGGCACTAATTAGAAACATGTATTCACCTACACTTGTCAGCAAGCCCCCACATTATGCACCATCTGCAATACTTGTGTTCTTTTGCCAACGCAACCGCATGCAATTGAAGTAGATGCGAAAAGCACTATTCGAAGTGTTTTTTTTCCGAAAGTTTCTTTGAGGAGTACTTTCGCTTCGAAACGGTTGTGGCTACGTATGGAAAAAAACGCTGTTCTTCACTTCTCACTGAACATAACAAAAACACAATATACCTGTTCGCTGTGCTATATCCTTTTGAGTTTCAGTTTTGCTTCATATTTTGTTTCAGTGGTGTGCGTTCCGGCAGATGCATTGTAAATTAACTCTCCCCCTTAATTATGGTTTTGGTTTCGTTTGCTACACATTGCTCGTAACGGATACGTATATAAATAAATAGAACAGACTGTCAAGTTGTGCATTCACTGTAGCGCGTAGGTACATGGAAACAACATTACCTGTCCTTCCAAAGGAAATGTGTTTCTAATATGCATGGTTCCCCCAGCTTTCTGGAGTCATTAAAGGTATAACAAAAATAAATAAATAAACGGATGGAAAATTTCATAGCATCAGCCAAGCCATCAAAGTTCAGCCATTTCATCCAACTTTCTGCGTGTATTGTCGGTACCAGGGAGAGAAATATAGTAAAAATGTCAAAAGTCACTCCGGCTTATGAGTCTACTTGGTAAATTGCTTTCCCATTTTAGAAATTGTAACCGTTTTCATTTTATACAGTGACCCCACCTCAATTCAGGACAGGAGACACTTAAAGTTTAGCATAAAACCGAGTAAACAACTCTCTCAACGGTGCCCTGAAAAAAATTCTCTCGCACTTACTGAGTACTCAAATTCAAAAAAGATTGCTTGTTTTTCTGACACCTCCTCTATCCACAGGGTCCACACCTCAAACTTATTGGAAAGTAATCCTAATGCAATTTCAAAAGAAGATCCCTCCTTTCCAGCTCAAGTGCCGAATGGAAATGAATTTATTGAAAGGCCTTCCGCAAAAGTTCAATTTCCTTTGTCAGTCCATTACAATGTGGACTAACGAACTCCGCCTTGGGGGGCATTTAATCAAAAGGTTTAGGTCTGCAAGCCGAACACAATTGCTAATAAATTAGCATCTCCAGTATCTACCTCTCATTTTTTTCAAGAGCTTCCTGAGGGTTATGAAAAATGTTGTTTTCTCGATTTTCTCCCGCACAAGGAGCCGACCCACATGCGACAAGTTATTTGATTAGTTTTTGGAATGGACTTTTACATTTTGCATATACCAGCCATAGCTATACGCGTGTATGCAGCACGCAAGGACTTGCACAGATGATGATGAAACTCCATATCCCATGAGGTGACTGTGATAGAGTCACACGCAGTATGAGTCTTCGCATTCAATCCTCGGCGAAATTCAGAATTTGAGTAAAAATTGCTGCGCTACACAGCCAGCGGTGCATCGAATTCCATCCGCTGATAAAAGTATGAATTTCCTGAATGCGATTGGATCGATATGACGCCGCCGAGGGGAGTGTTGCAAGTTAGAAAATGTTTCGCGGACGCCAAACGAAAACATCAATATAAATCGACGGTAAAGCATTTAAAAGTTCCAACACGACATATACAACTTTTGCAATTACGTAGCATTTTATTGGAAATTTCGATTATACTGCCTGGAATAGCAATTTGGCGCGAAATACTTTAGCGGATAACTGAGCGTTCGAATAACAATGGAATGAAAATTGTATTAAGTACTTTAAGAGCCATTGACGTTGAACATTGTTTTGGCTTTCATTTTGATCGAGGAATGAACGGCACTTAAAAACTCAAAACACACAAAAATTCGAAAGCAAACAGCCGTGGGAAGGAGAGCCATCGTCCTTCGTGACTGTGCGGCAGAGGTGGCAAGCCACAAAAATGCTTGAGTATAGATGTATGTGATGTACCTGGCTGCAATTATTTTAAAACGCTGATTTTAATATCGATTTCGACTTACCCCATGGTTGAACATTTTTTTCTGTAATCAATTTGCCACCACTCAACAGATTTAAATACCTCTTACCGCGCACTTGACTGTATTTAGTGAAGGCGAATTCAGGAGGAATAATTGCAGGGCTTCAGTTCGAGGTCTGGTTAGGGGTTAGGTCAAAAATAGCCTTAAGTTTTCCCCAGCAAATGATTGCATCGTCCTTGAATGAACATGAGATTAGGGCTGATTTTATAAGCAAAATTCTCTCCTTTGTGAGAAAATTAGTTGCATAAGCAAACTTCGGCAGGAAAAATACGTGAACTGTGAATCAAAGTGAAGACTGACAACACTCAATATTTTCCTAAAGTCTAAGAAAAGGGACAAAATGATATAAAAATATCAGTTCTTCACTTCTTTTATTCATCTTTACTAATTTTAAAGACTATTCCATTAATACAGAATGGAAAATACCTTTTTAACGGCTTGCGAAGAGTCTCTGCCTGAGACACTGTAGCCTTCCATCCTCTGCGATCCCGGGCACGCTGCTTCCAGTTATCCAGACCAAGCGCTCTGGCATCCGCGATGGCTTGGTCTTTGAAACGGAGGTTCGGTCTTCCGTGTCGTCTCGAGCCTGGCGGTTGAGATTCGAAGATCCTCTTAGCTGGAGCATTATTGTCCATTCGCTCGATGTGGCCGAGCCAGTGTAGTCGACGTATTTTGGCCTTTTTGGCCCTTTTGATAAATAAATGATAAATCTTTAGGGGAACACAAAATGTAAGCCTGTTCTTAAACCACTCTTATAATTTTAGAGCTTTCACAATATAAACAAAAAGTTTCAGCATGAATGCAATTAAACGATCCGTCTTTCACTTTTCCGCTTCCATAAATCCGCTAAAGTTGATGGTGAACCAATGACCGACTGACTGAGTTCATTTCAAGTTTTCCGCGTTCATTTCCGTTCCCAACGACTCTCCTAAGCGGTAAATTCGCGCACCCGCCGATGTCTTTTAAAAATATCGATTCATTATCTGTAGGACTTACCACTTCTTCGTTTGAATTCCGTTGCACATTTTTGCCGACACTTCTCTTTCTTCTTTCGCTTTCTAACTCCTTCCTGTAGGTAAACGTATAAGTCATTGAGGCAAGGGTCTTACTTACCAGCTGCAATAAGCTGCTTATCGATTTGCCAAAAATATCAATTTTTTTTTGGATCTGAGGCACTTTTGAGAAATCTAGATTTTTTCTCAGATTTCACACATACTTTCACTAATACCAATGTGTATGACACACAGCTGGCGGTTACGAATTGTTTATCGTTGGAAGGATTGCTTTTTTAACTGAATTATTAATTTTTCGAGAATGGAAACGATTCTTTATATTAAATTATTTCAAAATGCGTCATTATAAATGTGTAAAAATCAATTGAAATGGATTTCCAGTGCAAGTGAAAAACAATATTTTTGCGGCCAACTCAATACACACAAGAACCAATAAAAATCGGATTTTATGTTCGATTTGGCAGCAGAAATCTGAAATCTCAAGAGGACAAGCGACAAGATAGTACATTCCACTGATGATTTCGAAATTTGTTGTCCTAAGAGAATTTCCTGCTCCGATTTCATGCTTTTTAACTGTTTTAACTGGCGGCAAAATATATAATGAAAATAAATATCTTCGCTGATCATTCATTTATCAAAATGTAGCTTCTTTTAGGCATCACACAATCACACTGCCAGAATCGTTTACTTAGATTTTTGTATAAACTCCTTCATATACGGAAGTGGCGACGAAATTCTTCCTCGGGACAATCTCCTCCACACAATTTTTAATGTAGTGTCGCTTTTTTCCCCTTTTTTGTTTATCAGACATTTTGACGACTTTTCTTTATGAGTTATCTGTCATTTTTCATATGAGAAATGATTTATCCCCACCACTGCCATTTTGACAGTTTTTCCATTCTTACCTTCTAGCTTCTACTACAGTAAAGAAAAAAGCCCATTGTTTTGTTCACCGTAGTGTTTATTTTTTTGAGTTCTTGATCTGTTGAAAAGTGTGTTCAAAACCGGGCTCCAATTGCAAACCCGGTTGGTTTTGAAGTTCAATTTGCTACCTTTTTTTAGAAATTTTATATTTAAATGGTAGCGCTGTGTTTTCCCCGGAGATTAATTTCGATATTAGGATTAATTTCGGTTAGTCTCGAGATTTATCACCCAAATTTTAATCTCATAAATACTAGATTTAAAATATATCTCGAAAACCAACTATAGGCCTGTGTTTTTGAGCTTCGATCTCAGCAAAGCAAAGTAAAGTGGGATTTTCAGCACGCAACTACAACAACTACTACGCTCTACTTGACACTTCGAGACTCGCAGTAGTTGTTGTAATCAGGTGCTGAAAATCCCACTTTACTTTGCTTTGCTGAGATCGAAGCTAAAAAAAACACGACACATGTAGAGTCCAGTTTGTGAACACACTCTCCACAGCTCGGTCAAAAATTTAAAGCAGACAGAGTTGCATTTGACAAGAACAAAAAATAATGAAAAAATGCCTCTGGTGAAATGACATTCCTTCTCCATTCGATTAATCTATTTTTTTCGGTGGAAACGCTTTAAGACTAATTTTGAAACTCTTGACTTAATCTTGGGATTTGTGTCCAGTGGAAACGCAGAATTAGTCTCGAGGTTATAGTTGGTATTAATCACGTGGTTAATGTCGGTTGGGAATGTGAAATCTACGAACATAATCCGCAAGCTGGCGTACATTCGATCTGTCTGTCAACAAAATACATTAATTGACGTAAATGTATATTTAAATGGAATAAAACTATTTTAAGTGTCAATGGGCCTTACTAATAATCATTTTTTACCTGCACACTAAATATTTGGTAGGTCACAATATGCAACTTTGTATGGAAAATGTGGCCGTTGTGAGTTCGAAAAATTTAGCCTGGACACTAAAAATAATTATTGGTGCGGCGGAATGTCAATGAATTTGCAGCCGTTACCAATTGGCTCCAGTGCTACCAAACCTTGAAAACATTTCTTTCCTCTTTTTTTAGGAGGAAATTCTTTCCCTCCGGTCCAAAAATAGGCTACTTTTTTTTCCAAAATAAAATGTGCACATATTTCAGTATAAAAAACTATAATCCTTTCGCTGTAGAAAATTCGAAGAAAACTTCTCCGATTTTGCTGCATTCTGTTTCAAAAATTAAACCCATATTTATCTTGATTCTTTTTGTTATAAAAGTTGCTACATTTCTCTCAATCTGAGATCACTGGTCGGCTCTTGTCTTCAATTGAATATAGTCTATAAATCGTTGTGTATGGTAACTGCAACGAATGCACGTTCAACGATTACTGTACTTTCATCGTACAGCTTTTGTATGGTTGCGCAACGACTACGTCCAATTAGTTTCGTTGAACATGCAGAGGACTTTACTACTTAAAATTGCAACAACGAACATGAACAAGAACATGTTCCCCAAAGACGCACTCTACCTCAACTGATATATTGCAGTCGACTGTCGACTCAACGTGTTGATAAATCCTCTTCTGAATGACAAAAGATTTCGGTGAACTTCGGAAGCTGTCTGTACGTACGTACGTTTTCCGTTATCTGGCTCAATACCAATAATGGTCTTGTTTCAGTATACAATTAGTGGGATCCAGGCAAAGGTCACAAAATTCGCCTTTGCCATTTCAATCACATCATTATTCCGAGTGAGGCATTTTGTTCGTCTAATTTTAATAACACTGGCGATTGCTCAACCGGTTGCACTTTTTTAATGAAATGCTGAAACCATTTGGTCAATAGGCCAAGTTGTATCCATCCCGACGGATGAAATGCAGCGATTGAAACAGGCGGAGCATTTTTCATTAACTGACCACCAGCGCTTGTAGCTAATACCAAGGTTACAAGCGAGCCCCTTTTAGCGGAGGTCAAAATACCATCAGTATTATAATAAAATTATGTCGATCGTTGTAAAATTTCAGAAGCTCAAAAAGCATTGCTTCTAACAAACCCAGTGGCTCTAGCGATTGACGTACCTGACGGTTTTCTAATTGACAGATCATTTTAACGTCGTTTTATAAAGCAGCCAATCACGCCCAGCGCATTGCTTTAAAATCTAAAATTTGTTTGGAATGTTGTTCTTTATTGCCAATTGAAAAGCCAACGACCTAACATCTGATTGTGTTAACCCCAAGTATTGCGACTCCATCTCTTTGATATGTTTTACGAGTTCAGCCTCCATCTCGTTTGTGAAGATAGGTTTCCTTCCAAGAGGAATACGCGATACTTAAGTAGAAGTTTCTGCAGATGTGGCCAATCTAAAAAGCGTTCCGCGTGAAACATTGAACGCTTTTGAAGCTTTGAGGTAACCCATTTGCTTCGCACGAACGCACTGAATGGCTTGATCCATGTCCTCTGGTTTCCGGTTTCCATAGCTTGCGCCTTGTGTTTTGGATCTTAGAAGCCAACCATACATTAAAAGTTCACTTCTTAGTGCTTTTATCAAAACGAAGAAAAAAGTGCTGATAATATGGAATACTATTCCGTATTACCACATTTAAGCACATTTCAAAAGTTACAATACCGCTTATATATTTTTTCAGACAACCAGCAATAAATGGAAGCCCGAACCAACTGCTTTGCAAAACACACGATCATAAACTGAGCAATTCTTCTTTTTAAAGGAACGAAAATAGACATAATAATAATTGGAACAAAAATATCTTATTTTATTCCAACGAATGAATTTTTCACACTTTATTCCTTTACTTATTTATGTTGATTACATTCGCTATTAAACATTTTGTAGAGCACATGTTTTCGTGGTGAAATGAAACAATGAATTTAAACTCTCAGAACGCATCCATCAGCTGACAGAAACTCACAAAGTACACTAACTCTCCGTCAGTGTAGCACTCTCTCTTTATTTTTCCCTTTTCACTAGACTCAAATTTCCTAGATGTGTTTTAAATAAAAAAAACATACTTTTAAAAGTAAAATTTGTATTGTTCGGAAAAAAAAAGTCACATTAAATTAATCTTTAGTATAAAAATCGCATTTTGCTAACATTATAATGATTATTTTTTGGTACTAGAAATTGTTGCTTAAGGCAAATCTCCTTTTTACATATAGTGCGTTGATATTCATGGTGAAATGTAGTTTGAATGTTTTTCTGCCCGATTATTGATATTATAACAATTTTGACATTTTTTTCCTTTTACGCACGGAAAGTTTTTTTAAAAATTTAAACTGCCACAAAAAGGTAGATTTACCACAATGTAGGAGCATTCATTCTTCGATCGTCGCCGTGTATAGTCGCATTTTCTTTCCGCTCCCTAAATTAATTGAATTATTAACTACCCGTCAGCAGTTCTTCTGACCCACTCCGCGCCTGTATTAACTACCCGTCAGCAATTCTTCTGACCCACTCCGCGCCTGTACCTACAATTAATTTTCGTGACCCATATTTTTCATAACAAAAAGTTTTTTTTTTTTTTTTTTTTTTTTTTTTCTCTGTTACCATGTCGTGCGGAAATGCAATATGCGTAATAAACGATACCAATGCCGACTGGATTGCTTGCAAAGGAATTTGCGGAAAAACATTCCATGCCATTTGTGTCGGCCTAAATAAAAGAAATAGTGTCTATATCAAAGAGTATCCAGACAATCTTCTTTACTTTTGTGACGAGTGTAAGACCATATCGCTATCACATGTACTTTTAGCAATAAAGTGTCTAAGTGACTCCAATGAATCATTCCATAAGACCCTGAATAAAAAAATCACTACCAAACTCTCCAACCTAGAAAGTAGTGTCAGATGTGTTGACGATCTTGGAAATTCTCTTCAGACTACAACCGATCTAATCAAATCCAAACTCACCAACATCGATAGACAAGTAGCCGGTCTGATCGAGTCCAATTTAGAGAAATCTAAGATCGATGAAAAGATCACGGTACTACTTAATAACGTTTTGGCTGAGCTTAAAGTGATCAGTTCTGTGCAAAAGAAATGCAACGAGGAAGCACGCAACTCCATGAACTCCATGCGCGAAGATCTAGATATCCACTTTCAGTCCACTTCAACCAACCAACCACACTCAAATAATCCAGATCCAATACTTGAAGTAATGTTTGACAGAATAAGCGACGTCGGCGACGAACTCACTGCGGCTCAAACAACTATGTGCGACATTCAGAATAGGATTGTTACTCTTTGCTGCAAAATTGACGACATCTCAATCCATAGTCAGCATCACCAGGATCCGCAATACAATACTTCCATTCTAGCCGAATTATTGGATGTCGAAACCAGCTCAATCTCACCCCAACCACCTTGCCTCCTGCCGATGACTGAAACTGTCAACTCTTCTTCCGTCTCTACAATCCAAACTGAAATCGTTTCAACGCCAACTCCTCCCGTCGCCGCCCCACGTATGCTCATCAAGCATTTTGGAACTTCGTGGACACCTTCAGAATGGCAACATAGAATTGATAAACTACGCATAGAGAATCAAACGACCACTCCCTTCTTCATCAAAGACGCTCCCCAGTATGCTGATGTTTCTTGGATCTCGCAGTTCTTCAAAAAAATATTCGATATCACCATCAGTCATTGTAAAATGTTTCTACCATCCCACCACAATGGCAGGCGTAACTTCAAACTTGACATTCCGACCAAATATGAATGGCTATTTCAAAGCTCTGCCAGTAAAAACTTCAAGCTTGGTAAGATGAGTATGTGTAGATGGACGGACAAGCCCATCAAAAATAAAAATAAAACTAAATCTAAGTCTAGTAATAAGTTACCAAAACCCGTTTCAAACTCCCTTCCTAAATCCGACTCTAACTGGAGCCTCAAAACCAATATATTCCCTAATTTTGCCCCTCCGACTCATATTCCCAACGAGCCTCCTTCAGCCTCTTCAAATCCGCCACCCAAACCAACACGTAAACGTGTATCCTTCAATTTAACCGATACCTCCCTCACTCCCTCCTCTCAAAACTCCCCGCAATCATTGACCACTAATAATTCTTTCCCCAATTTCAACCTGCAAACTGGAGCTAAGTACCCTAATTTCATTAGTTCCCATATTTTAAATCCTTCATCTGATCAGTCATCCAATACCCCATCTTCCTCCCATACCCCTATTTTTGATCCCCTTCTGCCTCCCACAGTTAAGCTAACACAACAAACTTTTGACTCTACAGAATGTCGTTATGCACTTTCAAGGCTTAGAGACAAAAAGACTTACGAGAATATACGACTGCTTCTAGCATATCTACATGACAAATCCGACTCAGTTTGCTATGAGGGTAAAACGAAAACAAGCGTCATGGTCTCCATCCAACAAGAAGGTCTCCCCACTGACCTAAACAGTCTGAAGGATATATATATCAGGTTCCACGAGATTTTTAATATGTCTCCCCAAAAAGTCTCGGACGACCTTGCTGCATTTGGTAACTATGTTCACTCTAAAAGGATCTCGCACCTTCAACGGAGCAGAGTTGACCACAATAAATTTTTTCGTCCCTAATCTTCAAAAAAAAACAATGCTTCAAACACCCACATCTAAGAATATTCCTCTTACCTTCTACTATCAGAACGTTAGAGGACTACGATCTAAAACCCGTGCTGTTTTGCGCCAATCTCACGCTCTCCCTTTCGATATCTATGCTCTGACTGAAACCAACCTAATTCCCGATATAAAGAACCAAGAATTATTTCCCGCTACATTTAGCGTTTTTCGAGACGACGACCCTTCCCACCCAAATGATGACTCTCCTTGCCGAGGTGTGCTAGTGGCCATACACAACAACCTCAACTCTTCCCTCATTTCCACTTCTTCTTCTTCTAAGCTTGACTTCATTTCAATAAAAATAATACTCCCCCGCAGGTCCCTGTACGTTATGTGTTTTTACATCCTACCAGCTCAACCTATTGAATCCTACCAACTTGCTATTAATGCGATTGACGAAATTATCGAGTTATCTGACTCCCATGACGACATCCTCATACTTGGCGACTTTAATCTGCCTCTGCTTCAATGGAGCCTATCAGATGACGAATCCTTTTTCATAGCATCCAATCCCAATTCAATAAAGGAATGCCTCTTCTCAGATCGTTTAGCCGACTCTAGTCTATGCCAAGTTAGTGGTATCTTAAACTTTATGGGTAGGCAATTAGACCTTATCTTCACTTCTGATCCCATCAACTCCTCTGTCTCTCTTTCTCCTCTATTGCTTTCAACTATTGATAGCCTACATCCCCCACTACTCCTCTCTTTTTATCACAACCCTCCTCCGCAGTCCACACCTTCTGCAGCTCTCCCATCCTACGATTTTCATAAAGCTAACTTCCGCAAAATTAATGAATATCTCAGCAGAGCATCTTTTGACTTTGCCAATCTGTCTTTAAATGACGCCCTCTCCATGTTTTATAGAGAATTATTCAGTTCTATCTCTCTTTATGTCCCCATTTCTCGTCCTAAAACGTCTTCTACATCCCCGCCTTGGTATAATCGCAAACTTCGGTTGTTACGCAACAAGCGTAATAAATTATGGACCATTTTCCTTCGCACCAATTCTTTCTCTGACTTCTCAAACTACCTTGGTTCATACTTTCAATTCACCCAGGTTTATAACTCCCTCTACCAGCGATATCTCCATAACGCGCATGCCAACCTTATAAACGACCCTAAATCTTTCTTCCGATTCGTCAACTATAAAAAAAAATCCGATGGTTACCCATCATCCCTCTCCTACGAAAACGTTTCTTCAAGTGATCAGCACGATATTGCCAACTTTTTCGCCACCTTTTTTAAACAATCTTTTGCTGATAACTCCTTTGTACCGGATCCCTCTTATTTCAAATACCTACTTAACTTCTCCATGGGTCCCTTTATCTCTCAAACTTTTGAACCCTCTTTAATAGAAAATAAATTACAAAAACTTAATGATGAATATTCACCTGGTCCTGACGGTCTTCCCGCGATTTTTCTTAAAAAATGCTCCTTTAATCTTTCCATCCCACTTTCATATCTCTTTCAGCTGTCGCTCTCTCAAGGCGAATTCCCTCAGATTTGGAAATCCTCCTTCATAACGCCAGTTCATAAAAAGGGATCGAAAAATGATGTAACTAACTACCGACCTATAGCTAAACTTTCGCATTTACCCAAACTCCTCGAAAGTATTTTGTACGAAGCCCTAAGCTTTCAGTGTAAGTCTTTAATATCCCCCAGGCAACACGGCTTTCTAAAAGGTAGATCAACTACCACTAACCTCGTCGAATTCGTGTCCTCTGCACTCTCAGCCTTAGAAAGTGGTAAAGAAGTCGATGTCATTGCAACAGACTTCAGTAAGGCCTTTGACAAAATATCCCATAAATTAATCCTTTTCAAATTGTCTGCTCTTGGCTTTGAACCTGTTTTGCTAAAATGGATAAATTCTTACTTGGAAAACCGCTTTTACAGTGTTCGCTTCAGGTCCGTCCTATCGACCCCTTTTTTGGCTACCTCTGGCGTACCTCAAGGCAGCCATCTAGGTCCCCTTCTTTTCATCCTAACCATAAACGACCTTGAAATGGTCATTCAGCACTCAGAACTTTCTCTATATGCTGACGATACCAAATTCTTCAAACCCATCTCCTCACAACATGACTCCAGCCTCCTTCAAATAGACCTTGATAATTTTTCCACCTGGTGCCTCAAAAACTACTTAGAACTCAATGTTGCCAAATGCCAATCTATTACCTTCTCACGTAAGTGCAATAAATCTCCTCCTCGAACTTACCTCCTCCACGGTCAACCTATATCCATCGCTCAAAATATTCGCGACCTCGGGGTATTATGCGACAGAGAACTTAATTTCCGCTCACATATTGATGAGATTATTCTTAAAGCGAACTCATCGCTAGGCTTCGTCAAAAGATGGTCCAAAGAATTCTCCGACCCATACGTGACCAGATCTCTTTACATCACATTCGTTCGTCCCCTGCTCGAGTACGCTAGCCAAGCATGGTCTCCCTTTCAACGTGTCCATATAGACAGAATTGAGAGCATCCAACGTCGTTTTCTTCGATTTGCTCTTCGAGGACTACCTTGGAAAGATCCCCTAATCTTACCTCCCTATCAAGACCGTCTTAAACTTATTAACCTAAATACCCTTGAGGAGCGCAGGGACGTAGCAGACATTCTCTTCATTCATCGTCTGCTCTCAGGCTTTATCGACTGTACGTCTCTTTACAACTCTATCTCCTTTAACACTAACCCTCGGAATCTTCGTTGTCCTCGTCTCTTCTATCTACCAATTCACCGCACCTCATATGGCTCAAACGAACCAATCTCCCGAATGCTGCGGAAGGTTAATTCAAATCTTACCGTTTTTGACTTCAACCGCAGTAGTTCCTCCCTTAAAACTGACCTCCTACACCATCCTTAGTTTTAAGTCCTAGTTATTATATTTAGTTCTTAAGTTAGTTTAAGTCACTGTAGCTTGTAATAAGCCAAATAAATGGGGTTTTATCCCCACCAAAATTAAAAAAAATTAAATTAAAATTAAAAAAGCACTGCTGAGTGTCAGTAGTTTATTACACCTACCGCCATTTAGAATTTAATTTATTCCGCTGGTTCACACGAAGTGTTATTATATCGTGGGATTTATCCCTTTTTGTGGGAATTTCGATGTCCGAAATAAAGGGATAAAGCACCAAATCGTGGGAATTTCAGAAATCTGACAAAAAAACATTCAAACTATAATTTTTTGGTGAAATTCTATCAAAACACCTGTATTTCGCTTGATTATACACTGAATGTCTATAAAAAACAGCTCATGTAAATCGTCGAAAAAAGGGAAAAATGACCACGGTTCGTGGGATGAATGAAGAGAGAGTGCCACAACACTATCACACGTATTCACAAACAGTACAATCGGAGAGACGTAGGCAAGCTGTCAGTCTATTTCATACTTATGTCGTTTTCGATTTGGCAAAAAGATACATTTTTTTTTTGGTTGATATTGCTTTTCATGTTCGATTTGCCAAAAAAATCAATCTGACTTTTTTCTCAGATTTCACACATACTTTCACTAATACCAATGTGTATGACACACAGCTGGCGGTTACGAATTGTTTATCGATGGAAGGATTGCATTTTTAACTGAATTATTAATTTTTCGAGTATGGAAACGATTCTTTATATTAACTTATTTCGAAAGGCGTAAAAAATGTGTAAAAATCAATTGAAATGAGTTTCCAGTGCAAGTGAAAAAAAAATATTTTTTGCGGCCAGCTGAATACACACAAGAACCAATAAAATTCGGATTTTATGTTCGATTTGGCAGCAGAAATCTGAAATCTCATATCAAAATCTGAAAAGCCAATCGAAAACGACTTAGTTTATGCACACGATCTTACTTTAAATCTATGGTTTAAAAATATTTCTTAATGAAAAATCCTAGCACCATGCAAAGTTTTGGTTGCAGCGGTTTTTTAATTAGATTTTTCTTGTCAGTTTTCTTGACAGCTATTTGAAATCGAGTAAAAGATTGCTAAGATTTCTTACACAGTCTAAGTTTTGAGTGTCAATAAAAAGATGTCGCTGCATTAAATATGGACAAACAGGGTATTTTTTTTATCCACATATTCCATTACCCTAGCAATAATGGTCTGTTTGATAAAAATGTTCGTATAATTTTAAGTTCTTTGGTCACCGTTTGGTTAATTTTAACCGTCATGTGATAAGATTTTCGTATAGGTACGTGTTTTGAAAATGAGTCACACTCAAAACTGTTTGTTGTTTCTTCAAGAAGTGGGACACGAATTGTAGTATCCTGAACCTCGTGACTTAACAAACAAACAAACTGAAGGATATCTAAATGTTTGAATATTATACAAGTGCCCGAGATAAAGTCCGATATTCTTCATTAAAAAGCGGATATATAGTCCTTACATAGCACGCAGACAATCTTTTGAATAAACCTGTTAGTTCTGTTGAATGCTAAACTTCCTTTTACTATTGATGATTCGGTGTCGCCACAAAGGTTAAGGGCAGAAATGTCGATTTGCACGAAATGCTACTGGCCCAGAAGATAGTTTGTCTTCCAATTCAGTTTCTTTATATTCATCCACCCATTTCCGCTGAGACTGAAACATGTCCTACATGTCCTTATTTGCTATGCTTAAAGTCGATATGTGTTTATATATAGCGTCTCCAAATAATATCACATCCACCATCCGTCAAATCTATCCCATACGGTGTCAGTCACGACTGTGACAATCATCCCATGGGTATCACCAGAAGCCGTGCCTCCTTCAAATTATTGCTTCGAATAGGACTGTCGAGTGTCGAACCCTCTTACGTTCGAAATTATTCATCCCTGCGAGTGGGTTCACTCGTGCGTTTCTCATATCCTCCCCGCTGTATACGAGATACGATGTGTCATTGTTGTTACCACCGACATATACAAGTTTATGTATTCGCCTCAATATTTAATTTGATTGATTACTTCGCTATCAATTGTGTCGCCTGTGGCTGTGCCTTTTCAACCGATGCCCATCTCTTTGTTATGGTTTTTTCCACATAGACAGCCATTGTGTGTATTAAATGACAACATTCCAAAGGACTAACATTCTGTTCCTTTTCAGATAAATTTCGACAGAGACGGTCATCGTTCTCACCATTCGGCTCGGGTAAGCAAGAACCATTAATCGTGGTGGAGGAGTCCGGTGCTGCAGAGGAGGATGACCAAAACAGTAGTTCGGGCACGCCAACATATCGAGCCAGCTTGGATATAGACTCACCAGTGAACCCGTACCTCCTGTCACCATGGCGCGACCCTCGAGAAAGTCGAAAACACTCCTTGCCCTCACAACAGGTTACCGAAGGCATTACCGCCAGTCAAGTGCGACGACTATCCGAAAGAGGCGGCGAAGGATCCGGACCGTCGCCAAAGGAAGCAGCCTTCCTGGCAACCCTCTCACAGGCCAAAGCACCCTCAGGCCGACGACACTCGGTCGTTACCATATCCAAAGTCCCTGCAACCATCTTTGGCCGGAATAGGCGGGAATCCGTAGCAGGCATCCCTCTGCCCAATAGGTGAGTTAATTTATTTCTTGTTTTCTACAACCCAAAAACAAAGCGATTCAAGCTAGTAATGGCCTACTTAATATCCGTGTCGAGAATATTGCTTTATTGCCCGGGGATCTATTCATTAGGATCCAATGCCTGACCTAATTCCAACCAGATAAAATTTCACATAATTTCAGCTTAAAAGGAATTTAGGTATTATATTCATTTACAAACTGTGCACGAGTATCTAGGATACATTTTAGGCGCTCGAATTAATACCAATTGTGTGATACGCACTATGTACGAGTATAAGTACAAAATAAACGGAGTGCTATGGATAGAGAATGTCGCAGATGCGGGGGGACTTTAGGCGAAAAACCTTTTGCTTGGTGGAGTGTAGAGAAAATATAATTAATCCGAAATCCGCTTAATTTCCTTATTTTATCGCTTTGGAGGGATTGTTTCTTCGGAACCTTTTCTTTGATTTTGATGCTTCTTGGCGTATAAATGCTGTTGCCTGAGTGTGGCGACCGGGTGGGGTTTAAGATCTAAAGGACAGCCAGAGCCCCATGGGGTTCGTTTCAGATGTACAACTACAGTGGTTCTGGGTAGAGCTTAGTTTTGTTTATAAATACAAGTAGGTCGGGGTGGTTGCAAAGGTTATCCATGGCGACAGTCTGCACGGTTGCGTGTGTGGGCCTCACGTTTCGATTGCATGGAACTAAGAAATTATAATCCCTTAACAGAGAAATAGAGAGAGAGAGAGAGAGAGAGAGAGAGAGAGAGAGAGGAAGCCTAAAAAGCAGGGATGGAAAAGTGAGTTCGCTCGAGTACAAAAGTACAATTTGCCTTAATTCGATACAATTTATCCATCTGTATCTTTCGAATTCTCTTGCAATTTGTAAAGCTTTTCCTAAGAAACAAATTAAAATAATCGAGATGATGATGTCTTTATGTCATTTTGGAAGAAAATTAATATTCAAAATCCCTTCCTAAATTTGCTGCAGTATTTTACATCAAAAGCAGTTGTATCAAGAAAATCTAATTCTATACTGAAATTTGTTTTCGAATTTGTTCCTAGTCAAAAAAAGAATATTCAACAAATTAAGTAATGCTAAAAAATTCAGCAATTTAAGTAGTACTTATTCAATTTCAGAATTTTGAGCTGAGGTAAATTCAATTAAAAACGTGTCTAATGAGCTGATGTTTGAAAATATTTATAAAATTGCTCAAGCCGTTCTCGCTATTCCTCATCAGCAAATTTCGAAAGGATTTTTTTCTTGCCAGACATTAATAAACTCCCAATGTCGAAACCGACTTCAAGTCGACTGGTCTTTGATTGAAACAAAAAAATTTGATTATAAACTCAAACTCATCCTGTTCTGAGTTTTAAGTTCAGGGCGACATTTTAAAGATGAATGTTCAAATTGAGAGTATAAAGCCTGAAGAGCTCATAGATTAAAAATATAAACTATTTTTTGTACGTATGTATAGTTTTGCTATGAAGTCATTCATGTTTTGTTAATTTATTTTTGTTTATGTTTTTGAAAATAAAATATTTTGAATTCACTTCACGAAAAAAAGTTTTCAATACAACTGGCTCCATTTCAGGACGATCTTACAACAGTTTTCAGTACAAATCGAAAATGGGATTTTCCATCCCTGCTAAAAAGTAGATACGAAACCCACTGACAGGTCTTGTGTCGCCCCCATCTATTTATCCGCCTGTGGAAACCCTCAATCCATTTCAGAGGGCCCTGTATAAGGAGAATGCAAAAGTCGACTGTACATGAATGATGATCAAAAATGATGAAAGAAAGAAAAATTTTGTGTGGCTTTCCGTGGGGTTGACCACATCAGCAGTATCTACATCCACCAATACCAAATGGTGGGTACACATCCTTTTTGGGGAATAATTCGAGGCAGGAAACATTTTTTTTTCATTAAAAGGAAAATTAAATCATCGCTTGACCTTCCAGCTTCAAACAAACTTTGCTTCAAACAAACTGAGTGAAGCATCAATTTGAAGATTGGATCGATTTATGGGACATTTATGTATCTGTGTTGATTAGAGTCCTTTCTTTATTTAGGTACTGATGAATCTCATTCTGTCTACATTTTGGGGCGCTTCGCGGAAAGGACACCACAATACAGAGAATTCTGGAAGTTAATTTTTCTCTCATCTATTTATACAGTTAAGTGGATTAAACTTTGCTGTTGCAATAGATTTCTGTAGAAACGGCTTTGCTGGGTCACTTTCAATTGAATTTTTGTTGTTGTTTTTTTTTTCTGTCGCTCTATGTGCGAGTTTGTTGAAAAAGTTATAACACGGGATGATTTATTTCGCCATTGGAATGGGACAATTTCAAAAGGAATCTATGGGTAATTATGGTGTCTAATTGCCTTGGGCCTGTGTCAGCCACAATGGGGTCGTCATGGGCTAATTAGGAGAACGGTTTTTGATTTTTGAACTCGTATGGAAGCATTGACATTTAAATTTAGCGGAACTTTGTTCAAGGACACCTGACAGATTATGTCAAACTAATGGGACGTGAACGACATTGTTGAAGCGAAAACAGCTTAGAACCTGAGGTCTTCTCCACTGCGCCACCTCTCGTGAACGTCTGACAAACATCCGATCCGAGACTACAAATAGCTTCTCAACTGGCCGTTTGGACTCGGCATAACATTTTAGATCCCTTCCATTCGTCCCGAAAATGATCACTTCACAAACGGAATGGTTGTGAGAAGCTAGGTCTAGGATCCCTCCGGACCAGTTGCGCCAAATTTTAACTCACTTTTGAAACATGTGTTCAGAAAGCCATCTGCGGACAGAACGGGAAAACCGGTTTTGTAGGAATTAAATTGTCGATGTAAGCAACCAGTGTTTTCTCAGTAGTTTTTTATTTGGAAATTTGAACTAAACTCTTGAATAACTCTTGTATGGGAGCAGAATTCGACTCAAATTGCTGGTTTTTCTGGGATATTAACCTGAGACTAAGCAATTGCGTCCCCTGAATTTGACATTCAAAAATCAAGTGTTTGGTCCTAGATCGCAATTGAGGGGAGAGGCTTTATAAAAAAATACGGAGATGAATCTACGTAAGACTCACAACATCTCATGGTCATGGAAGGCCTATGAGATTGGAAACGAACTTTGTAGTGGAGATCAGCTGTCTATACATAGCTGGATTTACATTCTGTGGTTATGGTTCCGACTGCATGCCGTCAGAAGGGATATTGAAAAGGAAAGAGCATTTTTACCAACTAGGTACGCCCGAGATATGGTTAGGTTAAATAAAGTATCGTACGACCCTATCCTCGTAGTTAATCATAGACAATCAATGAAAGTGGAAAAGACCCACGATAAACCCGCAACACTTTCCCACAGAAAACAATTAGTTCTCCTTGAGGACTAAAGTAGCTCCCTGTAGCTCATGTAGCCTGTTTTCTCCTTGATGGTCGCAAAGAAGTGTTTTCCCAGCAATTTTTGTCAACCCTACATTCGCACTTCGGATTGTAAGTTATCGCAGAATTCGGATATAGGTCTTTGTTTCCCTCTAAACAGGCAAGTGTTCCTAGGAAACAGTGCTCCGATAAGATTCAAATATAAGATAAGACTGACTCCTGCCTTAGAATACTCTTGAACTTTTGTTAAATGTGGTTTAAACTTTGTGTTCACGGGATTTGTAAGGCAAAAATTATACCTTAGAAAAGTCGTCAAAACTGTCAATAAATAGTCAGTTGTGACAGTGGAAATAGTTTAAAAGAAAATAACGCATTTACATATTTTTGGAATAAAATGCGTAAAAAATGATTCTATAGAAAATGGATGTCTGCTATCCCTGGTAGTGAAAACAACACACAATATTCCCTGAAGGGAAGAAATTTCCGAAATGGGTCAAGTGAGGTAACATTTAAAAGTGCTGATTCTCGATATACGTAGCCTCATGGAGATAAGAATTCAGGGGTAGGTATACTGTGTACATAATAAAACCAAATCCACCGGGGTGTATTTATGTCAAACATCGCCCTCGGAGACGATAACTTGCTTGTGTTTAAGTGGGTCAAGTGACTAAATTTTTAAAAATACAATATATAGAATATGTCAATTAGACATTTGCCGATGGCTTCACTAAATATGTAAACAGGAAAGTAGTGGACGCAACAGTATAGATTATCAAAACCATATTTGATTAAGTTACTTTCACGAATATAAATTAATAACAATCATCAAATGCATGCCTAATTTTTAAAATGGCCAAAATCTGTTTCGGAATTCTGTTTTCAAATTCGCTTATGGGGGAAATATTTGTATTTCGCAGAAAAAAATTCAGCATGATTGAAAGCTTTAAAAATATCTGCATACATTTTCGATTTTTCAAATACGTTAAATTCTCATTTTACTTTGCTTTGCTGAGATATGGGACGTTCAAGTATCTTATGGTTGCCATGTCTGTCTAAGCTAACCTAGGACAAAAAGTTTTAAAATCCCGGGCTTGGTAGGAAATCTACCTTAAAAAAGAGAACAAAATGAAAACTAGGTCCATGAACTCAAACACAAATGTATTTCATTTTTAAAATAACTAAATTATACTACGTTTCCACCGGACACTAATCGCGAGATTTAGGGCAAGAGATTAAAAATAAATCCTGAGGTGTTTCCGCAACAAAAAGCAAGATTAATTTGACGTTTCACCAGATGTTGTCAACTAGCAACTACTGTCAAATCGAACAAGCCAAAATTGTGATAATTGAAAAAAAGATAACAAATTAAAAAGTTTAAAGTAATAAAACATGAGTTCTAGAAATCTTTTTTTTAGGTTTATAATATAAATCCACAAAATAAAATGAAACTTTTGATGGTTGTATTGGCTAGGACAAGTCTCTCAGAAATAAATTCTTTTTTTTTATGACACAGTGTCAAATACAGCTCTGTTTGCTTTGTATTTTTGACATCTCGAGCTGTGGAAAGTGTGTTCACAAACCGGACTGTACATGCAAACCTGGTTGATAATCGAGATTTATTTCTTATCTCCTTTTTCATGAGATTAACTTTTGTATGATAAATCCCGAGATTTATGCGGGATTTACAGATATTTTTTTTAATCTCCGGTGGAAACGTAGTATAGCTAACCTAGGACAAAAAGTTTTAAAATCCCGGACTTGGTAGGAAATTAAAAAAGAGGACAAAATTAACTCAAACACAAATATACCTATTTAATTTTTAAAATAACTAAATTAAACGCCAGGTAAAATGTTTATTTATTTTCTTGTTGAATGGGAGAAAATTAAAAAAAAAAAAAAAACAATGAAGCTGAACTGCTGAACGAATGGGTACGTTCAATTAAATTTTGCAGTTTGACATTTAGAGGGTTGACACATGGAAGTCAAAATAAGATCTGTTTCATTTTATGTTTTCTATAAGATTTGTATTGGCCCTGTTTTTCTCTTTAATTCAGAGTTCGATGATTTGTAGTATTTTCAAAATTACTTTTTAGGGGAAAAAAGAGGGCAATTTCTTCAGACGTTGGAGGACATTCCGCGCCGTGGCCAAAAAGAGGACATGGCCTCCAAAAAGAGGGGTGGCATATCACCGATTCGTGTCAAAATAAATCTATCCATTTGTTTACTTCCAAAGATTGTCAAGAACATAGTTAAATTCATATTATTTCGCTAACCTTAGATAAATTTTATAAAGACTCATCTAGCCCGGTAGAGCTCACCGAACTTGGTATTTCACCAGGAAATACATTTTACCGCAAGTCCCTAATTTCGATCTTAATTCATATCTCTACATTTTGCAAATCATAATTATTAAGAATCCTCCTACATATTTCTATGACAAGATTTGAAATTACACAAATAGCATAAACGGTTTCCAATCCCATCTCTTGCATGTAACGTATGTCACAAACTTGAACTTCGGTGGTGGATTACTCTGCATCAGCAGGGCCCCATTACACATATTTCAAACTTATGGTAGTGCGCCCTTTCATAACATTACCACAAAACAGTCTCCGGGAATATTGCGGTAGTAGCATCCATGTTCATCGTATTAAAATTGTCGTCATGCTACTTCCTGTTTACAGAGCAAATGGGACTGCGTTCTATTAAATCTATAGAATGGATAATTTGAGCACACAAAGTGCCACTAACGCAAGGAATGCCTGCAGACGCGGAGACCGCGTGCCGGGTAGGTTTCATCCGTAATGCGCGCTTTGAGGGAATCCGTACAGGGCATCCGAATTAATTTATTCCCAGCGCATGCAGTCATTCGAGTAAATTTCATGGATGTTCGTTCGTCAAGCCGCAAATTGATTTTCCTTTCCACATTTTACATTCACTACCATTAGATGTGTATGTATTGTATATGTTTTTTAGATGAAATATTTCTGTTGAAGAGGCGAAATGAAGTATATTTTTGGAATCAATACAATTTTGGCCGCATTGTAGATGATTGGAACTGATTGCACGGGGGACTAGGGCAGAGAAATTAAATGTAATGCAATTCTTAGCAACCTACAGAAGGCGCTAATCTATTTGACTGTATTATGGCATATTTGCTCCGTTCGACCCTGAATTTAAAACTAAAAAATAATAACGAATAACGATACTGTTGAAATTTGGACATATCTCGAAAACGGTCCATACGATTGTCACAAAAATTAATTTCTAAGGTAATATGGTCATTTCTAACCTAATGGCAAACTCAGTCTTTCTCTGTATTATCGTAAAATGGATTTTTAAAAAAAGTAATTTTTTAAGAACTTTGTGTTTTTTAGTTTTCCTGAAAACGGTAGGAACGATTTTGACCAAAATGCAAGTTCAGAGTAAAATTTATGTTTTAAAAATTATTGCGTCCTTAATTTTCAATTCGAATCACCGAAAACGATAATTTTAAAACCTGCTCATATCTCGGAAGCCCCAATTTCGATTTCGATAAACCTTTAAAAACCAAGTAATGCTTACATCCCGAACAATAACTTGTACTCGGTTTTCAGCTAAATAGATAAGCAATAGTATTTTTCAAACTAAACATTGCAATATTTGGTACTGTTTTGTCTGCCAAATTCCACAAAAACCGCTCTAACGATTTCGGTCAAAATATACTCGTATATTAAAGATAATGTAAGTATTTCTGAAAAGATCCCGTACTTGGTTTTTCTCAAAAAATTTTAATAGTGACGTGTTAAAGATATTTCTTAAAAATTAG
Source organism: Cheilosia variabilis (assembly GCA_951230905.1). NCBI lineage: Eukaryota > Metazoa > Arthropoda > Insecta > Diptera > Syrphidae > Cheilosia > Cheilosia variabilis. The sequence goes on along the minus strand of OX579677.1, from coordinate 41,623,966 downwards.
TACCCAAATCTCGATCTGTGTTCACATTTGCACGGTATGTTTTTGAAATAATTACAATGGCCCACTCCCAATAAAAGACAATAACAGCTACCCAAAACTTCTTTTTAGCTAATGTGACCAAATTCTTTTTTTTTTTTCAATCATATTGAATATGCACCCTAAAAATAAATCCAACAACTTGAAATTTACACAATCAGGCAACTCTCAATTCATTTGCACCAAAAATGTTGATGAACGAGGAAGTTAAGTTCGACCGAGTAGTGCACTTTATTTTTTTTTTATTATTCTATGACACTCATGTCTATTTTTATAGCAGACATTATTCAATTCATAGATGATTCTTCTGGCTTGTCAGAATAAGGACAAAAAACTCAGTCACCATTCGTTTGAAATGCTTTAATTGATGCGTATTCATGAACACACAAACACCCTATATCCAGGATAATTATTTTCTAAACGTCACATACGTGTCATCGCATTGTTTATGGTATACATCGTTTCGAAAAGGTGTTTTGAAGGGATACCGCACGATATAACTATTTAACGTCACTCTACATGAGCACACACTTACTTGGCTGTAACTAATTGCATGCTTCACACGCTCTAAGTGGTTTGTAATGACATCCATTAACCCTTTCGTTATGGCCGTGACATGAACACGATTCGTTTGTATTAAAAAAGCCTTTGAAATCATAATTGGATTTGCAATTTATTACTGTACCGAATAGGATGACACTCAGAGGTGTGTAGTATTGGACCCTGCCTGCCTGTCAGGACCATTCCATTTTCCTTAGTTTCTTTAGGGGCAAGTGGAACAAAAGAACTACTTCCGGTCCACTTTACTCATGGATTGGTGAAATGTCTTGAATACATAAAACATTTATTGGGATCTGAGGGAGCGTTGTCCAAATATTTCCCCCTAGGAACCTGAAAAAAGAACTAAACTTTCTGCCATTATTTTTTTTAAAGATTTTTTTATGTACTACTAAAAATTAGGAATTTTGTGTGTGTTTTTCGGCGGCCGAAAGCGGCAAATATTTTTTTTAAATGTTAACGCATGTTTCTTCTTTAACCATCTTGCAAGTGAATCTTAGAAATCTTACAGATGAGGTTGGTCCTTAAGAAGGCAACACAATTTAAGCAACTACATATTACCGAAAGTACCGAAATCTACACCTTTTTCTTATTGAAACGGGCATTCGATTATTTTAAAAACTGGTTTTGTGTACGAAAATAGAAAGCCATTAGGAGGAATAATTTTAACTGGCAAATATCGTTTGGATACAAATAAAATGGGATTTTAAATAACCACAGATTTCCCCCCGCTGACAAAAAAAACCCTAAATCTAATCTGGGGGATAACCTCTAACTGGCAACCCTTTAAGACTTATCGAGAGGTGAAGTCCACTTTTTCGAATTGTCAGAAGAGTGTTTTTCTTGGCTTATAGGTTAAACTTATTCTCCAAGAATTATATAAAGAATGTGTTTTTTAGAGGTATAGAACTTTATGTTGACAACACTATTTTAACAGGCGGCCATTTTGTCAGCTGTCAAGTGATTTATTTTTAGTTTGGTTTGGCATTTCAACATGAACAGACTGACGTCTGAACAGCGCTTCCAAATTGTGCAAATTTATTTTGAAAATCACGGTTCTGTTCGAAATACGTATCGCGCACTACGTCCATTTTTTGTTTAGCGATGAAGCTCACTTTTGGTTGAATTAATACGTCAATAAACAAAACTGCCGTATTTGGAGTGATGATAATCCTCAAGTGTATGTTGGGACTCCGTTACATCCACAAAAGCTGACTGTTTGGTGTGCTTTATGGGTTGGTGGAATAATTGGTCCGTACTTCTTTAAAATTAATCTAGCGATTACAGTAAATGTACTCATTTGATTGAAAATAAATAAAATAAAATAAAAACGTTACAGTCAATGGTGACCGCTAAAGAGCCATGATTACTGACTTTTTCGTTCATCAATTGAACAACCATGATGTGCAGGAGCTGTGGTTTCAACAAGACGGCGCAACATGTCACACAGCTCGTGCCACAATTGATTTATTAAGGGAAACGTTTGGTAACCGCATAGTTTCACGTTGCGGACCCGTGAATTGGCCTCCAAGATCGTGCGATTTAAAGCCGCTTGACTTTTTCTGTGGGTCTACGCCGATAAGCCCAAAACGATTGACCACTTGGAGAACAGCATTGCCGCGTTATTGCCGATATACGGCCACAAATGTTGGAAAAAGTCATCGAAAATTGGACCTCCAGATAAGACTACGTCCGAGCCAGCCGTGGCGGTCATATGCCAGAAATCATATTTAAATTATAATGCCAGAAGATTATCTTTCGATTTAAGTAAATTTCATGTCAATCTAAAAAACCCATCTTTGTTTTATTCCATTTCAAAGTTCTAACCTCTAAAAAAACACCCTTTACTACTACAACTACATCTAGAGCGGATTTGTTTCAAGCTTTGTGATCAGTTTTTTCTCAACTTTACGGGTACTTCGAACTTTCATTTTACCTTCAAAGTGAGGTGCACTTCCCGTCGACAATCTAGGTTTAAGGAAAAAATGGCCGATTAGTAAGTGCATTTTTATTCAGTCAGCTGGTCTTAAAAGAAGCCATGTCCCTATTTTTTTCTCTATTTGTTTATATATCTCGTTAAAACAACTCACCCAATCCGTATGAGTGTATCAGAAAAACATATAGCTTAACATGGAGCAACCTGAGTTTTCAGTTGCGATCAGTTGCGACTCACTCTGATTCACGTAAGCGATACACTATTGGATGTCATCTCACAGGTGTCTCTCATTGGGAAATGCTTGCGCAGGTTCGTTCGTTTGCTGCTTCTGTTTCGTCGATGTTTAAAGTGGATAGGAAGAAAAAAATGGTAACACCCGCGAAGTTGTGCACAACTGGTTTCAAATACATTGCACAGAGACTTCTTCTTTGAAACTGATACCTTACCATGGGAGAGTAATTGCGAATGAAATGAGTTTAAAAATTCATTGAATATGTTAGGCCACCGTTGTAAGCTTGTATTAAATTTATCAGACTCTAAACAATTTTATAAAAGAGTGATTCATAGGCTTGGAAAGCATTAGACCCCAACGCTAGCACTGAAGCTGTTCTTGGGCTAAATGTATCTGCTCTCCTCAAATACCTTAGCAAGTCGTTAATAATATATCGCTCAGTTGACCTCTGCTTACAAATTTTAAATGCAAAAATTCACTCACCATCGTCTTTCTCGTTTCAGTCGCGTTTTGGGATCCCGTCGTGAGAGCAGTGCATCGACAGGACCACCATCCACAGATCCCATCGGCAGCATTCACAATTTGCAATTGGACATCATGGATGACATTGTGCAATCGAGAAAGGCACGAATGAAACTGTGGACCACCAGCAACGAGAAAGTATGCGAAGTTGAGACCCTGAACGAAACAGGAGCCAGCACACAGCAAAGGTACACAAACCGGAGATATTCGGAAGTAATTCCTGCAGGCGTGTCTCCAACACCAGTATTCCGGCGTGCATCCGAACATCCGGCTATCATATCGCCTTGCCTGATTCCCAGTTCGCGTGGAACGTCCCAGCGAAAGAAAAAGACCGGTCTTCTGGGCAGCCGCACAGACATTAGCTCGATTTTCAGCAATCTAACGTCATCGGCAATCGAGATACACAAGTGCGATGAGTCGCCCAGCTTCTCAAAGACTAAAGCCAATTCCGGTGGAGCGTCCACGTATTGTACAGGCACTTCCAGCAATACCCTCGATCCAAATGTCGGCCGATCCACCAGATCGAACAGTTTCGACGTTTCACTGCTGCAGAACGCCAAGCAATTGGTGTCCGACGCCGAGGACAAAGGAGCGGCTCTCTCCGGATGGTTTACCAAGCGCCACCAACCGATGTCGCGCAAGAAGAGTATTCGCAGCAAAAGCACAGCCATGGCGCTGTCTAAGGACATGCTCGACAGGTTACAGTCCAAGGACATCCTCAAAGAGAAGCCCAAACCGAAGGCAAAGGCCAAGTCCAAATGGGACCCGAAGGGACCGATGCTTGACCCCACAGTCATAGGGTCGGCAATCGAGGGATTCCTTCGTCGCAGCACCGGAACGGCATCACCGTCATCGTCTACATCATCGAGCAAAGGTGCCGTCCCCAAGGACAAAGGAGTTCGAAGCAAAATACCAACTGCACGACAAACCATGAACTGGTTTGGCAAAACTGACGAGGACGACACCAAGGACACATGTGACGCATCTCTATGCTCCACGCTCAAGGATCTGTTTGTCAAATAATTGTCAAGGAATTTCAGCTTCAAACTCTCCTAAGATGGGTCAATGAATAGGATCGCTCCTCTCGTTGGGATGCACAACTGTACATATAGAATCAAGTAGCACTTTATCGCTTGCCGATTATAATTTTGCCGAAACGAAGAAGTATGTGATTGGGTAAATGCTACGAGTATGTCTTTTTTCGTGGAAATGTTTGACGCCAATATATTATATACATATGTGTTTGTTTGATATATTTTTTTACAATTGTTATTGGTATCTTTGTCGCAGATGATAAAACACAGATGAATTTACTGATCGCGTAATAGGTCTAAAATTAATTTAATGCATATATATACAAAATGCTATCATCGATGTATAGAGTAGCAAAAGATGCATACATTCATGTTGTGTGTGTTTGTGTGTGTAACATTGTATATTGTAAGCCAAACAGCAAACTATTATTTACGACCCGTATCTGTATCACGAAAGCTATGTACCTATCATTGAAATTCAAAGTTATACGGCCCATTTACTGATTGTCCGCACTGTGCGCTGGGTATGGCACATTCCTTTATGTATAGATATCGAATGAAGGTTATTTGTTAACGCAGTTTATCTGAATTGTATGACCCGATCATACGTCTTCTCATCCTAAAAATAAAAAAAAATTAAAAGAGGCGTGGAATATTCCAAGCCTTCTAGTTAGCACCATACTGCTGCTTAGTACCGTTTAGAGTGCAAAAACGCTGGTAAAAAAAAATCGCTGCTCATCCTCAAAACTTAGCAAAAACTTTCCGAAAACACTTAAAACTAAGACATATACCGAGTTGGAGCAAGAGCACACTCAGCCCAGTTTGCCAATTGACAGGTCATTCGCTGAATTTCCTAATCACTTTACTGACACAAAAGAGCCCTCGAGGAGCGTCTTTCCCGCTTCCTCTTCTCTTCTAATAATCAGGCCGAGCGCAGTATCCGTCGGAACGGGAAATTCTCTGCAGCGCATAGTTTGTCGGACCCTCAACCACATTCGAGGTTTCCGTTTTCTGTCAAAGACAATTGAAATGCGATGACGCGTTCATTTTTATTCATTTTTGCAGGATTTTCCACTGAAACACAAATTGAAGAAAAAAATGCCTTATTATATTGTTTTTACTTTTGATTGCTCACATTTATGAACACTTCAGTGCAAATCGTAAATAAAATCCGCGACTTATTGTTGTCGGGACTGATCGATATCGGAAACAATTCTTGTGAAGCTGTAAAAAATTTCACTCAAAAACAAGCTTAATAGAGTGCTCTGCGAACCTTTTTGGTTGAAACGTCAAGAAAAAAATTGTGGATAACGAAGCCGGCTTATAATGGCCGGGGTAGTTTTTTTGTTCAAATATTGTTGAAAAGCGCACAATTCCCATTACTTTAACTTCTCAGCTGTTACCAAAATCGTTTGATAATCATCATTTTTCAATTCTTTATAAATACTTTTATATACTTTTCAGTATTTTTATAAAATCTATTCTGTTTTCCTCCCAGTTTTTTGGCTGTTTCTTGGCTTTTTCTTTTTCCTAGTTGACACTGACGTTGTCGCGAACTACCCTATCGCACTGCAACACAAAACGCTGGAAGAAAATACTCGGTTAGGTTAGGTCCTTTGATGGGTTTCCACTCTTTCAAAAACATAGCAACTTCTGCAGAATAAATTTGCAAAAATATCCACCTTCTTAGAAATGTTTTTAATGGTTAATTGTCCGGTTAGTACCCCAACGAGCACCCGGATTTGGTTTCTACTAAAGAATCGATCCCAATGAATAAAATACATAAAAAGTTCTATCGTAGGCTTAGAGATAAGCTCCTGAGCTGAGAACTTTATGCGATAGCTAGATCCGAGTGTGTTGGACTACCAAGCGAGGGGTCCCAGGTTCGGATGCCGAAAAAACCCAAATTCCAACTAATGGTTTCGAGAAGCTAGGCTTAGGGACCTGTTGCACCAATTATTTATTAATTTTAGATCCGATAAAAACTTTACACCAGTGAAGGAAACTACCGCTCACAGAATTTTTGAACCAACTACAACTATTTGTAAATAACACAAAGAAAAAATGAGCCTGACTTTAGGAGCAAGCTTGAAATGTCCCCTTGGGAGCCAGAAAATAGAAAGGTTAAGCTGAGCGCATATTTTCAAGCTTTACTGAGGTTTATGTAATTTGACCTTCAATTCTTGGATGTTGTTCGCGTCCATGCTAGAACGGGCCCTACTAGGCCTAGCTTCTCGCAATCATTCGTTTTGTGTAAGTTTTTCATGTTCGGAATGAATAGAAGGGATATACAATTGTATGCCGAGTCCAAACGGAAGAGCTCTTTTTTGGCAGTTCTTCTCTCGGATGTTTGTCAGAGGTTTGCGAAGGTTGACGAAGTGGAAAAAAGCCTTAAGTAGGAATTTGGGTTTCTTTCGGGAATCGAACCTGGGACCCCTCGCTTAGTAGTCCAACACACTAACCACTAAGCCACTGCGTCTATATCAGTATTTATTTCTTAAAAAAAACCTCTTGAAGCAATTCTAGCCAACCCCAATTTTCTGCTGTGAGGTGTTTAAAGACTCCCATTGATCGCAGGCAACTGGTGTGTTTTTTAAAAGTCAGTATTTCGTTTTTGCTGTATGGGTTGACTGAGTCGTAATAACTTTGCAACGGAACGTCAACCGATGGTGTGCAACTGGTGGCACCAATTTGCCTTCGCAGCTTTGATAAACAGTGAATCTTTCATAAAATCCACCTGGCTGCTACGAAGTAGGTTAAATTTTCAGCCTAGTTCAGTCGACGTGTCTTCCCTCTTTATTTATTTTATTATTATTATTATTTTTATTATTTTCTTGCTACCTCTAAAAAGTAAAATTATCATATAAGACTAGCTCGATGAGAACACCAACTCGTATAGGCCTTCAGCTCATGCTTGGGCTTCCCAACGGCCATCCAGTGACTGTAATGCGACTAAATTAAATAAATAAAAAAGTTTGGTTAAAGAAATTCAACATTTGACAGATGACATACAAAATTAAATCAAACTTTTTAAGACGCAGTACTTGATGGAATTTGGGGCGCAACTTTCCATTCCATTGGGGTGACTAAATGTCTGTTGTTTCTCGATATGCCCAATTTTGTGCGAATGTATTCTATTTAAGCTCATTACTGAACTTCTTCGTTGTTATTTACCTGTAAAAGTTTATTGCCGATACATTAAATCCATTCAATCAAACAAACAAACAAGAGAACAGAATAACAGAAAAAGGAAAACAAAAGAAAAACACACGCACTACGGAAAACAAAAGAGCTTGGCTCGCCTTTGTGTACACAATTTGAAGGATTTGACTTGGATGGCCAAAAGTCAACAACATGAAGAGTACTTTATCCCCAAAACAAAATGCTCCTCTACAAAGTAATTGAATCTGAATGAGATTCGGTTCTTCTTATTTTTTCTTAGACGTTTCCTTTGGAAATGAATATGTAAGAAATGCGTCTGCTGCACACACATACTTTTGAAATCAGTAGCTACCTTAAATGGATAATAATTCCCACCACTTCGCAGAATACAAAAATTTGATTTGTGAGATGTTTCGAAAAAGCCGAAACGAAAATATCTCACTTTTGGGTGAGCAGCTTCAATGGTTTTGGGTGGGCATCAGCTAACAAGCTGAATGGTTGTCGTAAAGCAGCGATCGCGAACCCATGGCACGCGACTAAATATTATTGGCACGTCACTAATTGAGAAATCCGATTGCACCTTTGTGCGACAGCATCAGCTGTCTACACCGAGTTAATTTTTTTTTCTTTTTTGCCGCTCATTCGATATTATTAGCAAATTCTCTTTTTGGAGTTCTCCGTGCTCAGCGCATTTCATATGCGATGGAATCAACCGAGCTATAAATTCTGTTAGGCAATATGACGAAGAATGCCAATTCCAAATTAATGGAAACTTGGAATTCAATTCCCGTCACATATAACTGCTTGAAAAAGTTGGCGTTTCCTGTATTGGCAATATTTTCGCTTACGTATGCGTGCGAATCGTTATTTTCAGAAATGAATAACATTAAAGATTCGCTTAGAAACCGTTTGTCAGATGATTCCAGTTCTACTACAAGGCCTCAAGTTTGCAACAACAAAAGGCACGCTAAAATAGTTCGTTCATTGTTTATTTCTTATTTCTCTGTTTTTTGTTAATCTGAAATTTGTTTCTTTTATGTATAATGAATTAAAAACTGTTAATTTCAAAAATGAATTACATGTTTACAAATAAAATGCTGCACATTGTAAAATTATTTATTTTTGTTCCTAGTACTCACTAGAAAACTAGATCAAGACTGTATGATGACACGCCAAGGGCACTTCAAATTATTTTTTTTTTTTTTAAATGGCACGAAGCTCTCAAAAGGTTCGCCATCCCCGCCATAGAGCATGGAGTTTAAATTTGCTGTATGACAAACAATTTCAAATATGTTTAAGAAACTCTAACTGAATTGAAATGCTTGTGTGTATGGTTGTAGCTGTGCCACATTTGACATTTACAAACTGTTCTTCTCCAAACTAGTGCCAATTGTATAATACACCTGTTAACTTGTTTCGACTATAAACATCAATAATAAAGTATTCCAAAGACAATCTTAGTTCAAAAAAGAAAGTAAGATAGAACTTCTTACACTTGTTACGATTTATGAAAAAAATTGTTATAACCTTTTAAAAGGATACTATTTAAATCCATTTATATCGAAAGAAAAAACTACAACTTTGAACAATCATATCTTGGAAGGTAAACTATATATCCCACCAAATTGTCAATGAAGTCATTTTGCTTTGAATGAATTCAAATCTACCAAAATCCATTGCCTACTTGTAACATTTCACGACTTTCTATATCGAAATAATTATATTTAATGTTCAAAAGCTAGACTTAAATATTGTAAATATTCTAAACTTAGATATATTATGTAAGACAACTAAAAGTAAACAATAAATATTTACAAATCATGGCAGTAAAATCGATAAAAACAATTGTAAAAGAATTATTTTTAAAATTGTTGACAAGAAATTAATTTAAGAAGTTAAGTATCACAATCACCGGCAGAACTAAAATATTTAAGAACTTTTCTGACCTAAAAACCATATTTTTTACGAATTTTTATTATTTCATGATTTTTTGGGAAGAAAAATCACTTGATGATTGATGGGTCAAAGTATTGAATTTTTACAGACCTTCTTTATTTAAATACATTTTTTGTTTAGTTTGATAATAAATCATTTGAAAATATCTAGTGTGCTCTACGAAATACTTTCGGTGAAAGCTAAAAAATGTTAGTGAGTTTAGACAACAATTTCAGAGCTGGTGCAACAACTGAGGATTTTGAGGATCATGCTTACCTAGTAATTATAAAAGCGAAATCATCACCTACAGATTAAAGAAAATTGTTAAACTAGAATTTCGTATTATTTGTAATCAATTCTGTATTTTCAACCTAAGTCCTGCTCGCGCTAGATTTTAGCGTCCCTAGTCTCCACTTCTATTCCCCACACCAAGGATAAATGGTCGCTAAATTATTAAACATGATATGGATGGATGGGAAAAATACATTACGGTCATGACAGATGTCAGTAAACGTAGTTTAAATTATAGGCGTAGTTAAAATTTTCGAATTTTAGACTCCAAAGACATCGCAGTATTCGAATATCCCAGAAATATGATTACAAGAAAAAGAAGAATGCTGCAAAATGCTGATTTCTGTAGTAGCAAGTAGAAGAGGACACTTTCCTTCGTATCGCGTAAGTCCCTATTTACAGTGGGATTTATCTAAAAAGTTCCATATAATTTTGGTTTTCGCATCTTATTTTATTTTTCACTCAAAAGTTCTCTGCGGTTTCCTCCAAAAAATCCAAAGAAAACACAGCACAAATTTGTTTCTCCGTTTTTTTTTATGTCAAAATTTATCTTCGATTTTATGTACTGGACATTTATTTCGCGAGCTAAATGAGTGGGGAATTGCCCATCTATTTAAAATTAAGAATTTAGCGTGCGAACAGGATACTGCTTTACTAAACTTCCTCGATAAATTGTATCTCTATAGAAATTTTTATATGGGAGATACAATCGAGCGCGAGGAGGATACTAAACTTCAGCAATTACATTTTTTAAGCGATAGGTTCCATTTAAGGACAAGTAATCTTAAAGCTCGGCTTCTGTAGAGATATTTGCAGACGACTCCAACTACTTGGGAGAACTTAAATGCAGGACTAAATGCTATATGCAAGCATCTCTGTGTGCTGTTGAAAAGTTGTAAGTCCTTCTTTTGAAGAAAGAAAATAAATAGCCTGTTCGTACTGAAAACAATTTCGCCCAAAGCCCACTTAAAATACCAAACTGTCCCATATGTTTTTGACAGTGTCAAATGCCAAATGTAATTTAAACAGATTTATTTTTCGAATTTGCAACAATTTTTACAGCGAACACGAATTTTGAAAGCCGGCAGCTGATTCGTGCTCACATAAGTTCGCCATGCCTTAACTGGACTTACGAGTTACGATGTTACGATACAAGACCCCGTTGCTCGAAAAACGAGTTGAAAGCGTAGAACCATATGAAGGGTGTTTGTTTTTAAAATCTGCATCACTGTTTCCAGGGAAATTTGACAGCTGATACCTTTGCAATCACTTTATTATTTTGTTTTAGAGTCTTTCCGTACACGGCCCTTACTGCTCAAAAAATTAGCTGAAAATAAGACGTTCAGATTGCAGTTCACCCGACCCAGACGCGGTGCTTAATTTGAAACAGTTTTTGGAGGTGATTAAGTCGTAAATGATTAGGACGTAATTTTTTTTGACAGTAATGAACATTTCTGGCTGAAAACACCTTTTAGTATTCCATAATCTTTCTTCGGAAAAGTGCAAACGCTTTATTAAACAATTTTGAGATTAGTCAAAGTCCGTTGGTCTTACCCTGAAAATAAATTAAGGCAATCATATTTTTTTAACTTTCTAGAAAATACTTACAATTTCTACACCGACCTTAAATGGCAATCCATAAAGCCTTTTCAGGGTACCCCCAAGTTTGTCAGACTTTCGCAAGAAGTACTGGAAAATACCTTATGTAATGTTTTAATTGGGTTTGGAACTCATACCGATCCTTCAATAGTTAAGCTCTTTATTCTGTACTTATGTACATATCCCTAATAGGAATGGAGTAATTTGTCAAGTTTTTCATAAACTGCTTCAATATGGCGGTCGACTTAAAATATGCAAAGTCAATTCGAGTTGATCTTCAGTCGAACGATAATCATTGACGGAATTGAACCAGTTTTCAATTATCATAGTAGTAGATTTTTCACTGGAAAAGAGAGTTCTTAATCCCTTTTCGGGACTTTCAGCTGAGTACCCATAACTATTTGATCTGAGCGCACAACCCTAACAATCGGTATTGTTTTATTTTTCACATTTTCAGTTATTAAATAAAACATTTCATATCGGGTCTTTAAATATGATTTTATTCCGCTTTTCACGGTTTCAAGACGACCGTAATAAAATGATACATTTCACGGATGCTAAACTGTATATAAATCAAATTACCAGCATTAATTCAAAATCGTTTCCATTAAATAAACGTATAGTTAACACATACATATTTTTTTGTAAAAGTAAAACTTATTATTACATAAAAACCTAACTCAAGAGACTGGTACAAATATCTGTTGCATGCTTTAAATGTTCATACTATATAAATTTTGTGTAAAAAAATAAATAACTCTTCATCACCAATCAGCGAAACCTAAAGTTAACTATGCAATTTCTAAGTACATGTGTCAGAAAAAATATATATTATATATCATTACACACTGCAAACAAAAACAATACTACAAATATGTAGCCAAGTGTTTGCAAAATTTGTCTACACATATACATATTTGTATAACAACTTGACAATATGCAAATGGTTATAACCTTCCTGTTATTAAAAAAAAAAAAAAAAAAAGAGAATAAAAACGTAGTAAATCATAAGTTATTGTATAAGCAACTTCTTGTAATGAGTTAATTTGCAAATAAAATTTAAAAATCCAATCAAATTTAGCAAAAATAAACATTAAAAAAAAATATATAAATCAATAAGACTTTATTAACAGCTCCTTCGCAATTAATAACTTCTTGTAGTTACCACACAACTAGATGATGTCTAACTGTTGCAATACATAAAACAGAATTATATTGAATGTTTTAAATTAACACATTTGTTGTACAACGTAAATGTTAAACAAAAATTAATGAAACAACAGGTTTTACATGACTGTAACTGGCGCAAGGAAATTCGCTTCAAATAAAAGTGAGTTACACGTAGTGAAGGAATATGAACTCAAAGAGAATGTATAAAATAAAAATTTAAATTGAAACAAACAAATTTTCATGTAGCAAATGCGTTGTTATAAACTATTGTTGGAAACTAGCAAATCGACTCTAAATATTCAATGAGCATCATTTTGTTTTATTCAATGTGTATGTATGTGTGTAAGTGTAGATGATAATATAAGTATCATTAGAAAGCAAATTGTTAAATTTAAGAACTACACTTTATAGCAAACAAACAACCTATTTTGTTTATGACTGTAATAAAATATATTTTGTCGTTGAAAGTACGAATGAGTTTTGCTGGGTGGGGTTGTGATTTAATTTAATGAGCTCTCCGATATTCGCTTTGTAATGCAGTTTTTGGCTGAAACTGTCGCCACTTAACTTTTAAGCTTCATCAATTTTCAGTGCCTGATTTTGTTTTAGATGTATTAGAATATTCAGCAGTCTCTTGGTTTATACCTGAAGCGAACTGTTGCTAATAAAGCTTCTAAAAATTTGATTTCTTCTTGATTTCACCCCACAATAGATGCAGCTTCGATTTCCTTTTGGGCACATCCGCTGTCGTTAAGTGTGGTGGTAAATTTAAGATGAGTGATTGGGTCACTAAGAGCATTTCTTTTAAATTGATAGTCGTAAAGTAATTTATCCAGCGGAGTTTAACTATTTAAAAATACATCAATGGCTCATAGAAGTATATAGTGCACTGTTCCGACCGCTCTACTCAGTGTCTACTTAACTACTCCAACTCTGGTTCTTTGCATTCAACTCAATTGCCGATGGGCATGCATTTTGGGTGTTTCTTGTGTCTAGTTACACTGCAACTGTCCCAAGCCCGGCAATTTTTTTTTCTCGCCACGGGAGTTGCTACTATGTGCCATTGTTCTCGATCGTTCGCAATGACCGCCACTTATTCGATGACATTTCCTTCCACCATCACTGCTGACGTGTGTCGTCTCTGAGAATTGGTATTACCGCTCCACACGGCGATACCGTTGATTCTCTATGCACTTTTCTAGTGAAACTAAAAACTAAAATTTTTAAAAAAATTTCCCGAGAAAAATTCTTTTACAGGACATCTTAATCTGTACCTATAATAAAATTAGCCGTTTTCGTGTGTTAACGGTTGGCGTGAAAACTACTGCACAGATTTCGATGAAACTTTTTTTGAAATGTCCCTTAAGAACCCGAGAAGGACATAGGCTATTCCTTTCATTGCCATGCCTTTTTTTGGGAGTGTTTTCAACCAAAATGTGTTTTTTTTTCTGACTGTACTGCCTTTTAATCGCCATTACTCAAACAATTCTTAATCAATGCAAACAAAACAAAATACTCAACAGAGCCAACACTTCCATAATTATTTTAAGCTTTCTGTGTCATCTAGAAGCTGAGCTACAACCCAAAATCGAACAAGAAAAAACTAAATTTATTTTCTCAAATCGAAAATTATCAGCCACCGTTGTTCTTTATCGTTGTTCTGCTTTGGGGTGGTTGGCTGGCGCACATCGCACAATCACATCCATTTCAACAGAAACTGTGGGAAGTTTTCTCCGATTAGGTGAAACGAAAGTTTAACAACGACTACTTTATAAAATAAAAATATAAGACTTAACTTACTAATGTAATAGTACCTTATATCTACTTTAAATACTTTTGCTGACCAAAAGCATGATTTTCTAAGCACAAATTATTTTATTTAATTTTTAAAATTGCTTGTTTAAAAAAAAAAACATTTATAAAACATAAGACTCAGTAAGGAACGTAGTAGGAACTTTGTCAGTCTAAGCAATTAAACAGCGTCAACAACGTTGTGCACAAAATTACCAGCTGTTAGAACTTTAACAAATTAGAGTTTTATGTTGGCAAATAAATAATATGATTAACTAAATGTAGTTATAAACAGAAAATATTTCGAAGTTCACCATCTGTGAAAAGAAGAAAATGAGTGCATTCAGTAATTTTTTTAGCAAAACAGGTTTACATGAGTGGTGCTGGCGCGTATGCAAATGCAATGCTTTCACTCAGAAATAGTAAGCCAGCATTTAAATGAATTGATATCGAGTTCGTATATTTGGTGCTCCTGCACAAAAAGTTACCAAAGCCAGATAAAAAAAATTAACAAGATTTGGTAAAAAATTTCCGAAGTGGCAACCGTGTCCGTAGGTCGTAGCCCATCGACGGCCGAAGAGAGTTACAGACATAGGAAATCTAATAGAGAATTTTCAAAATTTGCGGCGGAATCGGGTAGGAGCGCTGTTATGTTATTTCAAAACATACTTTTTGTTGTCAGCTGTCATTTTTGCACAGAAAATAGTTTTGGATAAATGCCGCTGTTGTTGATATAAATATTATAATTGAGTTACTCGAAGTACTAATTCTACGCAGACGAAGTCGCGGGTACCAGCTAGTTTTAGAATAATTTTCTTAGTGCCTGAGCCCTCAAGGTCGCCGTTAAAGCTTCGGTAAAATATTCAATAGCTCAGGATCCAAAAATGTTCTTGTTAAATGTGAATGTGATATTTTAGCGCCACTCCAGAATAGCCGCTAGCTCCAATATTCTGTGGCATGATTCTCTTATGTTTTTGAGCAGCAGTAATATATTATAAACTAAAACTTAAAAGTTCCAAGGAGCTTGTAGTATTTCCTCATGTATCCGACAGGCCCAACCTTCACCGTATTTTTTATTTTTTATTTTTGTTAAATGAGTTCCTTTGTTTGTATCCTTTTGTAAATTGACCACCGAAACTGAGAGCTCCAACAGAATTATCGCTTAGTAACAGGCTTAACAGGATTTTTCGTTTCGTTTCAGATTTTAGACAAATACCTCGGTGTGCGGTGACAGCTTAATTTTGAAATTTTGATTTAACACAAATTACCCGTCCGTCCTTTGTTCCTTTTAAATTCTTTATTTTTTATTTTTGGTAAATTACCTGTAATAAAACATCATTAAACTCCACTGAGTAGCGGTAAGTAGAAAATATTGCCACGTGTATAAATTTTCATCTTGAAAAGTAATAACACGTTTCGTAGGCGTATACTTGTTTTCTTTACATTCTTTCTTAAGGGTCGCATGTCACACAATGTGCTTCCTTGACAATGAAAGAATATTTTCTATTCTTCTGCAATAATAAAAAAAAAACCTCCACAAGGGGTTTGCTGCTTTCTTCAGTTAAGTTCCTTGCCAGATCGACGAATTGCCTTGTCCAATTTATTTAGATTGCCATGCTTCTTCTTCGACCTGACAGCCTGATTGGTTGACTCGCTCCTGAGTTATGTTTTCAAATTATTTTTTCCATAAAAGTCATTTAACTTAAACTCAAGTTTACAAAGGACGGACAACGGATGTGCGATTATTATCGCGCGATTGAATGGAATTCGAATTCAATCGATGGCGGTGTGAGTCCCATGGGAAAGGGAAAATACCAAGGAGCGAAATATCATTCAACAGATGCTAAGAGCAACAATTGCTGTTGCGGCATCAGCAGCTTTGAAATACATTCACGTCTCGGGCGGTGAAATTAAATTAAGTTTTTTTTTTTCTTTATGCTATAGATAGTCCCTCGTCTCGTGTAGAAGATGGCGTTTGTTGCGCCAACTGAAAATGTTATTATTTAAGGGAAGATCCCTTAGGGTGTGAATCCGAAAAAAAAATTACTTAAATCATTCTACGTGATTTATAGCTCCCGAATTGCAGTGTTGTCACCGCCTCTGTGAGCACAGACGATGTCAATAATGGATGCCAATGAAATTATGGAGATAAATTATATTTTCGACGGAATTCTGCAGGGGGAATCCTTCGGCGAAAATCAATGTAAATTGTAATTAGTTTCTTGGTTACAAATTGCAATTTTTTCATAACGTTAATAAGAGGCAATCTTTTTGCTGGGTGGCGGAGTACTTTAATAGCCAATTTTTGTTTGCCTTTGGGAAAGTTGCGATTTTCTTTCTAATTTCGTGGCCAGTTAAGCATTGTGACAATGGTGCGTATGCAAGGTGAAATATAAGTCGTTTTTATATGGTGTCGCGGATAAATGCTGTAATTTTTTATAAGGGATAAGCCTTTATCCACACCCGGACCTAGTTAAGTTGCGACTTTGTGAGCTGATACCATAGTTAGTTATGTAAGGATTATGTAGCACAAATTTCGATGCTGATTTTAGCTTAAAAAGGGGTGCAATTTATGTAATATTTTCCCATTATCAAGCCTTTAGCACGGGACTGGTCAACAGATTTCGAGCAGTACACCCTAGCATCCGATGCAACTTTTTGGGAGTGCCAAAAGAACATATAACAGTAATCGATGTATGAAAGAAATCCATTCCGGAGGACGTTTTCCGCAATTAAGATAAAGTCAAACTCCTTGTATCAAAATGCCGTCTTATGGATAGACCCCGTTAGCAAGATGCAAGCCGCTCAATTCAGCTTCGGAGGAAAACCACGACAAGCACAATTTACTTCAATATTTTTTAGTGAATACATACTTGAAAAAACTAGACAAACGTCATTTTAATTACGTCGAAGCAGTGCTGTAGTTCCGATTGTGTACGCACTTCAGTAGACTCTTAACCCAAATGCTACAAACGATGACCCAGTTTTAGAAGTTTGGGAGTGTCGAAGACGATCACTCGGCCTATCACTGCAAGTCCAAGCTCAAAGCAAGTATTTGCTATTTAACTAAAAACTCGCCCGCTGAGCCTACATCTAAACTTGTGGATAAGTCATGTGAAATCTGACATCGATCGTGAAACGGATATACGTTCTTCAAAAACTCTTCAAAACCTAGAGCTCCCTTTCATCAACTCATTGATGTGTTACTGCTTGACACGATTAAAAAAAAATTTGTAAAGTCAGCAGCAGTCTATACCTTGTAGGTGGCGCAAAAGTTGTCCTCCGGTGTTTTTGGCTGTAATTTTTTACGATGGAAAATCTTTGGTTCTGCGTTTAGATTATGTTTATTTGATGTCTTAACTTGTTCCCATTAAGTTGAGTAAATGGCCTCTTTACCTCTGACGAGCTTTACTAATTCCGTGCCAGCACATTAGCCACGATGAATTCAAAGTAACTTAAACCTCAACGCAATCGAGAATCTTTTGACTTTACTACAGATTCCATAGTGTCCTCTTAAATTATCCCATAGCCTCTGCTACCACCGGCATTTCATTGGTTCCTTCACTACTTCTCCCCATGTTACACCCACCCCAATCTCTGATCATTTTTACTTCCTGGCAGAAGTCAAATTTGCATCCAGATGTCAAATTTCGAGCGCCTGTCCTCGACTAGTGACCTTGATTGCAGTTATGTTTTTCCACAATTGGGAGACCACAGATTTTTCCAAAACATTTACCCACACCCTGAGTAATATAGTCATTGCCGAAAAAATAAAACACTTTTCTTTTTCTTTTAATACGTCTTTATTTAATAAAGATCGAACTGAAACTGAAAACTTAAATACTAATTTTTCATAAAGATTTTTCATAACTTACTAGCACAGCTAAGACGCGGGAGAGCAAACAGTAAATCACGGTAACGGTGAAATATGTGAAGTTGCTTCCGTTTTTGTGTCCATATTTGGGCATGATTTTGTAGAGTGTAGTTTGCTGTGCCTACACATGACTCCTGGTGGCAGATTTCGTATGGCAAAACTCGTCTGGGCGATATCGTTATTGAAACTTTGATGACCATAATAAGTTATATTCTGGCCGAATTTGGTTGACTTCCGTCAGCTTTCATTACATTTGTGGAAAATGAACTGGATTAAGCTTTTAAACTCGTAATTTTTGCACTTAGTTGCTAGTTTTGGAGGTCTATCGTTCCGACGATAATCGTCTGAAATGTAACAAAATAAGTGCCCTGCTAATAAGCCAGCCTCGATTGTAAACCTCACATAAGCGTCCAAGTCTTTATTTAAAGAAAAGGGCTTCCTACAGCACTGCGGCAAGTCTACGGGCGAGTTCATAATTGCAGCATTGTTGCACATGCAATGCAGAAAATGTTCATTAACTGCAATTACGAACAGAAATACTGCTGCAAGTTTGCAGCAGTTTTGCGTGTCCCAAAAAGGGTTCATTTATGTTATATTATATTAATATACTAGCTGTACCCACCCGGCTTCGCCCGTGTAAATGTGGTTTCAGAACAGTTGATGGAAACAAAATTAAGAAATTTGCTGTCTTGTTGGGGACATATTTTTTTGGCTGTTTTGTTTCTATCGAATAAGATAGTGATATTTGCTGCATTACTTACCCTGGAGCACTTTACATATAACTGCCCGTGCTTGAAGCAATTCTTGCTTAACTCAACTCCCGCATTTCTTAAAGTTTGATCCTGTGACTTATGGATTGTCATTTCAAAACAAACATTAATAGGCAATCGAATCGGTTTAAACTGAAATGAATAATTACTGTGAATTATTTGTATTCTTGGTATAAACACCGCATCTCCTTTACCACACCCAGTTAAAATTAAAGCCTCATGTCAAGCATTATGTTGCTTATGTTATGGGAACTCCAACTTATAATACCATTTTATGAGCATTGAGGCCATGGGCTGTTAAAAACGCTATTTAAAAACTCTACTCTATAAAAAACGAAATGGGTAATTACCCACGATCTGGTATCACTGAAAGCTATACCTATCTGATATTTCTTTCATAGAATTTTTTTTTTGTAAGTAAAACAGAGGTAAACATATTTTTCCTACGTATTTGACATTTCTTTTATGGGTTTTTTTTTTCTTAGCAAACCAAACAGCATACTGCCTCTGTCTGTCTCCCTCTCCGCCACAGGCCACAGGAATAAAATAAGGTTAAAAGAGATGTGAATATATTGCGCGGTTAGTGTGTTTGATTTGAGAATGAAATGCATATCCACTCACCCAGGTGAAAATAGTAGAAATGTTTCAAATTTTGCCTATTTATTTAAAAACTTTTTAAGTTATCGAATTCATGGATATCCTAAAATGTAACCGCAGATGTCCTCTATAAGCTGGTGTTTACTATATTTAAATGCTCCCAGTATTTTCGAACGAAAAGCGTGACAAAGAAAAAAGCGAAACCAAACGATAAAATAAATTACTCTTGTCAAATTTTTTCCGGAATTTATAGCGAAATAGAGTTGAAACAAAGTGGATATTGTGGGCCTATTTATCCTCTATAGGACTGATAATAATGCATCAGAATATATTCAATAGTTTCTAAGATTTTTGCATTTAAAGACATGCAGTCAAATTCAATCTCGAACAGAACTACACCAATTTTATTTATATGATTTTATTTATATGATGATATCGGTCTAACGTACCCTACTTCCAATCATAGACACCAGCGTTACTAAAATATTCCAGTCAAAAATAAAAACATCAGAAAACAGAAAATCCTGCTACACTTTGCCTTGTACTCACAAATCTTGTTAAGTGTAAGATCTTATAAAATAGTACTGTAGACGCTTTTAACTCTTTAACCATAGCTTGTTCTCAGATCTTTACCTACCTACTTAATAAAATAAGAAAAGAACCAACCAAACTTTTGATTAACGGGAAAGATTCGTTCGACCCATCCGTGCACTTCATTTTTTTTTGTTCCGAGATAAAAAATGCCCTTCTGCGTTCTTTTAGCTTTTTTTGAAAGGCAAATTGCCCAAAAATGGGTAATTACCCACGATCTGGGATCACTGATAGCTATACCTGTTTGACATTTCTCTTATGGTTTTTTTTTTCTTAGCAAACCAAACAGCATACTGCCTCTGTCTGTCTCCCTCTCCGCCACAGGAATAAAATAAGGTTAAAAGAGATGTGAATATTATTGCGCGGTTAGTGTGTTTGATTTGAGAATGAAGTGCATATCCACTCAGCCAGGTGAAAATCGTAGAAATGTTTCAAATTTTGCCTATTTATTTAAAAACCTTTTAAGTTATCGAGTTAATGGATATCCTAAAATGTAGCCGCAGATGTCCCCTATAAGCTGGTGTTTACTATATTTAAATACTCCCAGTATTTTCGAACGGAAAGCGTGACAAAGAAAAAAGCGAAACGAAACGAAAAAATGAATTACTCTTGTCCAATTTTTTCCGGAATTTGTAAAGATATAGAGTTGAAACAAAGTGGATATTGTGGGCCTATTTATCCTCTATAGGACTGAGAAAAATGCATCAGAATATATTCAGCAGTTTCTAAGATTTTTGCATTTAAAGACATGCAGTCAAATTCAATCTTAGTCGAACAGAAGCTACACCAATTTTATTTATATGATTTTAACTTTTTAATAAAAATAAAAAAGAAACTTAAGTAAATCTATTAAATTCTCATTTATTTTACTAAAATATTTTTTCCTGCCATCTTTTTGCAACTCGGCAACAAATCCAAATTCAATGCAGAGTTGATCGCAATTTGACAGTCATTTCACTTATATGAACGCAGATGACAACTGCCCTCACGTAAAAATATTGCAGTTTTTTTTTATATCTACTAATGACCGCAAAAACTGCAGTGCTGCTGCATTTTTACTCTTATGAACTCAGTCTACATCTTCAAAGCTGTTTTTTATTTTCAGCTATTTTCCATATAAATCATCGATTTACATGCACCTAAAACAACAGCATATGATCCTGCTTCTCATCGAGATCACGAATCATGATCTGAAAATTATTTCTACTATCTCCGACTACGTGGCTTGTTTTATTTTTAAATGTTGGTGTGCCTGTAAGCGATAGCCACATAATCACGCTGCCAGACTAAAAAATTTAACACAAAAAATCAAATGTTTTTTTTCGCATTCGAATAAACTCCCTGTCCGTATTCCGAGTTATTTTATTTTTTCCCGCCCTCTAAATGTATGTCCAGACCAGCCAAACATTTGATAAAATCCATATTTATTTCTAAAACACTTATTAAACAAAACAATTTTTATGAAATGTTTAGAAATGTTTTACTGGTACGGACCTGGACACCAAATTTATGAAATGTTTCACAGTTACCCAATCGAGATGGGAAATCATTTTTGTTTTACAAGTTCCCCTGCAGAAAGTGAGCGCTGTTTTTCGATTACCTAATATTTGTTATTAAATAAAATAAAAATGTCCAGAAAAGCTTGGAATACCTAATGAGAAAGTGATTTATTTAATACGATTATTTGAATTAAATCGCGTGTCGCGTGATTGCCGAGACCAAAACTACAAAAGTAAAAACTTACTCGCTGCTAAAGCCCGTATGACACTACATTTTTTCCTCTTTTTATAATGTTGAAAAGTCAGCGGTGTGTAAAAGAGACTAAAAGTGTATTACGAAAGGGGTAGCAATTGTTTGCAAAGCAACTGAAAATTTTCAATAGAATTTATTTTCATATAATCGTGTAATGTCAAAAAAAGCTGCCGGCAGCTGAAAAATGTGATTTGAATAAATTTTTAATGAATTTTTTTGACGTGTCTACATTAATAAAGATGGTGTGTACGCACTCACTCCTATCGGGAATTTTCGTTCTAATTTTTCGTACTCCTCTAGTTTCATTTTAAAAGCAGAAAAAGTGCAAAAAAAAATGTAGCGTCATACGGGCTTAATAATCCCGCCACATTATTTTCTTCTAGTCCAAAACGGGATACAGTTAAAACATTTTATAAAATGTGAAATGTTTATAAAATCTGTCCGATTTGCTTCAGAAACATTTCAAAAATATTTCTGAAATGTTTCGCGGGTCTGGACACACCTTAATATGCCAAGATAAACTCAAGTGCAAGCAGCAAAATATTGTGTTGCTTATTTGAACATAAAATACTTTAAATTTGTTTCACGAAAATATTTTTGAAAAGAAAATTTATGCAAATTTGATTCAAATATGGTAACACCCCCGACAGAGCAGAGTAGTTGCAATATGGCTGGTGGCAATATAATGTTTGTAAAGGGTGATTTTTTAGCTGGTTTGGTTTTGGCAACACTGGTTTTGACAGCTGACGTGTGTTTAGTACCTTGTGTCACTGTCAAACAGCTTCAGTTTGGTTTGCAATTTAACCATGGATCGTCTTACAAATGAACAACGCTTGCAAATTATTGAATTTTACTATCAAAATTCGTGCTCGGTTCGAAATGTTCATCGCGCGCTGCTTCCATTTTATGATCGGCATTCTCGACCTTCTGAGCAGTCTATTCGGAAGATTGTGACCAAATTTCGCACCAAATTTACTTTGTTGGACATTAAACCACCAACACGTTTACGTACTGTGCGTAGTGAAGAAAATATTGCGGCCGTATCAGCTAGTGTGACAGAAGACCGCGAAATGTCGATTCGGCGCCGTTCCCAGCAGTTGGGCCTTTGTTACAGCACTACGTGGAAAATTTTGCGGAAGGATTTGGGCGTAAAGCCTTTTAAGATACAGCTGGTGCAAGAACTAAAGCCAGCCGACCTACCACAACGCCGAATTTTTGGTGAATGGGCTCTTGGAAAGCTGGCCGAGGATCCGCTTTTTTATCGAAAAATTGTGTTCAGCGATGAGGCTCATTTTTGGTTGAATGGGTACGTAAATAAGCAAAATTGCCGCATTTGGAGTGAAGATCAGCCAGAAGCATTGCAACAGCTACCAATGCATCCCGAAAAAGCCACTGTTTGGTGCGGTTTGTGGGCCGGCGGCATTATTGGGCCATATTTCTTCAAAGATGATGCGAATCGCAGCGTTACTGTCAATGGTGAACGCTACCGAGCGATGATAACAAACTTTTTTTTGCCCGAAATGGAAGTTCTTGACTTGCATGATATGTGGTTTCAACAAGACGGTGCCACATGCCACACAGCACGCGAAACAATGGCGCAATTGCGAGGCGAGTTTGGTGAACAGTTAATTTCACGTTTCGGGCCGGTCAATTGGCCGCCTAGATCGTGCGATTTGACACCATTAGATTATTTTTTGTGGGGGTATGCCAAGGCTAATGTGTATAGGGACAAGCCCGCTTCGATTGACGCACTGGAAGCCAACATCCATGCATTCATTCGTGAGATACCGGCCGATATGTGTGAAAGAGTATGCCAAAATTGGACTCAGCGGATGGGCTACCTGAGACGCAGCCGCGGTCAACATTTGCATGAAATTATCTTTAAACATTAAATTGCAAGGTTCAAACTATCGATTCAAATAAATATTTCATTCATTTTTTCGATTTTTTTGTGTTTTTTTTTTTAAAAAAGTTCTAAACCTCTTAAAAAATCACCCTTTAGTAGCCTGTGTTATCTGTTTTGTTTTTGAAAGCAACTGTTGGAACAATTCACTTTTCAATAATCCGTCTTGTTTTATTTTTGTGATCTGATCCAGATCAGATAACGCTGATAATAAAAAATCAGCTATTTTATCACCTACCGTGGTTAAAAACCTCTCAGCTTATGCGCCTCATATCAAAATTTAAATTCAAAAAAGAAACCAATATATTAAATAATTATTTTTGTTTTTTATTTCTATACATTTAAGGAAAATAATTATTTACATTTTGATTTAATAACATTTTTCGTTTTCCTCCACTTAAGGCCAACAATAATAATTTATAACTTAACACGTCTTACTGAAATTATATAAGAAATTCTTTAAAAATTGTCGTCGTTTATTTGTGTTTTTTTTTTTTTTGCATTATTTGTTGATGCCACAAATGGCACATATCTATGTATACGTGTGTTGTCCACTTTTCCTCAACTAAATACAAGTGCAAATATATAAATTTTCTGCAATTTTTTTCTTATGAAAAACAAAAGTTTACATTTTCCTGTCGAATTTCTTACAACAAAAAATGTTGACTAATATAAATTTTTGGTTAATCTATGACTGCATCGACCCATTTTAGAAAGTGTGAACATTTTTCGTCTAAAATGGGCCAAGATATTCATAGTCGATTGTCTCACTCTCTTAACAAACAATAATTACTTTAGTGCCAAATATTGTTTTGTGAACTAAATTGCAAACTGTGTGTGGGTGTTTTTTGTTTGTTTGTTTGTTTAATAAATTAATATATGCATATGAATAAATAATAAGTTGTGATCAATGAAGTTATGTTGTCATATACCAATTTTCGCTACAGAACTTTAATTGTTTTAAATTGTTTTACACTACAGACTAAGCGTTATGTATGTTTACTTAAGGTGTATTTTTTTTCGATTTTCATTTTTTGTTCTATAATTTTAGTTTTGCTCTTCTACATTAATGGTGATGACCATGGTTGGTCAATAGTGACCTCCACTGTGTCGATGTTCCCGTCTGGCATTTGCCGATTGTTCGCGGTATTCACCGCCGCGACTACTGCTCTTGTGATGGTGATGATGGTGGCGTTTCTTTTCACCTTTGAAAATAATATAAGTGTAAGGAACGGAAGAAGAAATTCAGATGACCGGCGTAATTACCTACCTTTAAGGCAAACATCGGAGACAACGAGCTCTGAGTTGTCGCGTAACCCATAGTTGTCACGTCCGACCCTGAAATTGTTTGCAGTTTGAACATTTTTCTTTGTGACAAACTCCCAGTAATGCTCACCTGTCTAGATTCTCCCGAGACCGTTGGATGTTCTCCCTTAGATTGTCCCTCGATCGGGCGACACTGGGTGGATCCAGAGTGTCCTGTGTCTTCTTCCGCAGCGCGTTGTGTGAGCTGTTCTTCGAAGCCGATTCATGAAGGTTCTCCCAGGCTTGACGGTAATACCTGCCAGAGAGCGACTGTGTACTTCGTGGTGAAATAAAATTTAGCGCAGCGACTCTTACCTGTTGAGGCCGTTCCTCGATCCCGAGGTGGAGCTGTCGAACGATGCGACAGTATTGCAGTCAGGCGAGGCCCTGTGTCGGTAGTGATGCGTTGTGCGATTTCTGAAAAGAAAAATGGAAACTCTGTATTTTCAAGTACAAGACCAACCTAACAACATGGTTGGGTCCCGGTAAAACAGGAAGAAAAGGCCTAGGTGCGAATTTACTGTGAGAAAAAGAGTGGGTAAGATGCATCTGTGCTTAGTGAGGGCTGGTGTGAGATGCGAGTAGCAAAGTGTGTGAATTATTGTTGGTTTTTTTTTTTTTTTTCAATATTCTTACATTTCGCTTGAATGGCACGCTTTTAGTGTATGGCACCTTACGGTTGTATTTTCTGCACTTCATAAGGGCGGATTACTAAAGTATCCGGCACGGCTATTGTATGCGGCTCGTCCGAATGTACTAAAGTCACGTCTACCGAGCTTTTGATCGTGGAATGGCAACGCAAGTACATTGTACAGAAGCGTGGGCGTGTAATTGCTATCGTAAATGGCCGAACTAAGGTAGCCCGTTCGCACACGAGAATTGCGTACTTCAAGCCGTTGCGACTTGCGGTGGTGCATGCCATTGGGGGAGCTAGATTCGAACCAATACACAGTCATTAGATGGTGTTAATATGTTTGTACATTTATGTTGATAAAGTATTTCAAAATTATATAGTTTGTGAACAAAATTGTATTACCCGGTAAAATTGGGTGTTCCACAGGGAACAATTCTTGGGGTTATACTTTTTCTAGTTTATGTTAATCATATCAAAGATTGTTTTACATTTTCAAAGGTCTCCTTATTTGCGGATGATACATTAATCTACATTGTTAGAACAAATTTAAAAGACTATAAAACCAGGCTAAATTTAATTCAGGTACCTAGAGTGAGCCTTCCACTAAAAAATTAAAAATGTCTCCACTTTTAATAAACCTAGTATCACGGTCATGCTTTGGAACAGGGGATTCAAGTGATATTTTCTGTTGCACCTAGGAGCAGGTTTGTGTTGGAAATATAGGAAGCTTTGTATTTTCTAGTTTGAAAAATGGAATCCGAGTATTCAGTACTATCTTGTATTTTACAAAAAAAAAACAAAGAGAAAGCGTAGGTACGTATGGATTTTTTTAATACCCTTCAAACCGACCTTCATACTGTGATGATAGCAATAGCTTAACTTTAATTCAAAGAGACTGCTGAGAGGCGATGCCATCTTTGGAAATAGATCCATGTGCTTTAGGGTTTTCTCTAAAGCTGTTGAAACTTACGCCCTTCTTGGCGAGCTTTTTAAAGCAGTAAAACATAATAGAGAGCGTAAACACTGAAAAAAAGTGGTAGACAGCTCAACATCAGCGTTGCCACTTCAATAAAAGAGGAGCGCAGTAGATCATTAAAAAAATGCAGTAGATTCGATCTTTACGCAGTAGGTTTTTTGTAATACAAAAAAAAAAAAAATAAAAAAAAACAATTGCTTAAAACTATATTAATCATCACTTTAATAAGTTCACAATAAATTGGCTTCGTTCAGTGGTTCTTTGCAGGAGTTATTTTTATGCATGGTTTTTGTAAAGCTGCTTAAAATAATGTTCATCAAACAAAAAAAGTGCAGTAGATTGGATTTAGTGGCAGAAGATTTATTTTTTGCAAAAAGTGCAATAGATTTACCGGTATTGCAGCAAAGTGGCAACGCTGCTCTACATAATGTCGCAGCTCTGGCTCTTCAGTCAATATAAAACCGAAGAGCAATAATGGGTCGTGTAAATAAAATCTAGCATTTGCTTTGAGTAAAGTAAAAGCCCTAAACAAATGCTTTGAATCGGTATGAACAAAGACCTGCTTTGCTAAATTAAGTTCGAAAATTCGAGCATAGCATTTACTAGCATTTACTTCGCCTTGCAGTTCCTGTCAAGTCCGACCAGTAAATTTGAATCTATCTTCAGATTCTAACGACTTTTGTGCAAAAATAATCAAAAGCAAGATAAGTGCAACCTAAGCTCCAATTGCATCAGGGAACATGATTTTTGTTAGCTTGTTGATGACGACTAAAAAAGAAATCAAGTTTCTTGATTAATATTAACCAGTTGGTTAAAAGCTACAGAGCTAGTTTGTTATTAACGAACGAGAAAATATAGAGGAAATTCTACAAACGGCTGAAACCTTCCCTTTAGTTGATCTCGACATTCCCTACTATGTATCTTATCCAGGGGGTTAATTCTGGTTCTGTGAAAGAGAAAGAGAAGAGAATCGAATTTTCGAAAATTCGCTTTCATACACTGCTTTAATTTTTTCGATTCACTCAATACTAAAAAGCGATTCTCGTTCAATAAGTGAAAATATCGTGGTGAATTTAATATCACTAAAAACATTCACTTCAAAATGAGGACGTGAAAAAAAATTATACAATTATAATATACGAGAATCGAAATTGCGGTGAAGGTGTGAAAACATTTTCAATTCACTTTTTCACGGAACCAGAATTGACCCCCAGGAAGGGGTGAGTGGCAATTAGACAATGTCACCAAACACTGTGAAATAGCGTTTTACACAGACGGCTCGAAAATAGGGAAAGGCACTGGTTCTGGCATCTACTCTGTAGACCCACAACTGAAAGTGTCTATACGACTACCGGATACAAGCAGTGTCTTTCAATCAGAAGTTTTAGCTGTTCTTGAGGCGGCAGAGCTGCTGCAGATGAGATTTATGTCTGCAAGGGATATTGCCATCTACATCGATAGCCATGCTGCACTCAAGGCACTGGAATCCTTTAACAAATAAAGTGCACGACTGGGTCGAACGTAACTTTCTCGTTCATCAAAAGTCTTAATTTAAATGAAGTGGGAGTTGCTGATTGTGTAAGCTCCAAGTTGTTGGAAATATTTTTAGGGTATATTCAACATGGTTGAAAAAAATTAGAAGTTGGGAATATTTGCTAAAAAGAAGTTTTACGTAGCTGTTATTGGATTTTCATTGGAAGTTGGGGCATTGTTATTATTTCAAAATTATACCGAAAATATGTGAATACAGATCTCAAGTAGTAGGTAGTAGGTAGTTATTTTTGAAAAATATTTAAGAAATTGATTTGTTCGAATTTTTCGAGAAAAACTAAGTGCGGTATCTTATTTAGAATACTTTTATCTTTAATATGTATTTTGGTCTATATCGTTAGAGTGGTTTTTGTAAAATTTGTCAGACAAAACAGTAATAAATATTGCAATGTCTAGTTTGAAAAATACTGTTGCTTAACTATTTAGCTGAAAACCGAGTACAAGTTATTGTTCGGGATGTAAGCATTACTTGGATTTTAAAGCTTTATCGAAATCGAAAATGGGGTTTTCGAGATATGAGCAGTTTTTTAAAATAGCGTTTGTGGTGATTCGAATTGAAAATTAAGGACGCAATAATTTTGGAAACATCAATTTTACTCTATGTTTGTATTTTGGTCAAAATCGTTATCGCCGTTTTCAAATAAACTAAAGGAAACAACATTTTTCAAAAATTAATTTTTCGAAAACTAATTTTACGATAATACAGAAATGATCATATTACCTTCGAAATGAATTTTTGTTACAATCGTATGGACCGTTTTCGAGATATGTCCAAATTTCAAAAATACCGTTATTTTATTTTTTAGCTGAAAACTGAGTATGCAGTTATGTTAACTTCACCCACTTAAGCTTAAATATCAATTTTTGTTGAAATCATTAGAGCCGTTTTTGAACAAATCAAACTGTTATGAAAATTTTGTATGGGAAGTACCATTCATATTGAGGTTACCATGCAAACAAAAAATCGGCCCCGAACTGTAAGGCCCCAAACTTTAAATCCGAAGTTTGAACGAAATCCGTTCAGCCGCTTAGGCTGTAGGCCTCGGGACATACAGACAGACAGACGGACAGACGGACAGAATTTTGCGACACACTTTTTTGAGTTCGCCTATCATCGTAATGTCAGAATTGATTAACATCTCGAGTTCGACATTTTGTACGAATACAATATCTCTCTCTTACTACGTAATGGAGAAAGTTAAAAATCAAATAGAAATGAAGGCTGATCTGAGGTGGTCAAACATCATTGGCATAAAGTGTCCAAGGCACTTTGACATCAACTCGACATCAAGAGATGAAAATATCACACACATACTGTGTGAATGCGAAGCAATATCTCGCAACCGAAGGAAGTTTCTCGGTAGGTACTTTTTCCAACATCTTGAAGAGATAGACCACACAAACTTTAAAGGACTACTTTATTTCTGTATGGAGATTAATTGTGGTTTACTGCAATCAGTTCCCTATGGATCGCGATGGGCTCTTTTGATGCCTAGTGCCGCATGAGACCTTACTATCTCATGCCCCTTTTTACCTAACCTAACCTAACCTATTGCAGCTCATCCTACGAACAGAAAGATGAATTACAGCTCAAAAGTACGCGGAGAAGTATTTATTTATTACCGATTTAGATGTATGTGTGTAATCGTTGGTCAGATGAAGTTAAGTTAAAATAAAGAATAGGTATTTAGAAAAAATATTTTTCAGAATAAAAATAGGGACAGAGCGGAACTATTGCAGACAGAGGAGCTCTAAAAATATTTAATGAAGGTTTTAGTGAAATCTATTATGCATACTTTCTAGTTAGGTCCTTAAAAAGAATTCAATGACAGACATGCCTTAATTCTTTGCTCTTCATTTCTGATATCCCTTTCCCATCCTTGAGCAAAACCCTTCAACCTACATTCACATTTTCAGATCTCATTCTACAACAACTCGGCTATTCGAAGGCTAGTTGAAATATTGGGTAGAGAGCACATACCCCTACACTATCGATATGTGGCTAATTGAAGATGGCGTTTCCGACAGAATTGGTTAACCCATTCCGAGGTGTGTGTGGAAATATTTGGTGTTTCGAATATTTCAGTCGGCAGGACTTTTAACACCAAAGACATTTTTGTTGGTTGTGATTTGCCTCACTTCCAAATGCGGACAACTCGAATAAATAAATAAATAGATCTCTCTAGGTCGACGTGCCTCTTCATCGCTCAGGCGAGTCAGAAGCTTAAATAAAAAAAAAATAACTCCAATACAATAGGTGCCTATCCAATGCAAATCGTACAGTCAGTCATTGTATAGGGGAGTGCGTGCCACCCGCATTAGTATGTGAGTCCTACTACCTAAATGCGCAAAATAGAAGACTGTATGTCTATGTATGACTGCAACTTACCTCCTAACAAGAATGATAATAGTCGTGATGACCGCTGCTAGGAACACAAATCCACCGAAAGCGCCCAGAGCAACAATAGCGCCCAAATTGAGTTTGGCCTCCTTGCCTTCCTTTCGCTCGGGATTCTCCACAGAGAATGGTATGTTCACGTTCGGCGATTGATTCTGTCGAATGTTGACGCTGTCGGAAATCTCATTATCCTGCGGATGAGCGTTGAGGATGATGTTGTGCGTATTGCGAGCGGTTGTTGTTTCATAAGTTGGAACCAGAGGTCGAACCTTAGTGGACACTGTCGACGCAATCGGGCTAAGTGCTGGCAACTCGGTGGACGTGGATGTAGTGGTCGATGGTCTTGGCATTGGCGTGGAAGATGGTATTTTGTTCTTGGGCACAATAACCGGGCGGAGAATTCTCCTGGGTGGGAACTCCTCACGGACGGTTCCGGGTACCACAAATGTGACATCTTCATCGGAATCGGCTGGAAAATTACAAGCAAAGTTTAGTAGATGCAGTTGCGGAAGGCTTCCTGACTTACTTTCGCCATTAATTTCGACCATGGGTGTTGAGCTTATCGACAGCGTCGTCGATATTGTGGGCCTGGTTGGTCGTCGAGTGACGGTAGTCTTGGGCCTGAATGTGGTGGTGGATGGTGTCACTGGGAGCGTTGATGTTTCTATTTTTGTGCATCGCGGCAGCGCACTGCTCCATTGTCCACTGCTCAAGCAGGTGAGAAGTCGGTGTCCCTCTAGACGGTAGCCTGCGGGACATGAGATCTCTGCCTTTGATCCGAAGAAGGTTCCATTTGGTGCCGAGATAATCGTGTTGTAGTAGTTACCAGGAAGGGTGTCGCACTCAACAACTGTAAGCAGAAGTGTGTTCACTTTAAGAGGAGAACAAATGGTGGGGGTAGTTTGTACTTACTTTCACAGCGTGGTGGTGGTCCGTTCCAGCGCTCGTCAAAGTCGCAGGTCAGCAGGGCGCGTCCCAGCATTTCATAGCCCTCATTGCAGTTGTACTTAACCAAACTGAGGTATCCCACTGTTCCGTTCATCAGATCGTATGAGCCGTGTGGAATAGAGGCTGGCAGTCCGCATTCGATATCTGCAAATGGAACACAGTTAGAACGTCCTTTTTGAATCAAGGCTCAGACTTACATTTGCACACTGGCGGGAATTCATTGTAGAATCCAGTTTCCAGACAAGTGCGCGTCGCGGGTCCAACAAGTAAATGGTTCTTGTCACAGGTGTACATAACCTGAGCGTCAACTTCGAATCCTTTCGGTGTAACCATCGTGGAGTTTGGCGGCTGCTCTGGCCGCCCGCAGGTCTTTGGCTGATGCTGGCATATGAAGTTTAGCAAAGTGTTGCAGTTGGTGTCGCTCCATAGCCACCCCTTGGAGCCGTCAAATCGTGCACAGTCCTCATCGCCGCCGGGGTGGTTCCAAAAGGATACAGTGACCTCCTCGCCATCGGTCCACTTCCACGAGCTCCTGTCTTCGGAGTCACGAATGGCGCCCATCCAATACTGTGAGCTGACATCGCTGCGGTGTCTGCGCCACAGTTCCCAGCTGATGAAGCCTTGGAGTGCCGGGTTGCTCTCGCTAATGAGGGTGCCACCGCGAGAGCGACAGAAAGACAAAGCGTCCAGGAAGTTCAATGGCTGACGGTTGTAGAAGATGTAGCATTTTCCGTTGTAGGAGGCGAGAGCACCAGGTGGCTGATCGCGAAATGTGGGGCATCGCTCGATGGGCAGCGCTTGATCAGTGTAGACGAACGCTTCACAAATCGACAACTGGTTTGGCGTGCTGTTCTCCAAGTGAACGGACACAAACGCGCCCGGCATGGGTGGGTTGCACGGAAGGAATAGGGGTTGTCCCTCTTCAAGTGGTCCCGTAAATCGATTACAAATCGGATTTGTTCCCAAGTCGGGTCTGTTGTTGCCAACGCGCACGACGATGGTGGCTGGCTTGTTATCTGCAAAGGAATTGAAATGTTCGGGTTAATGGAAGCGTTCGAAGGAAATGTGTTTGACGATACAAGGTGCTAAATAAATGGTCACATTTAGATACGACCACAACAAACGGATCAAGGTTTTGTCGGATTTTTCATTGAAAAAGGAAACATCTGTGTGTGGCCTATTGACTCTGAACCTAAAGGGTGTTTTTTTAGAGGTTAGAACTTTGAAATGGAATAAAACAAAGATGGGTTTTTTAGATTGACATGAAATTTACTTAAATCGAAAGATAATCTTCTGGCATTATAATTTAAATATGATTTCTGGCATATGACCGCCACGGCTGGCTCGGACGTAGTCTTATCTGGAGGTCCAATTTTCGATGACTTTTTCCAACATTTGTGGCCGTATATCGGCAATAACGCGGCAATGCTGTTCTCGAAGTGGTCAATCGTTTCGGGCTTATCGGCGTAGACTAGCGACTTCACATATCCCCGCAGAAAATAGTCAAGCGGCGTTAAATCGCACGATCTTGGAGGCCAATTCACGGGTCCGCAACGTGAATCTATGCGGTTACCAAACGTTTCCCTTAATAAATCAATTGTGGCACGAGCTGTGTGACATGTTGCGCCGTCTTGTTGAAACCACAGCTCCTGCACATCATGGTTGTTCAATTGATAAACGAAAAAGTCAGTAATCATGGCGGCTCTATACCGGTCACCATTGACTGTAACGTTTTAAAGAAGTACGGACCAATTATTCCACCAACTCATAAAGCCCACCAAACAGTCAGTTTTTGTGGATTTAACGGTGTCTCAACATACACTTGAGGACTACCATCACTCCAAATAGGGCAGTTTTGTCTATTGACGTATCCATTCAAGCAAAAGCGAGCTTCATCGCTAAACAAAAAATGGACGTAGTGCGCGATACATATTTCGAACAGAACCGTGATTTTCAAAATAAATTTGCACAATTTGGATGCGCTGTTCAGGCGTCAGTCTATTCATGTTGAAATGCCAAACCAAACTAAAAATAAATCACTTGACAGCTGACAAAATAGCCGCCAGTTAAAATAATGTTGCCAACTTAAAGTTTATACCTCTAAAAAAAAAACACCCACAACACAGACGAATGGAGACTAGCCCCTGGCGGTAAATTTTCGCATCGGTTGCTATAGATTTTGACAGCTGGTATGTATTTCTATGAAAAATCAAGAAGTTATTGTGAGAAATTGTGTATTTAATTCAAAATATACATTTAATATAAGAAAAAAACTCATTTTATAACAGAAAAATAATATCTTAAAAGTGAGTGCGATAAGTGTTGATATAAAAGTGAATGAAGAAGATGCTGAAAACAATATTGGAGCTCAGCATTGTGGCATTCCTCAATGCAATTCATATCGTAAAGAGGAAATTACATTGTACCATCTTTTAAAAGAAGTTCGGAACTCTAAAGATCTTTTGATTAAGTGGGGTATTGTTCCTTTGGGGAAATAATTTCCCTTCACTTTACAGATAAAGACATTTTGCGACCGAATAAACGGGATGGTTTCCAGTATAGAACCAAACTTGTGAAAGGAGCCTTTCCCAGCCTAAGCCTTTCGAATTCATCAATTCCTTTAAAGAAACCAGGCATTATACGTTCAAGGCGGTTATTATAACGTTCAGCTGCTTTAATGAGAAGAAGGTACTACAAGTTGCTACATTTCGTTTACACTTTTATTTAATGACATACTTTGAATTTATCCTCTACAACTACTCAAGAATATATGACACATCAACCCACAAGTTTGGCGGAGAATCCTTCTGATACCCAAGAACCATCCAACAACTGTACTAAGGGTGTTCGTAGCATAGGGGTTCGGGCATGCTTAGGCCCGTTCACTAGCTTCACTGCAGTATGGGCTACTGACTAAAAATTAAAAACCCTGACTGGGTTCCATAATAGTTCCACTGAAATATTCAATTATTTCACAGAGCGATATTGTGACAACCTTAAAAACTTCTTATCTGACTGGATCCCCATCATCGCAGCAAGCAAATCTGTAAAAATCACAATTAGCACGCTTTTCATATGATAAAAAGCAACCAAAATATATAAACAAAAGCAAATTTATTATTTGTTTACATTAAATTCAACACTACTTTGAACAGACTTTTGTGCTACTGTTACAAGATGAATTGACTCACACTATACAAATTTCGGACAAGTAGTAGACCTGCAAATTAAGTTTGTTTTCAATTAATGGGTTAACTTTTTAATAGATAAACAATTCATTTTCGAACACGAACACACGTATTCCTTATCCAAGTCCTTTGCAAAAGAAACATACGTCAAAATTCTATAGGTCTCTACATATTCCTTTTTTATCCACCAGGTGTCGCAGGAAAACTTTTCCACTCGTCAATACTAGACCTATATCTATATAAATTTAGCAGTTTGTTAGTTTTAAAAGTAGTTTGAAGAAATTCCGATAGATGGCGCTATTCTTTCTGCGGTAGGAATTTTCTCATCTCGAGAACAACTGGACGGATCTAGAAGTGGTTTTCACTGTTGTCAACTGCTTTTATTGGGAATGTACTTTAACCAACCTTCTTCCTTTTTCTATTATTATATTCCGGGTTTATTATTTGAGCAAGTTCTGTTGTAGTAGAAGCGACTGCACTCATATTGCAAATGTTTTCTTGTATTCATTGAAGTCCTAATTTACCTAAATGTGAAGCACAATCGCACACGAACTAAGTAAAGTTGAATGTAAGTCATACCACAAGTGATGTGGTGCATACGAGTATTTCCAGGTAATGCTTTACAGCGGTCTG
This sequence comes from Cheilosia variabilis, assembly GCA_951230905.1. NCBI lineage: Eukaryota > Metazoa > Arthropoda > Insecta > Diptera > Syrphidae > Cheilosia > Cheilosia variabilis. The sequence goes on along the minus strand of OX579677.1, from coordinate 41,588,580 downwards.
AGATACGTCTGTCTGGTGCACTTCACTATGTCGTGTCGATGGGAATAACCACACATCGAGTGATGACAGACAAATCTATTTGTGTTGCGAGTAGCTTGATATATTTATCCCTAATTCCTCTCCGCTTTTAGAACACGAATACCGAAATACAAAAGCTGGTACTTCAAGCAAAGTGGTCTTAAAGATCTGGCGTTTCGGAATCTGTAGGCGATTGGCAAATTACATTCGACTATTGACAACATTTAAGTTGCATTCGAGAGGATTTTCACCATAGAAATCTATAAATCTCCTGCAAAGGTCCTACAAACTTCGTATTCACTAGAACACATGGACTGATTTACGACCTAACCTGGTCCACAAATGTCAAATGCATGAAAGTTGCCTTTAAACTTTTGATAAATTGTGACTTGGAAGTCCCTTCTGCTCGTTGGAAGCAACTTTTCATTCTGTTAAAGAGATTTTGTTTCTCTCCCGTAGGGGTTCTTATCGTAATGTCAGTTAAACAGCGCTTTCTCCAGAGGTTTGTTTGGGGAAATGATTTATTTAAAAGTGAATTACTTGAATTGAACATTTTTGAGGGCCGTTGGGTAATATTTATGAATGAACTTTGAAAATCCTTTACGCTTGGATTCACAATTTGCTGGTAAGTCGATGTTTTGTATTCATTTATGTTCAATGCATTTTTTACAGAATAGTTCGGCCTGTTTTCGTTTGAATAAACCTTTTCAATTTGCCTAATTTTGCGGCCCTAAATTAATTTTGTATCAGTAGGTATGTATCTATGGAGACATACCACCCCTCTTATAAAGGTTAGGAGTACAAAAGGAAAATCATCTTTTTGTCTTTCTTGGGCAGTTACCAACAGCTCATAATAATCCCTTATCTAATTTTTGTATTTTTGTATATGTGTGTATTAGCAGACACAACCTTCACCTAAGCCACGATGCGATATCTTTTATTTTATATTAAGTGAGCTAAGGCTTCAGTTCGACAGCAGTATATCAAATGAATCTATACAGTACTGTTCTGGTCCAAGATCGTGGACTGGGAGCAACCGCAAGCTAATTTATCTGCAGATAAGCTGCCTACAGTTTTTTTTGTTTTTGGCTGAAAACGTAGCCAAAAGCTAAACATTGGAATAGCTGTCAAAAAATTACTTTGCGACCCACTGCTGGTTGATTATCTGAAAAGATCCATTTTCCGGTATCCCTTGTCCATTTTTAATTTTTTGACTCGGGTCCCCATGCCATTTACAAAATTAACCATTGGTATCGAGGGTTTGGAGGTCGTTTTACTCAAATTGAAAAAGATCACACTCAGTTAGCCCACTCCACAATCCATACTTCAAACAGTCTCCTAAAACATTATTTCCCAACCATAGTCACCGGTAGAACGAAGCATATCCGTCGTGAGGAATAAGGTCAAGTATTTTAAGGATACTCCACAGAGTCACCTGCTGCGGATTTGTATTCTAGCCGCAGTTCTATCTTCACATCCATCGGCTGTCCTCTTAATGAAGACAGCACACTTATGCATTTCAGTCATTTTGCTGTTGTTGCTTTCTGTTGCTTTCAAAGCTTAGTTGCCGTAGCCTGGTGCTACGTCATTGCAAATCGTTAGAAAACTGATGGTCTTGCAAAAGAATGCCCAACAATTTTCTCGCCGCCATTTTCTACAAAACGGTACAATGGAAATATTTATCCTTGAAATATGTATATACTCAATCTTCATTGTTTATTTTTTTTTTTTATCTCCTAGCACCACATTTTTCGCTAATGGTTTGGGCATTCTTTTCAATGAAATTGCAGATATTACTGAAATATACATATTACGTATACGTCGCAGTCGCTCAGCTATTTTTTATTCAGAAACAGCTCGTTTATCACCAAACTTCGCAATCAAATACATTTACGTATGAATATGAATAAATTAAAATAAAATTCACATTTTTGTAAATACCCGTTTTAATCAATTTTAGGGGAACAGACAACTACCTAATAAAATTGCCACTGCGCGATACAATTTTCGAGAACTCTTCTACCAATATCAATAACAAGATCAAGTGTGCGTGTAACGTAGCTCTGTAATTACTTGCTAAGTAACTTTCTAGTTCAACATTTAATAATTATTCTGCGTAGCAAAAACAAAGAAAAAAGCTTAAAAAAGTTTTGACAAGTCACCAAAAATCTTTGAAGTGGATATGGCTAAGAAATAGGAGACTACTGTAACATCAAGCAATTTCTGTTGCAAGATTTTTCTTGACTTCTCAATGTATGTTTTTTGAGAAAACAACAAATTTTTGAACACATCAAAAACTCATCATCAGGCTCCTTTAAATAATTGTTTAAGCAGTCGGATTACGAAAGTCAAAGTTCCGCATCTTTTTTACTTAGGTCCGTGGCCTACTCAGGTCAATAACGACCCATTGTGATGTACTTGCCTTTTGCAAATGCATCTTTGTTTTCGGCTCCCGGAAATGACGCCAACATTTTTTACATAAATAAAGTCTGGCTTTCTTTCCTACGAAAAAAGGCCTGACTTTTCTGGCAATCTTTCCACAATTTCAGGCCTATTTTCCAAAAGTTTTCTGACGTTTTTTCCATTTTCAGAAATCTGTTTGGAAAAAATGCCAGAAAAAAATCTATAGCAATTGTTGTAACAAATACAAACATTATTATTAGACATTCTTGTTGGCGGAACGGTTGATTGCGTTGTCATTTATTTATTTTCTGGCCTTATTTCCATTTTACTTTCTGGCACCTTTTTCCACACTTGTCTGGCCTAATTTTCAACGTATCTGGCGTATTTTCCAAACAATGCTCTGGTGCTTTTTCCAATTTTGATTATAATATACATTTTACTTACATGCGTCGCACTGAGAATCGAACATGGGTCCTGCTGCGTAGTAGTCCAACGCACTACCCCCTAGGCAATTCGTCATAATGCTGCAGCTGAACTACTTGATATATTTTAGAGTTTCGTTAAGATTTGCAATAAGCTTGCAGCTTACTCGACCGAAGTTACCCAATTTATTTATGGGCGAAAAGTGTTTATCTAAAATCACATTACTGACATATTTTTTCCTGTGCTAAAAGTGCTTTATTTTTTGTCATTTTTCCCCGATTAATTGATTGATGTTTCTTTAGACAGCTTATTAATCTCGTATGAAATCAATTTTTACCTCTATAGCCTCCATATGTAAGTTTTCAATTTCAATTTTTATTTTTGGAAATCTTTCGTTTTTAATTGTACAATAAGACTTGGTCTTTTATAGTACAAACATTAATTGCATCTATGTAAATTGAATAAATATTAATAAAAAAAAGAAAAAAAGTTAGGAGGAAGTACGAGTAAGTGCTTCTGTACAGCTTCCAATCGGAAGCGGTTGACTGCATGACAGTTCATTGCTTCTATAATGCCTTCAGTCAGAAGCTCTAAAGAAGCTTCTAGGAAGCGCTTCGAACCACAAGCCTTTTCGAAGCAATTCACTTTCCACACATCTCTAGACACATTTTCAGAAGTCAAATAGAGATCTTATCGAAACTTAATTTCATATCCCTCTATAAAGCCTGTGTATATGCTTCGTAAAGGACTTACTGAAGTTATTATCGAAACAATTGCTTCGAAATGGACCAACTTCGGTTAACAAAGACTATAGAAGCTCTATCGAAACTGTTGCCTACAGACAGCACACCAGGCCTCTGCTAGTCTAGCGGATTTAATTTTACTTTTTTTTAACAACCGTACTCAGTACAACAAACGTGAAGCCAAAGATGTGTTAAATCTACTTAAGAGTTTGGTTAAAAACTGACTGCAGTACTCAAATCTTGATTACTCAACTTTTTGCCAAAAAGATCGATTCTTGCAAGGCTTATGTGGCACTTTGCGCTATTTTATCCAAAAAATGTACGGTTGTAACTTTTAATTAAATTCAATTAAAGCACTCCCCATCCTGATAATGTAATCTTCACATCAGCATTATTATCGCCTTATAATAGTACCTGCTACTCACTAGCATGAGAATAACTCATGTTGGCCTCTCTAGACTTTCTAAGCAAACTTGTGTACAGTAGCCAACGAAATATATTTCAAAAAGTCAAACTGATTCAGACGGTGTCAGTTTAGAAACTTTGATTAAGAGAAAAGCGATTAATTCCATGTTTCCGTCACTTTTTTTGCGCTACAAACCTGTTGCTATCAAAACAAACTGTTTTCCAATTTATTAGTTCAAACGGTCTTTTCCGTCGCGGGTATCTCCTACTCCACGGATTTCCAACGTCCTTGGTGAAGTGAAATTCGGCCATCGGTATGCCCATCATGAAACACGATCGCATTGCCTCCAACCAGACGAGAGCCATTACCTAACACATAATCTACAGCCAAATGCAGACGAATCCATATGCCAGCCAATAGAAGAGCGATAAACTTTCGCGAGCCATCAAGATAAAATTCATCCAAACCAAAAGTTCCACTGATTTATGGCTGCGATTTCCGCGTTACACAATCTCTACTTGCCCAAGTGTGGGTATCCTTAAGCTACCGCAGTGTCGGCTGCGACTGTTTTAATTTCCCTTTCAAGTTACTCATTTCTTCCGCCTTCCTTGGTTCATTGCAGAAAAAAAGAAACAGCACAAGAGCACATTAAGTCGTCACAATTTAATTAAAAGAACTCCGAAGCCAATCTGTGGCAAGAGATAAATCAGCAAATGTAATCAAACGCTGAAACCACATTTCCTAGGAAATCAATTGGAAAAGGGCGTGTATTCCACTAATGAGCGTAAATGTGTACAAAATTCAATTTCGCTTCACCCCAATCGTCGTTGTAGGACTATGCACCAAGTGCGTAATCAAGTTAAACCGACTTGACTGCAAACTCGGCTACTTGCATCAGCCAGTCAGATGGTATCAGTTTTCCCGCGAGAGACCTTCGGGTGAATGGAAAATCTGCGAAGAAGTTGTCGTAGGACTGCTTTCACTTGTGCCCAGCACCACCAAACTGCGAGTCATTGAATTATTATTCAATTGGCTGTTACTTTCACTTCAGACGGTGTGCACTGTCATGGGAGCTGGTTTGGTATGGGAGTAGATTCACACATATTTGGGGCGAGGGGTTTATTTTTAAGTAAAATTTCAACAAAAAATATATCGCTTTTAAGTGCGTCCGCACGAGCGCAGTCTCTGACTTACCACAACATGACTTTCCGAAATCCAGGCGAACTAGTTGCACCATATACGGTTCCAGCAGGTTAACATACCACCATGGGGAGCGCTCTGATTTTGTGAGCGAACACGTTTCCGCACTGAAAAATGCGGACGTTGAGCCGTCGATTGCTTTTTGCGGTATGCCAGATCCTTCTGTTGATATCTGCATCGGAGCTTTTCCGGCAGCCACGTTGAGAACTGCAAAAGAAGACAAATGCATGTAATTAGACACAGGCTATGAGCAGTAAATATATGGGGAAGAAGGAACAGTATTCATAGGCTTCAGCCGGTTTTGAGGTGCACCTGCTGCATGTAACAGATGATTTTGCGAGTGCACATTAGAGGTAATTGTGGTGTCGCATTTATATATTGAGGGTTGCGTAAGGCGGTGGTTTTTGCAAGAAAAATGCTTCCTAAAGTGTGGAATATCGGCGGTGGGTTTTTTGTTTGCATATAATTGACGTAACAAGATTTCTGTGTGGATGAACAGCAGAAATGACTGCCGCAAAACTGCAAAGGAAAGAGTTTAAATATGTGCAGAGTAAGTAGCCCGTTCTTGCAAGGACTTGAGGATATCCTTATTCTTCTGGGCTGTCAAGAGCCAACGTTTACTTTGGTGCCAATAATTTTAAAGGAGCCCTCTTAGTTAAGAATTTTTAAACATTCGACATGACAGTGAATGCCTTGCTACACTTCGCTAAATTTGGCCACATCAACCAGCTACCATCAAAACTGTGCCTACCAGCAAAAACAAATGTCCAAGAGTGACATCAAAGTCGCCATCGGTGACTTTGAAGCAAAATCTGGCCTAGGGAGAATGTTTGAAAACGTAAAGCCTATACTTGCCCATGCAGCGGCCATGATGCGTTCAATCGGAATAATACTCCACAGTCTCAGGCATCGCGTTTGCTAAATCCCTCGAAAGGGCTTTTAAGGATTAAATGGCATCGAGAGTATATTACTCTCTCGCTGAATACTTGATTCTTGAAGACCTAAAAACGAGTTCTTGATAACAAAAATAATTGATTTGTTCGAAAACGGCTCTAACGATTTCAACCAAAATTGATATTTAAGCTTAAGTGGGTGAATTTAACATAACTACATACTCAGTTTTCAGCTAAAAATTATAATAACGGTACTTTTGATACTTTGACATATCTCGAAAACGGTCAATACGATTCCAACAAAAATTCATTTCGAAGGTAATATGATAATTTCTAACTTAATGGCAAGCTCAGTTTTTCTCTGTATTATCGTAAAATTAATTTTTGAAAAAGTAATTTTTGAAAAAATTTTGTTTCCTTTAGTTTATTTGAAAACGGCAATAACGATTTTGACCAAAATGCAAACTTAGAGTAAAATTGATGTTTTCAAAATTATTGCGTCCTTAATTTTCAATTCGAATCACCGAAAACGCTAATTTAAAAAACTGCTCATATCTCGAAACCCCCATTTTCGATTTCGATAAAGCTTTAAAATCCAAGTAATGCTTACATCCCGAACAATAACTTGTACTCGGTTTTCAGCTAAATAGTTAAGCAACAGTATTTTTCAAACTAGACATTGCAATATTTATTACTGTTTTGTCTGACAAATTTTACAAAAACCACTCTAACGATATAGACCAAAATACATATTAAAGATAAAAGTATTCTAAATAAGATACCGCACTTAGTTTTTCTCGAAAAATTCGAACAAATCAATTTCTTAAATATTTTTCAAAAATAACTACCTACTACCTACTACTTGAGATCTGTATTCACATATTTTCGGTATAATTTTGAAATAATAACAATGCCCCAACTTCCAATGAAAATCCAATAACAGCTACGTAAAACTTATTTTTAGCAAATATTACCAACTTCTAATTTTGTTCAACCATATTGAATATGTACCCTAAAAATATTTCCAACAACTTGGAGCTTACGCAATCAGCAACTCCCACTTCATTTAAATTAAGACTTTTGATGAACGAGAAAGTTACGTTCCACCCAGTCGTGCACTTTCTTTACCTTCTTGCTATTTTTAATTTTCTGTTTCACTTTTCTTTTTTCACTTTTGTTATTTCCTGTGAGCTAAGGAATGCCAATATTATGAAATTGAGCTTTAACCCGAATTAAAGGAGTGCAGTTTAAATGCAATCGGATTAAACGCTGTTAAGTTTAAAAAACTGGGTCGGCATTCTGTAAAAGGCGAAACGTTCAAACGTTTTCGTGCGCACGAAAAAATTTGCTTGTGTAAGATAGGGCAAATCATTCGTGCGCACGAAAACGTTTGATCGTTTCGTCTTACAGAATCTGACTCCTGGGTTCATGTTCGGGTTTAATGACTGAACCTCGGTGTTTAAAGGTTACACCCGGATTAAAGGGAGTGAAGGAAGTCTGCAACAAATATTTGAAGCAAAGCAAGGCCTGCTTGGCAGGGGTCGTCTGTGTTTTCGAAACTATACTGTCAAAATTTAATTTTTTTCAAAAACTAATAAATAAGCATGTTCTCGGGGAATTTGAAAGAGTCCTAAGGCTTTATTGACCCAAAATATCCTCCTGACTAGCTGTCTGCAAATGCAGACTTGCCCCTACTTTGGATTTTATTTAAACTTTGGCATAGGTATAGTGCTTAGGCCCTGTGGCATTTCTGACAATTTTTTGTAGAAAATACACATATAAGATGTGTATGTCCATTGTCCATCTAAAAAATATGTGAACTTCTTCCAATAATACTTCTCGTGGAAAAGCCGAATCTATATATCGCTTCACCAGAGCCTCGAGATGATTGGAAAATAATGTTAGATATGCACTAAAATTGCTGCTAGTTGTAGCTCTGTCTATAAGTAAAGAAGGCGTGAAATGAAATGATTTCTGGTGATACTGTTAGCTCACTTTCGATGCAAGTTAAGTTCCCCTAATCATTTGTCAATGAATTCTGTGACAATTACAAACACTCAAGACCATCGCTTTGGTGGCGCTTGAATAGGCATCATTTTAATCATCACAACGAAAACGACATCGCGCGATAGAGAAAATGTCACGATTTTCTAAGGATGGTGAGTACAAATGTATAGTACCGCTTCGCTCCGCACCAGCTGGCGACTGTAAAAGGAAAACACTACCAAAATCGAGTCGTTTCGGGACTGCGCCATTACTCACCACAGTCACCGCGCACGTGTGACATCGCATATACAACGGATATCCACGAAAGAAAGCTCTACCACTAATTCGGAGGCCATCACGCTTCCGAAAGTAAGAATAAAACGCTCTTTTGAAATAGCTTAACCCAGAAACAGACTCTGAGGACTCAGAAACACCATAGATGCGGCTAGCCCAATTCAATTTTACAGCCCAATCTCTATAAACAAATTAAATAAATTGACAGATGATATCGCGCAAATTTGTCACAAAAGATAATTAAAATCAATCCGCTGGGGGTTCACGCTCCAAATGTGCTCTTAAGTGAAATTGCGTTCAGAAGTAACGCATTCGCTGATTTTGTATAGAATGTCATAGTCTAGATACAGATGCAGGTGGCATTCATAATAATTACGAACGGAATCCATCCGAATTTAGAGGTTTCACTTTCGAATCAATATCAAGATGAACGAGCGCGATGACGCTAGACAGCAGCGACAGGTAGGTACACTTCTCAAAAGAAAAAGTTATATCTCTCACCATCTCCATCACACGGGCAAAGCCGAAGACGAAAAGGAAGAATCAAAACAGCAGGGCACACAATGGAGTGATAAAAATTCTCGCGTTTCACTTTCTCGTGGCGCATTCCAGCCTGGGTCGCATGGAGCATGGCATGGCGGCGGTGGTGGAGGTGGTGGCGGTGGTGGTGTTGATAGTAAAGATCCGTAGCTGCTGGGAAGCCAAGAGGTAAAGCAAAATTAACATTTGTTGTTGTTTTTTTGTGTGTTCCTTTGTTGTTGTTTTGTTTTCTGTGTACTGTGTGACCTGGATTTTTCTGTTTCTCTTTGACCGTATTCCGGTGAGGTGGCCCCGTTTGAACTGAGCCGCGCGGCGCACAATTGTTTACTCAAGTACTTGGCGCTGCATGTGCCGTGCTTTGCTCACCCATTCACGTTGTTGTAGTTGTTGTTGGTGGTGGAGTTCGTATGGCGTTGAAGGTACCCGAGTTGAACCTGCGGACACAAGGTCTTCGGAATGCGCCGTTGCACAGTTATGAGACCAGACCATTGAGAGCCGGGCCACAATGAAGCAAGATATGGTTCCCAAGCTAACGACTGCGACGACGCATTTGCGATTGTGAAACGACGGTGTGACAACGTTTGTGTTTTTTTTTTTGATTTTTTGTCATTCTGTGTCTTGTTTTCTCATTTATGTAAGAGTTTTTGCACGAAGCATTTAAAGAACAGGCCTGACACGGAGGGAGCTACAACATTGTTAAAAGTAATAATGCTTGTGTTTCGGATAGGATCCCACTGAAATTTGAACAAGGCCTAAGTTATCCGCACAGCATCAAGTTACAGTCTTCACATGGGGGTACTACGTGTTTTTCTGTATGGCATATGCTATAGGGTCACATGACGAGCAAGGTTTTGGAGGCTTAAATATGTAATGGAGGACGACGAGGCAATGGGCATTAGGTGTGGTTTTTGACATATGTCATAGAATTGACCCTCATTGCTAACAAACGGCTTTCTAAAGGTAGTCCACATCATTATAATGTCGTTTCGATCTGAGGTTCTGACTTTATAAGACGTGATTTGATTGTTCAGAAACAAAAGCAGTTCGAAGGGAGTATGTTTGCGTTTCAATGTACGGCCACGACTTACTTAGACTTACTCTAACAGGCTATAATTAGTTTCGGAAATAGCTTTCCATACTTACACAAATTTACAAATGAAGAGCGAATGTTATCGAATTATTTTTACGAAGTATGGAATTGAAGGGTAGGAAGCTGCAGACTCATATGTACTGTACTGTACAAGTACTGACATTCGAAAAGAGTATAAGTCACTAGCAGTGTTGTTATATCGTGGGATTTATCCCTTTTTGCGGGAATTTCGATGTCCGATAATCCTTCCATGGGATAAAGGGAACAAGCACCAAATCGTGGGAATTTCAGAAATCTAACAAAAAACATTCAAACTATACATTTTTGGTGAAATTCTATCAAAACACCTGTATTTCACCCTGATTATCAACACACTGAATGTCCATAAAAAACAGCTCATGTAAATCGTCTTTTATCAAAATTTTCTAGTACCAAAAAATAATCATAGCAGTGTTACAAACTCCGGTTTTTATACTAAAGGTTAATTTAACGTGATTTTCTTTCCATGTAATTGTATTACATTTGACTTTAAATAAAAAAAAAATTATTAAAAAAACCAAAAAACCCAGCTGACTGTAAAAAAAAAGAATTGAAAAGATGTGAACAAGACGCATTTAAGTACCTGTACCTAACTAATTGACAATCGGAGACTATATACCCACACAGTCTAAAAAATATATGTATGGTTACTGACTGTATGGGTACCCTACGACTGCCAAATAGTTAGTTATAGGCACTTAAATGCGTCTTGTTCACATCTTTTTAATCCTTTTTTTTTTACAGTCAGTCGGTTTTTTTGGTTTTTTTAATTATTTTTTTTTTATTTTTAAATTTGTTAGCCTATGACACTCCGGGGAAGAATACGAATATCATGACACCTCACTCTTCAAAATCGGTCAAGCCGTTTAGGCTACAGGGAGTCCCGTAGGAACGTACATAGGATACGCGCGAAACTCATAACCCTCCCTGTGTCCAGTCGGGTAAAAACTGGATTTTGACGCAAAAAACTATCATGGGATTTTAAAAGCGAATTTGAGTATGCTGAAAAGGGAAAAAAAGGAAAAATGACCACGCCCTACATGAGCTATAAATGTAATAGACATTTTGGGCATTCTAGGATCTAGGTTGAAATATTTATATCCCACTTCTCAGCTCTGTAAAAAATATCATCAACACATTTAGACAGTCAAATTATTTTTCCAAAAGTTTTATTTTTCACTGCGGCAGTCCACAGTGGCTTAGAGGCTAGTTTGCTGGACCCCTCAGCGCGAGGCTCCACTTTTGATTTGAAACAGGAGATGCACCTTAAAGTGTTTTCCCGGCATCTGACAAGATGACAGCCTTGAGAAAACTTTTGAAATTCGGCAAAAAATTGTATGCCCAAAAAAAAAAATCCTGAAATTAATGACCTGCTCGAGCTAAATTTGCGCTCTCATACAAAATTCTCGCCAAACTTTAGCTGAGCTAAATCTAAGCCAACCCATTTAGCAGAGTGGCACGCAGCCCGAGCTAAATAATCAAACTTTTGCTTCAGAATGTACTTCATGTGTCTGTCAAAATTAAGCGTGCCCATGGGTCGGCACATTTTCTCAAGATAAATTGTGACAGATCCTTGCGTATTTGTTGTTCTGTTGCGGAAACGTATGCAAGGGTGAGCTTTTTTAATTATTACATGGACGAGAAGTACCTACAATCAGACATAATTGAAATAAGAGAGAATTAAATTTTTGAAGGAAGTTTTTTTCAAAGAACAGCTGTTTTCTGTGACACTTATTCAGTGCGTAGGTATACTTTTTGTCAAAATTTAGTTAGGACTTTAGCTGATGTTTGGAGAGAAAATTTGGAGACCAGATAAAATTTAGTTCATCTCGAGCAGCGTACTACACTTGAGAAACTAATTCTCGTTAGTTTATTGAACTATTGGCACCTACCTACTACCTACACTAAGAACAAATAAATTAGAGCTCCCTGAAAATGATTATACCCACAGTGAAAGCCCGTGAAGCTCGGTGTGGGAATTCATTTTCCGGCAACGTCAGGTGTGATAGCACATGGACCGCCATAACCAAATAGTCCTCGTGACTAACAGAATGACGCAAAATCACTCCACAGTGAAAACTCACATGTTTCCCGATTACAAATAGACAAGAGAAAGAAAGAATGATAAAAAAATAATAACCCCTAACCCAATTCCATTATCCGCTTGGATAATATCTCTATTTATATTCGTACACATCTTCCGATCGCTTCGCCAAAGCACACATCGATAAATTGAAATTAATATGTCAACTTGGGATTATTTATCATGTTTACAAATAATTATTGTACAAATGTGACTTATGCCCAAATCGCTTCATTCTTACAAAGCGAAAAGAGAGAGAACAAAGTCTTACGGTGTTTTTGTACACCTGTGCGCGCTGCTGCCTTTATTCTCGTTTACTTACTCTTTGCTATAGACGTCTAATGTACCGTTCCCCATCAGAATCCAAATACCAGTGTGTGTGCGTTATTGTGTTGGTTCAACACCAACTTCTTGGCAACGCGCGGCGACCTGAAAATGATTGCCTAGCCATATTCAGTTTACTTGCTAAACCTGAAAAGAAGACGCAACGGAGGGTGACCGACAGTCAAGAGAAATAACTAGGCAACGGTAACGAAAGAAAGACACAAGCAGCAGAATAAAGAAAACCCATACCTCGTACTCATATAACAGTTTTCCCCAACAGCAGCGCTAGTGTATAGGCAGATACGTCGCATGCCTACCTTCGCTGTCTATCCATAGGAGAGAATATTTTATTAAGAGGTGCAGTAGAAGCTGGGTTGACGTTATTCATTGGCACTCTTAACAGCTGCGTAATACCACCACGCGATAGAGTTTAGCGAAATCACACATTCCGTTAGGTCGGTTGAATTTCAGGAGTGCCTGCCATTCATCATAGCGGCCATGGTGTGGAGGAATGCATTGCATTTCGCAGATGAGAGTGGGAGTTACAATAATTCAAGGATTGTCATTTCGACAGCATGGCAGCCACAGGTGAATGGAAAGGAGAATCGAAATCGATGAGAATTTGCAACGTGCATTTTTCAAATACGCAGAAGAGTTGGTGGGTGGCTGGGAGAAAGCTGGACGTTATTTGAGTGCCAGACTAAAGCGCATTGGATGTCATATAAACCCTGATATATGTGAGTAGATGTGACAAAGCTTGAGTTGTGTGCTTGGAAGCTTAAACAACATCGGTATGGAATATTGTTTTCAGACAACCCTTTGGAATGGACAGTTTTTGGATGTCAATCGCCGAAGAGGATCCAACCGGCGCGCGGGCAATGAGGAAACAAAACAAGATTCCTTTAAAAAATCAAAAATTGCGAAGCAAGAACAACCATGCAAGGAGTTCCACTAGGTATAAAAAAGTATGATGTAGAAGACTGGCATACGTAGGCGCCACCAGTGGAATGTGCACAATTGTAGAACCTCAACCGCTTTGAGGAAGATTTTTATGGAAATGCAATCATTGTCAGCCATTAGAAACAGTCAGTTCGTTAGTAAACTGAAAATTGGAGGGACTGTGTGATTCTACAATCCTGCAGAAATATTTTGGACAAGTTGGGTGTTAGACCACATCTAGTGCAGTCACACATAGGCCAGAGTAGGTCCATTATGTTGGCACAGGCTCTAACCATTGGACCAAAGGCTGCTTAAGCTGATGCTTTTATCAGCAAGTTCGTGGATATTGCTGAAAAAATACTCTCCTGGATCTAGTTTTCTTTGCCAGGTGACGGAGCTGGACAGGAGATAATGAATATTCGCCTCCTCCTCAGACAATAGCCCTTGAGAAAAAACCATCAGAGGAACAACTGCAACCAAGGCCAACCTTTAAAAAAAAGTTATTTCTTTACTTTTGAGTTTATAAGAAAGGTAAACCCTGAAGCAAACCATTTCTCTCATGCCCCGTAGATGAATGCCACTGATGCGTAGCCGTGGACGTCGCCTCGAACTTGCTGATTATGGTCAATGCCATTCCAAGATTGTCTCAAGTTTCCGATAGCGTTATAGCTGAATATATAAACCCATGACATTTAATTGTTTCACCGTAGGGTGGTAACTTGATATAAGAAAATCATCTCCCGTTTCGTCTATCGACATTCAGAATACCAGTCCCTTCAACTTGAAAGACAATACCTACAAATCGAACGTATATTAAGTGTACCTACATCATTTCTCCTATACGCCTGATTGATAATAGCGTCCACTTTTGCAACAGTGCGCCTTGGACAGAAGATGTTTGATTTGCTGTCAAATGAGTGGGTAAAACAGAAGCAACTCAGTTTAGAAAAGGGTTTTTCAAAGCTTGCCCAAACCTTCTGTCTGCAGTTCTGTTGTTCATCTTCAGAGTTCCGGTTGGATATAGAATAATCATACCAGTGTTACAAGCACTTTAAAACGTCCATCACGAGAAGCTAATAGTGCACTCGTTTTTTGGGTGCGAACTCACTTTCGTTGGAAGATCTATGCCGTCGACGTAGCTAGACAAACTTTAATTTTTTTTCTTTCAATATCTTAAGCAAGTTCCTTCTTAAAGCTCACATAACTTTGCCAACGACGCAAATAGTTCATAGGCCAATGAAATTCTCAATATTCTGATATTCTTGGAATAACTTTCAAAATCAGAAAACAATCGATTTGGCTTATACCGGACCCTTTCAGGGTTTCATCAAGGCCAACCACTATGACGCCGCCACAATATCCTACACCCCATTTCCTGTGAATCAGAAATCCATTTCCGGCCAACAATGGTATGACCGATGGCATAAGCGTAAATGAGAATGAGTACATACACCGTCTGCTTTTCAAACTCAAACCGAATGGGGATTATCTGTTTTGTGTGGTCCTTTCGAGTACATATAAACCCTCGGGGATCTTCGAATGACTGAGTGATGAGTTCGAGGACAAATGGAAATATATTTATGTGCGACTCAAGTGCAAATGGTTCTGGTCTATTGACTTTTTCCAAAATGTTTCAACTTGGATTATATTTCCAAATATGCTGAATAAAAAAAATTATTTTGTCATGAGTTGTTTGTAGTATCATTCAGGCAAAATTCGAGTTTACACATGGACATGTTTGGTAAAGATTTTTTTAAGAAGTACAGGCATTTTGAAAAATATTTATTACAGTTCTATTGGAATGCCGTGGCGCAGGGGTGATAATTATGTTCGATTGATGAATTAGTAGTTTTGCAATCAAATCGAAGACGAAACGATTGCTATGAATAAAATAAATGAAAAATCCTTCGGAAGCTAAGCAATTTTTGAACAAAACTCTTGGGAATGATAAACCAAACCATCTTTAAAAAAATCAATAACAAACGGCTCCAATCACCAATTGCAAAATTTTGAGTTGCAATTTACGAATCATATATTTCTCGCAAATCACAACGAAGTTTTCATGGATTGATACAAAAATTCGTAATTTGACATTGAAAACGGCGGAGAATACAAAATTCTGTTTGTTGAAATTTACGATTAGAAGTATCAATTCGAGCTTATTTTATTTGTTATTTCAATTTACCACTCCAATACGTCAATTTTTCAAACACCACTTTACAATATCAAATTGCAAAGAAATATGTGTTGATTTACCAACACAGAATGATGAATCGATAAAACCTTAAAATAATTTAACACATTTGAATTGAAATCATAAATTCACGTAGAGAAATCGTCAATTGCAAAATATTTTTTGTAATTTCCACTGAATCAACTGGTACCTAATGTGTTGGATTTTTTTATGCACAGTCCATAGAGCATGTACCTATCGAATTCCTTTTAAGTCCTTTCTTTTTATTGATGAATGTATATATGTGGTATTGCTAGACAGCTGCAATCATGGCAGTCGGTATTCAATCTTTGCTTAAAGTAGTCGGGTTAAGGTTGCTTAACTAATTCGTATTGATAGTGACTGTACTGCTTATTATTAAGCATTCTGGGATATATGTTGTATGCATGTATGCATATAAATCTGTATTTTTTTTTTAGAATTCACATCTATTAATAAAGAAGTAAAGGTTGAAAAGAGATTTTCAACGGACAAGGGACGCTATAAAAGTAGAGCGACAGGGACAGCAAACGACGCCGAATTTCTTGCCGCTCTTTTGACATTTCTCATCAGCCATTTCATGATGGAAAGATATACGAGCCAACAACGAGTCGAAATTATTGAAATTTACTACCGAAATTCGGAGTCAGTGGCCTCAACTGTAAGAACGCTACGTCCAATTTATGGTCGTCATAATCGTCCTAGCAGATCAACAATTGAGCGTCTAGTGGAAATTGGGCTGAGCAACAACTTGAAAATGATTCGGATTTTCATCGAAAAATCATCTTCAGCGATGAGGCTCATTTCTGGCTGAATGGCTTCGTCAATGCGGTATTGGTCAGGCAGCAATCCACACGTACGCCATGAGTCATCATTGCATCCCGAAAAAATTACGGTTTGGTGTGGTTTATGGGCCGGCGGCGTCATTGGGCCGTACTTCTTCCGTGATGATCAAGACCGGCACGTTACTGTGAATGGGAATCGCTACCGTTCAATGATAACCGAGTATTTTTGGCCCCAATTGGATGATATGGACTTGGAGGACATGTGGTTCCAACCAGGACGGTGCCACAAGCCACACAGCGAATGTCACAATCAATTTATTGGAAACCAAGTTTGGAGAACGTGTTATTTCACGAAATGGTCCAGTCGCTTGGCCGCCTCGGTCGTGCGATTTGACGCCGTTAGACTATTTCCTGTGGGGCTACGTCAAGTCTATGGTCTATGCCAACAAGCCAGCGACGATTGATGAACTTCGTACGAATATCGAACGTGAAATTGCAGCAGTATCGGCCGATTTATGCTTGAAAACCGTCGAAAATTGGATTCAGCGTCTGGACTTCTGCAAGCGTGCCCGTGGTGGCCATGCAAAAGAAATCGAGTTCCATACATAATGGCATCGAACGTACTTTCACAGGAATAAAGAATTTCATTGATATCCAAAACCGTTTTTGTTTTATTTAAAAAAAGCGCTTTTGTAGCGCTCTTATTGAAAAACCCTTTATAAATTGGAATGGATTCTAAAATATGTAATCGAAAAGAATTGTAAAGGTTCGTATCAATGTCATCTATATATTTTGTTTGTATTTTAAATTTCATCATAGACCGAAAAACCACCCGAGACAAATCCCGTTGTCTCCGGACGATATGGCGCCGCATGTTTTTTTGGATATCAGGAGGAAAATAAATGATTAATACGACTATAAAAATGTACATATTCGAAATAGTAAAACTATGAATTTTGATTTTTAAATCACAATATATATGTTGTAAATTAAGAATAAAGTTTTCTAATTTCACGACCAAACATTTTCAATTTAATACGGTGATTCCTCAAATCACTACTCAAGAAACGTAAATTGCGAAATATGAATTGCAAATTGATAAAAAAAGTTTCAATTTACGACTAAGAATTTGTAAATTGCAACTACTCAAGTAGTAAATCTGCTCTTGCGAATAAAATGTAGTGAATTAGTAAATCCTTAGCTAAGCTCTAAAACTAGACAAACTTTTCGTGATAAAATTCTTTCCGTGGCACTGCACAAACTTTTGAAATATCTTTCTTGCTCACCTTCAATGGGAAATAATTTCACATAAGATAAGTGAAATTATGCTTATTAATGCTTTAAAGGGGCATGATGCAAGATGCCTCCACTTTGACAATCATTTATCGTGATATGTTTAGGAGACATCCATTATTAATTAACCATTTGGTTAAATACCATTTTTAGTCTACATTTCTTATTTCTTCAGATATGGGGCCGAAGTTTGTGCTAAGATCAATGGCAATTTTTACCGCGTCGTGATTAATGGGCCTTGCTAGTAATCATTATTCACCTTCCACTTAAATATTTTATAGGCCACAATTGATTGATTTCTGTGAAAATATTCACGAATACGAGTTCGTAAGATAAAGCCTGAACAATAAAAAAAACTAATAAAAAAGTACCGCACACTTCATTTTTAGGCTGAAATTATTATAGCAGGAGAAATTGATTTCAAAGAAATGACTTGGACTCTTTGCGAACAAAATTTGTCAAGGGGGACAAACGGGTCCGGCTCTTAGGACGTCACTGGATCGGCTTATGGACTTTAAGTTTATAAGCTTGACCTACCTAAGAGGCAGATCTTTTTTTCAAAGTTTCAGCATAAACTTCTATTTCATTCATCGCCTATGGAAAAAGTGTCCAATTGTTTTGAAAATGTGTACTACGGGTTACAAAATTCAGATCCAACACACAATTTAACATGGTGGTTAACATGTAACAAACAGACTCTGCAAGTTGAAACTGCCTTAGGATTGGTAAATAAATTCAATTCTACTTGCTAGGTACGAGTAGTATATTTTTATAGCTCACTTAACGATCTAATTGTTCCCAAGTTGAATTGATCACAACGGAAATCTGAAAACACTTTCCAAGGAACGTGCGGGTATTCATAATCAGATTCGAGTGCAGACGGTTTTCAGTTTTAAATATCTCGTGACACACATCCCACTACAACGTGTCTTGCATTACAAATTTTGTCACAAAATCAGTTCAGCGCACAGAAGTCACGCGGGTCGATTCGGGAAAGTTAACTTTCGTTAAACTATCGCCTCCTTTCCGTTTTCATTTAAACGAAATGACAAAAACTCTTAGAATTCTAAGCGGTAAGGTCGAATGCAAATGCAGAAAGTTCACTTTTTCCGACAACCACTGTAAGGTGTACCCTCCGGAGGGCATTCGCTTCCGCGCACGTCCAAATGCGGCACAGATAGTGTTCAACCGCATAGAATGTCCACATTCGTTACACCTGTCCGTTGTCTTTGGAGGCATACACACATGGCAAAGGGAAGTTGCCTAACCCTATCCAACAAGCCAGGTGGCGTGGTCCCCCTTATATTCGGATTCTTGCATTTACCTCATTCTCGCTCGTTCTCGACTTCATGACTGAATGGGTACTTTTTGTGCACGTTTCGCTCATCATTCGTACGGGTGTAGCTGTATGTAGTTCCCAAAACGTTGTCTCCTCGGCGCGGCCAAGTATGAATGGTGGATACGCTCTTGTGGGGAAGTGGAACATTAGGGTCAAGGTTAGTACTCGTACATTATACTGCACTCCAACTCGACGACGCAACGAAGACGCGCGCTAATTTCTCCTAACAAGGTTAATCTGTTGGCTCATCAATTTGCTTTATGTCGCTGTCGGGTCGGTCGGTCTACTCACAGTGCGTTCTACTTAAATGTGAGCTCGAAGTGGAGTAAGAACGATGCTAAGTGGTAGATGTAGGCTAGCGATACAATTTGTACTACGGTGTAATGTTATGATTTCATACATCATTAGCATAGGCTGGCCCCATGACGATTATCAAGTGAAGCGGATGCATACGAAGACGTGGTGAGTAATGAAGGAACTTATTTTAATTGTTGAATGCTTTGCAATACTAAAAAAAATACTGAATAGGTAAGTAGCTCAGTGCGAATGCAGAATGCAGACTTGCGCCATCATTAAGTGGGATATAGGTGACTGTGTACACACTCACCACAAAAAGGTATTCCTTCGGGTATCCATGTTCCCTTGTCACATACTCTGCGCGACGGTCCGAGGAGCTCAAATCCCCTTTCGCAGGAGTACGAGGCGATAGAGCCGTGTGTTAGATTCGTCTCGGAAAACACTACCGAACTGTGGGCTGGCGATCCGGGAAAACTGCATGCTGTCAGACGATCTGGAAGTAACGGAAGAAAATGTTAGGTTTTGAATTTGTAAATGAATGTTTAAAAAATAGGGCCCTTTAAAAATGGTTGCAATTTTGGCTAAAGGTCGTCCCACAAGAATTTACTTTCAGAAGTTTAAACCGAACTGAAATTGTGGGATAGGGAATACCCCCATTCAGGTCTGTCAACACAAAAATACAAGGAAGAGGAGAGCAAGAAGATGGACGACGACAAGAAAGAAGGTGATCAGTGACGAGGAAAGAAAAACGGGAACTTAACTTATTTGTTTTAACTGGTTATAATTTGCCATATTCTTCGTATTCTTTTTTTTAAATAAAAGTTAGTTTAAAGTGATTTTGTTTTTTTTTCCCTAGCATCCGGCAAAGATTAAGGTGTCCTCTTTATGTACAGAAATAGTACAGGGTCCGCCAAATAACTTTTTTTTTTTAGAAAGTGCTATAAAAAAAAAATACTGATTATTTTCTCAAATTTCTTTTTTTATTTGAAAGTACAATCCTTCCGGTTAATAATGGAAAATAATTTCATTCAAATGGCTGCCTCGGCTGGCCATGCAGTAGCCTACACGATCGGTCCAATTTTTAATTATCGATTGTGTGCAGCTGTATTTCACCAATGGCTTCACGAATATTGTCCTTTAAAGCGTCAATTGTCTCTGGCTTGTCGGCGTAACACTTATCTTTTACGGCACCCCACAAATAATAGTCCAACGGTGTCAAATCGCAGCTCCGAGGTGGCCAAACGACATCAGCTCTGCGGCTGATAATGCGATCTTCAAAAACAGGGCGCAAAACATCGAGTGTAGCTTCGGCTGTGTGGCACGTAGTGCCGTCCTGTTGAAACCAAATGTTGCCAATATCCACCTCTTCAATTTTTGTGAACAAAAATTCGTTGAACATGGCCCGATAACGATCGCCATTGACTGTAACGGCCACTCCTTGCTCATTTTCGAAGAATATGCCTCTGGACCAAATTCCGCACCAAACAGAGTGACTCGTTTTGGGTATATCGGCTTTTCAATGTATGCGTGCGGGTTTTCTGTGCCACAAATGCGACAATTTTGCTTGTTTACATACCCGCCAAGATGAAAATGAGCTTCATCTGAAAAGATGATTTTTTTGGCAAAATCGGCATCTTCTCTAAGTCGATCGCAGGCCCACTTAACGAAGCGAAAACGCATTGGATGGTCATTTGGCTTCAACTCCTGAACCAATTGGACTTTGTATTGCGTCATACCAACTGAGCACGCTGAAGACATGTCTGTCAAACGTTGACTTGAGCATCAGTTCAAAGGAAAAAATCGGACCTGGAATAGAGCATCGAACGACGAACGTAGAAAATCAATACGCCTGCCATAAAAACAGCAGGGAGCTTTAGATGTATCCTTAAAGTGTACGAATTACATAGTCTCAGAAGCAAGCAAATGTCACTTCTCCTAGGAAAAGAGACTCAAGCCTGACGCTGATACGAGTTCTTGGTAAATATAATAAAAGAATCAACCCGATAATGAAACAAAAGTTTATAATTTCCTCCGTAGAGAAAATGAGTATATAAATTTGTTTTCCTTTTCGTACTTGCTTAATTAATTTACCTCTTGGTCTCGATTAGAGCTAAAAGCCGCTGTAGCTAGTCCCCTTTTTTCTTTACATTTGTATTAGTTAAAAATTAATTTTTTAGGCTAATAAAATAATAATAATAATATAATAAAATACTTACGTAAGAAGTAAATAGATCTACTTTGGCACTGACATATCTTTTACACTCAAAAAAATCTATTCCAGTATGAAGTGTGTAGCGGATTAATGTACTTTCAATTAAGTAAAGAACTGATTTCTAAAGAAAATGCATTCGCGTGCGAAAATAAATATAAAAGCGCTGAGAAATCAATTTCGCTAGATTTGCCTAAACACTGTCACTATAAACCCACGCCAGTTCAGTGGCGATGGCGACTCTTACATTCGCTTGTCAGTTGTTACTTTGCTTATCTGGTCTCAGTACCAGTAGAAATTAGAGGGTGTGCTGGAGCAAATGTTTCCCTCTTTCACGTAAATTTGGTAATAAGTTTAAGTAATTAACAAAGTAATTTAAGAACACATATTCAGTTTTAAGAAACTGTGGGGCATTAGTCCACATTGTACACTGGCAGCCATCTTTTTTAAACAATAAGAAAATATTTCGTTAATGGACCCTGTCGTTGAGCAAAGATCTGCCATTTTGTTTTCAAATTTGGCTGACATCAAATTGGAAGGCAGCTATCAGAGACAGCTATCATCTTACGAAGTGGACTCGTCAAATAGCCACCGGGATCATGCTATTCAATGGAAATCAATTGTTGTCCCTTTTGGGATATGCTAAGTTGCTAAATGCGAACACCGTTCCCGTACTCGCGAAACGGATGATCAGCAATTGCAATTCCCAAACGATGATCGAGACGGGAGAACTTGTTAAGAAAAACACGGGTTCGTCTAGCATAAGCTTTCAAAATTGGACGGACAAAAGCGAAACTAATAAGGTTCTGTTTTTTTTCCTTTGGGTACGAAACCTTAAAAATTACATCACATCAGAAACGAAACAATTAATTATGCTTACCACCTCCTCTGGTGACAAATTTATTTTCAAAGCTATGTGCGCTATAGTTGCCGGGGCTTATGCGTAATTCGGGAAACGAAGAAGCGGATTTACTTGCACTGGATTAAAAATGCATGCATTTGTGCAGAAAGTCAGCGGAATGCGCTTGCACAAAAGGTCAATAGTAAGACCATGAGTGGTAGAAGTCTGCATTAGAGCCATATGAGAGAACCCTGTCCAACGGTGGGCAAAAATAGGTCGAAACTAGTGGTCAAATTAAACCACAAAAATTGCTCGCGTATACTAACTGGAACCCATGCAGGAAACTGCACAACGATGGATTCTGAAGCTGAAATCTGGGAAGGAATCTTTCAGCCATCTATTAAGCTCTTGAAAGCTGCTATTCGAATATTAATAGAGCTATTTCTTTGATGAGCGTAAACCCAAAAAAAATTAGAGCTTAAAGAAATATAGGGTTGAAATATACAAAAATCTTAATGGTTTTAAAAAGGGAAAGCGAAATGTAAGCCACTGATTTTTTGAATCGTATAGGTCCCAAGCTTAGCCTTTCAAAGAATAAACTCAAAAATTGCTTTATAACGTTTCATAACAGTTTATTTACCAAAGAAAAATGCTACTTCTAAGGACAGTCTTTCCTGCTTGGTTACTCTTTTTCAACTGACTCCAATATTATTGAAGTTGAGTTGAATAGCTTTTCTTCTTTGTTCAGGGTTGCGGTATGGTGTTACACTAGTCATTCCAAGTATACACATCGGATCTAAATTGAAGTCCTTTAAGAGCCATTACTATCCCTCTTCCCTTCAAAAATTGGTGCCATAGCCACAGATCTTAGGTTTTGATGTCGCCACCGTAAATCGAATAGGTTGCAGGGTAAGCCGAGTCTTTATTCCGAGCTGATGCCTAAAGCCGTTTTTTACAAAAAAAAAAAGAACCGATCGGCCCGCTTTGGAAAGAATGTTATTTTTGAAGGTAAGAGTCCGTCACTATTACTGGCTTTGGCCAATCGCAGCCATTGGCAAGTTTTCCATCTTTTATAGCAAAAATTAAGCGAGTTCGAGCAACCAACATTCGAGATGAACATCTTTTATCGGTTCGAAGATTCCTTGGTTTGGTGGAATGCTAGCTTCCTACTTAGCTCGTGATGTGGGACTTAATTAATGAAAAACTGCACTGGCCAGTTTCTGCGCCTAGTTGACGCTGAATGCGTTCATACATTTTCCCTCAAGATCAAGAAGTCAAAGGACCTTACCTAAAAAAAATCTCTTTCAACTCTCACCTTGAATATGCTGAATGTCGGAATAGAATGCGAGTTCGTAAAAAAGAACCTGTACATGTAGGTACACCTAAAGTGACAATTTCACCACTTGGGTATATCTACATGTCCCCAGTAATATATTTAGATCCAAAGACGCACCTTACAGCGGTAATTACATAACTCAGTGCCAAAGCCGACAACGCTTCCAATGCACATGTGCGACGCTGTAAGTCGTATCTCCGTCTCATTATTCGTAAATCTAATTTACGATAAAACACTCGAGTGCAACATGGCAGAACACATTTGCGCAAAAGTTTTGCATCCCATGCCTAATGGTGACGGGGCTGCATACTGACAGACAATATGTGCATTTCTAGGAACGGACTACATGCAGCAGCAGCAGCACATCCACTTCGTACTATTAAGCCGATGATTAGTCAAACACAACAAGGCCTTCAGTTCTTTATGCAATATGCGATGCGATTTGCCCCCCTGTCTGTCCCGCAAGGCGAGAGATAGTGCGCACATTAAAGTTGCACTTCCAGTTCGCAAGAATCGCAAATCCACCGAGCAGCGAAGATCGAAGCGTTCTTATGTGTACATAATGCAATGGACGCTGATTTACAATGCAAGATCGAAGATCGCTATAGAGTGGTAGTTCGCCGACGACGACGTCTGTCTGTATGTCTGGCATAGTGAATTGCTGGACATTAAAACAGATCGTCAGCGAGTGCACAGTAGTTGTGTCTGTGTGTAGTAGTGGTGGAGGCTTTCTGTTACAGCTCCTCTGCAGAAGGCGGCCGACCCAAACCGTTCGGATAAACTTGCTTTTACCGCATGCCAAGTGCTCGTTTGTCCGATACAAATAGATTCGTGCTTATTGTTATACAACCGACAATTTCATAACGGTCAGATGAAAATAGAAACTATACCCGCTTACAGTTGCTGTTGTTTACAATTTGTTTGTTTGTGTTCCATTTTAGGAGATTACACTGCTTCCTGGTGTGACAGCTTTCAGCTGGCTTAACTGGGATAGTGGGTATATGGGTAGGGTTGGATGGGATCGGATCAGTTATCGACAAGCTGGAAGTCGAGGTACCCAATCAATATTTCGACAGTATTCGGATCCGGTATTAATTAAAAGGTCTTGATCTGAACTCCTTAGCGAAAGCTGAGTCGTGTGCAAGCAAAATTTGAAATGGATTTGCACCAATTTGCTCAGATAATTTTGACAGGCGGAAATATTGAGATAACTATACACTCATACAGTCGCCGTGACAGATTTTTGGCCTACTTCGCAATTTTAAACGAAGTTCGCGGTACATTAAACTGGGCCATGGAGCCTTTCACAGAGCTGTGAATTGCTTTTTGATCACATTTAGTTGCGAATAAGGCTGATGGTTGCAATTAAGTTGGATTTTCAAGGGCTTTAGGGATATAATTTGCCAGTAGGTATATTTAAATACATAGATAATTGCCACAAAGTCTTCACATATGTTTGAAGCTGTTGTTCGCTCCGTTTATACATGTGGAGGTCATTTTTTCATGAGGCGTGTATTTTCCAATGTAATAAAATTCGTCAAAATACGTCAGTTGAAGATTTATTTTGTACTAGTCTCGCTTGTGGTCGAAAATCGACCCTACCTTTTATAAATTTATGTATACTAAAAAACATACCACAATTTTTGATATTTCCTTTTTTTTTTTAAACGAAAAAGCCAGATCGAGAAACACACGCCTCTTTGAAAAAGGCTTACTCATGATCAGCGCTGCCACAAAGATATTTACAATTGTATCAAATTAGCTAAATGTTTGCTTGCGTGCAAAAATCGATACTTAGATCCTTTTTCTTTTCTTTTTCTGATTTAGGTTCAATTATTTATTTATCTATTTATTTATTTAATTAAAATAAAGTGTTTTGTACAATTAAGAACTAAGTTATTTTACTCTATTTTTTTTTTTTCAAATAAATTTTGAAATCTGGCAATATTATTAATTTGTTTTCGTATATTTTAAACTGACGATGTTCCCACCCATACTGATAATGTACTGCACATGTACGGTACGACTCGAGCACATTTGCAGCCAGGGTTGACAAATGTGTTACAATCGTACCTTTTTCAGTTACAATGGACTTGGGAAAAATACACAATACAATCGCCCCCAAAATTTTACACTCAAAGAGTATTTCTTATTTTGAATTTTTTTTATACTCATTGGCCGTTAGCAATAAAACATTTTAGATACGGCTTTCGGAAAAAAATCAACTCTTGTAAGAAACAAAGCATTCAATTTGGATTTCAGTTCGGAAATACCATGGAGTCACCGATCCGGGACAATTTTCGGAAATCTCATCATTTTCGCAGATTTGCATGTGACAAGATTTACTTTCTTTAATAACAATTACGCGCATGGAAAAGAGTTTCAATTACAATGGACTTATACCAGTAACCAGTGCAAGTAGACAAAAAGTGTTTTTGAGGCCAAGTTAATACACACAAGGACCAAAATTAAGATTCAATGTTTGATTTGGAAGTAGAAATCTAAAATCTCAGATCAAAATCGGAAATACCAAATTGAAAAACAAATCTAAAGTGGCATCTGTGAAATCTAATTATGTAGTTGAAATTCACACTGGGCGAGTTCCAAGTTCCAAATTGGTAGCCACTCTATGTGCATGCATTTGAATTTTCAATTTGAACGTTGAAGCTTGCCTCTGGTGGAACAACAAAATAGAGTCCCAATAGCTAGTAAAAGTTGGCTTTTTTTAAATTTATTTTATTTCTATGAAATGCTAGGTGGGATTTAGAGTTCACTACCTATCAAGGAGGACTTTAGATTCGATTTCCTTTTTTCTATTTAAATGCATATTATTTAATACACTTTTTTTTATATGAGCTTACAGGTTCTGTACATATAATGATAAAGATATACGAGTACATATTTTTGTAACTTTTGCATCTTGTCTACAAGAGTTTTGATTTTATGTAGATAACCTTTAGAAAACCAATGTATAAAATTGAATTAAATTGAATTAAGTTGACCATATTACATTTAAAATACATTTTTGTCTGATATCGTTTTCGAGAAAAATTAAAGTTTTTAAATTGCCATGCAAAATCTAAAAACGAATTTTGAAACAAATCCGCCTAGCTGTAGGCCTCAGAAGCTAGCTGACAGACGGAATTGCGTGATATTACATAAAATTAATAAACATCTCGAAATCATTCGAAATTTTGTACGAAATAAAATTTCTCGTATACGAAAATAAAAAATATAATTGAGCCCGAAAAAATACAATCGGAAGTAAGATTTGCTTACAGTCCACATCATTCATTTTTCATCCCTGATTTGCACTCGTAAATTTCTCCCAATTTATAAGAGTGTGTGAGTCATTCAATTCAGATTCCTCTAAGCCCCTACTCTCTACTCTACAGTTGTCAAACGTCAATAATCTCTGCATTAATTATCTTCAGCTACTGCGTTTTCCCAACAATTAAAAGGTACCTAAAATGTATACAAGCTCTAAAAATTTATTTAGAACACGAATGAACTTTAAGCCAGTACAAATTGCTCTGCAATAGTTATATATTTTTTTAAGTGTGATTTCAAGATAATTTTTTTTGTTGTACTAGAATCAGGTGATGTGAAATGTAATGTTTTTTTTAAGGATTTTGTTATTTCGTATTTTTATTTTTGTGTCTTTCGCTTTTAATCAATTTATTTATTTATTATTCTTGTGATACATTTGGTACATTTTAGAGGCTCAAATTTAGATTCTGTTGATACATTTAAAAAAAAAAACGCTACACAACAAGTCAACGGCAACGCTGCTCATGATTTACATTTCAATTAGTCAGGATGAAAAATTGAAATGTCTAGTAAAATTATTGAAACGAAAGTATGTAGTTGGTCAACACCTCGCAAATTTATGCGCCTTAATTAAAATTGTACCATTGCATACTTTTAGGGTTATGTAAATTGCATTCCTCTTATGGTAATGCTGCATTTACAACATCACACATTCCTAACACGGAAGATTAAAGGGATGCCCAATACTAAATAGCCGAGTGACTAAAAGGGACGTGACATTTTGGATGGCCATATTGTTTACGTAATAGAAACTATGGGAAAGCTAAGCATGTTTATATTTTTAAAGCGATGGCTAACGAAATTCCGCTTTCCTATAAAACAAAATGCCTTCCGGAAGTGATGAACGGACAATTATTTATTTATTTCGTATAACTGATTGATGAATTTTTGGTTTACTTTACTGAAACTTAAAACCGCTCTCATTTCAGATGTTTTAAATCAGAAATAGAAATGTTTTCAAGTGATTACAGAAATGTTGGTCGCCATGTTTATTTCCGTTTTATGTATCTATAACTATGGGAAGCACATCCATGACACTTTAGGCGTCTGATTTGTGATCTCATTTTTACTCCTTAATTAGCATTGACTGCGGAAAAC
Source organism: Cheilosia variabilis (assembly GCA_951230905.1). Taxonomy (NCBI): domain Eukaryota; kingdom Metazoa; phylum Arthropoda; class Insecta; order Diptera; family Syrphidae; genus Cheilosia; species Cheilosia variabilis. Next base: position 41,560,459 of record OX579677.1, on the reverse strand, counting down.
CGGATCTCTCTGTCCCTTCTCGTGCAAAAATGCGCGTACGTGATGGTGTAGCAATATAAAGAAGGCGTTCCATCATTCTTAACTTTATTTAACCAGCCTAAATGGCGACATGTACCCACGATCTTTTTGTTTGTTTACATCTATGGCACAGTACCTTTTGAGTGATATGCGTTTTTTATAAAAAATACTAAAAAGGTCTACGGAATCTTTGGATGTTCACTTCTTAATTATAATGATGATGATATTTTAAACAGCCTATAGACAAAGGACATAAGGTTCGCGATTCCAGTTCGAACCTACTCTCGGACTTGGTTGGTATCGGTTTCCAGATCCGAAATACATAAATCACACCTTGAATTTTTTTCCACTGCCCAGCTTTCGCTTTAAAATGTCCCATTAACGTGAAACTCTTATGGTTGGGAGAAGCTGGGCTTAGGGTGCTTTACAAACCTGTTGTGCCGACTGTTTTTGAGAAATGGTAACTGCTTTCTTTTAGCCTCACAAATATATCCACTAACAGTTTCGTTCATACCCAAGCACAGAAACTCAAGCCCACAATTCTTAAAGTTCTCCCGGAGTTCGATACAAAAGCGACCGTAAGTGCTTATTAAGCTATGAAACACTATATCCGCGCACATAACAGCGCATTACAGAGGCAAATAGAACAATTGCGCGTTCCATTCCGATGCGCATCCGTAGGTGAGATTTATATTAATTTAGACGCATTGCCACCGCAAGAGCAGGCTTACCTCCGAACTAATAACATACCGAAGTTAATGATACACCCTATCGTTTTCCAGATAGCAGGCAAAGCAAGCTCCGTGCATTTAACCTTTCTTTCCTAGACGAAGAACATTTTCGAATGGAAAGAAAACCCAGCATTAAATCAAATTTCTTATTTCCACAGGCGAACGTATACAGCCAAGCAGTGCGCCGGCGCTTTAACCTATCAGAGCATGGCGAACAATATTCATCAGATATATCGTTTTTTTTTTTCTTCGCTCTCTCATACGGACCTACTGAGTGTATCTACACGGCCTGCACCTGCACCTGCAGCAAAAATAGTGAGCAGTGACTTCAGCGCGCTACCGTGGTCGAGCAAAAGGGAAATCATTCATTCAAAAGATTTCGTAGCTGCAGCTGGAAGGAAAGAAATTTCACTTCCACGACAACCAACGAACGACTGCCCTGTAGTAGGATGCTGTGGACTTTTGTCAAGGTTGTTGATTTCTCTTTTTTTTCTGCGTAGTTTGTCAGCTGAACAAATACGAACAGAAGAAGATCATGGATCGCGCTCGAATACTGCGTCACATTCCCGCCAATAAGCCAGTGACTATCACTATGCTAATTCAGATAGACAGATGCAAATAGAACCAATCGACAGCGAACAAGTCGGTTTTCGACTGACCTACTTGCGGTCAGGTTTACGAAAATTAAATAATCTCCGACTAAGATTACTGTCACCATGTCGCCTGTTGCTGATGTTGACTGGCATTCCTTTATCGGTGTAACTTGCTCTAGCTTATGTATAGCGGTCCATTTCTGGCGAGTAATCTATCTATCTATAGCATCCGATTTACATGGGAAGAATCTTACTAAAGCAGCCTGCTTAAGCCTGACCTACTTTTGGTCAGGTTTTGTAAACAAATTATATAAGCTCCTATGGCGTAGCTAACGCATTCGATGTTCTCCTGTCGTCGCGGTATTTCTTTTTTTTTCACGTTCGGATACCAGTAGAGGAGGCACTCATTTGGCCAGTTAATAGAATCGATGTAACTTGTTTTAGCTTAGTTATCGTCCAATCGAAACGTGTTGGCAGTCCGTTCTTTTGCCCCCAGGCTATCTGGGTATTTTTTGTTGGCTTCTTTGAATAACGTTCTTACATCCGCAGCACATGTTGGTCGTTTTATTCAACCGGTCTTGGCTTTTGATCGTAGATTGCTCGTAGTATAGCATTCCGATTTTAATCGACGTTTGTAGGTATGCCATAAATGCCTGAGATTGGTATTTTACGAGCACTGCATCTGCAGCTAGTTACATTATTCGTTTTGTAGCAAGTGCTGCGAGTTAGGTTTGCCACCATCTGAGAGAAGGCCTTGATCCCACATTTTGGCAGGCTCAGGTGCGTATTTGCATGGAGAGTTAAATAATGGCGCCAAACCAGAAATGTAAGTAGAACGAGCAGATAACTGCAAGCAACTGAATCCAGCTTGTGGATGTTTTCTGAATGATTGCCGTTAGAGAAGTTCCCACTCAATTGGGTGGACTTAAAATTGAATAGTTCCAATGAATGCATCGAATGGGCAGCGTAAATCGATTAAAGTTTTGAGACTGGGGTCAGGCACATTAACAACGGTGAAATGGTAGGAAGTTCCAGTGTGAAATGAACTGAAAACACAAGCATAACTCTTAGCTACGATCTAAAGGAATTCCCACTTTCACCTTACGTTCAATGTTGCTGCATGTTTTTTATAAATTGTAACAATTTTTTTCAAAAAGTGCAACAAATGGAAAAAAAATGTAACAAACTGAAAAAAAAATTTAATAATTAATTCGATGTTTTCTGATTAGATATTATTACAAGTGATTTGATTTGCTTTGCGAACGGAGACGCGGCGAGACAGAAAAATATTGTTGTATTTTCTCGTTCCCTTCCATTCCCATTCCCACTCCCACTCGCAGTTGTACTCTGTGTAAACAAACAAATACATTGACAGAAATTGGTAAAAGTTTGTTCGCAAGAAAAAAGTGCTACCAGTTCAACTTTTCAATATATTTTAACGAGAAAAACAAAAAAAGATTTTAATTGGAAAAAGTGTAACAAAGCGAAAAAAAAGTAACATTGTAACAAAATTATAAAATAATTAAAAAGTGTAACACTTTTGTTACACTTGTACCATTGTGGCAACGCTGTTGACGTTCGCTTCAGAAGGGTGTTAACGAGTGGAAGACAACAGGGAGAAGCCTTCCGAAATGCGCTCTTCTTACTTTGGGTGAGCGGATGTTGGTATTTTTGTTAAAGAAGCCACTGTTGTTCAGTTTTTAGCTCTGTATGAATTCATAAAAATGGAATCCGAAATGCAGTAAAAACAAAACCATTGCACCCTTTATTTTCAAGCTGAGGCATTATAATAGGTCTACCCATAAGCCCAGTACGTCCAAATTCACCGGCAAAGGACCAGTGACAACGCTGCCAAGAAATAACCAGAAATGCATCATCAGGAAGGGTTATATTCCACAAGGCGCCGGCTTTACGACGAGCAACGTTTTCATTCCAAGGAATGCATGAAACGTCTTGAAGTCGGCATCAATGCGGCAGTAAAACGAAAAGATCGCATATGCAGTATCAAAAAATCAGCGGCTTCAATGCTTTTAACAAAGCCTCCTTCGGTACAAAGCGCATGAGGTTAGACTTGGGGTTCAATGTTGCTCTCTTTTATGAAGATTGACAATATACAGAGTCAACAAGACCCAACACTAAGATCGAATCTACAGGCGCAGGTCTACAGAAGACCTACATTTTGGTTGGAACAAGACCGGTGATTATTCAGTTTAATACGAGCTACTACCAGCAAAAACCGAGTCTAAGATCCTAAAAGCAAATCGAGGTGCTTCGAAATCGCAAGCCTTGAGCTAGCCTTGGAGGTGATTGAATGCAATGTCTGACAGCACTCTGCGTTTCTCAAGGTTTTACTTAGGTAAATGAGTTTGAGACAGTCTCGATAGGTAGGTAAGGTTACAGGATAATTCTAAGGTAGACCACGAATGGCAAATCGAAAAACCAACGTTATAGATGCATGAATCCGCTTAGATTATGCTCAGCTACAGTGTATTCGAAGAGGAGGACAACAAAAGTGATGTAGAGATCGCGTAAGAGCTGACAAATTTATGTAGAACCGTCTTTCCATGGAACTGTAGGTGAATTAACTCCTCAATAAGTGATTCGAAATTAACCTCACTATCCGATAATATCGCTAAGGTCGCGAAAAGGTTAAACCATGGATTCAGGCCGGAGGAGGTTAATTCATGGAGGCTATGTGCTACACTTGTATAAGAAGGTAACAGACGGACTTTTGGGTAAGTAATTTTTGAGGCACCAGTTGAAAGGCAAAGGATCAAAGAAGTTTTTGGTTGTTGGTCTGCCTTTTAGAAAGCTTTGTTGGTCGGGGGAAATAAGAGACTTGCACCGAAAGCGTTAAGTATTTTAGGAAAAGTTTCCGGTGTAATGTTGCTTCGATTTTTGATATTTCTTACAACTTAACGAGACCGTTCCTTGAAATGATACTTTTGGACACCCTATAGGACACACAAGCCTTAGGCGATGTTCCAAAAGTGTATTTGACAACAACTGGGACATGATATTTACAAAACCGCTTTGGGTGCAGGCAAAGCAAATATAGAACTAAAAGTTTAACCAGAAACTGGTATAAAATAAGGCGCGAGGTTTGCATTGGTAGTGAACATTTGCATTAGTGATGAGCATTGATGAGTTTGCTCCAACTCCCAATACTGCTTTTTTTATTCATGTCAATTTGACATCTTGAATGAGTTTAAGTACCTGTATATTTTTATTTTTTTGATTTGGAATATTAGGTACTATTTTGTCATTTTAGGTACGTTATTTTCGAAGCCTGAACCCAAAGTAATTCAGGAAACCCCTTCAGTCTTAAAATCAATCAACTCCTAAGGTCCTAAGCATCTTTAAAGGCCTACATCTTTGAAAACCTTGCGAGGGAGGAAACCATCGTTCACTTTCTTTGAACCTGACGTCCTTCCATTGCATTCCAAATCTCAGAAATAAGTGTTCCTTCTTTGATCCCTGTAACACCCCTACTGTCAGAATTCTCAGCCCTATCAACAGCTACAAGTGGCCTGCTTGAACAATCGGTAATGCAGCCATTCATAGGCCTAAGTGGCATCTCATCAAGAGCCAAGTTAACTAACTTCCTCACATTGTTGATCTCACATTGACAATTGTAAACGCAATCAATTCTAAGCATTAAACTCAATCGTTGAACTTGACTTGACAATTATCGCTGAATGAAAGTAAAGTGACAAATTAAAAACCAAAATAATGAAAGCGTACGCTTTCATTGCACAATTAGGGTCGCTAACGAACTTTCCCAACAAATTACCGATTGTACCTAACCTGCACACTATTTATGGTTTTGCCTGCCAACTTATAAGGTTTACAGGTGTGTAAAAGTGTAAACATAGGCAAGCTGCGAGGTATGCGTGTGGCAAGCCGAAAAAGCCATACCACAGTGCGGTCGAACGAATTTATTTGACGACAAACAATATAAATAGTACTGGCGATTTGTGATTGTGATTTAAAACTTTGTAAAACCGAAAGTGAAAGCATTAAGTTTATAAAAGTTAAGTACCTTGACCAATTTGTTGCAACAATCAACAATTTATTTATAAATATTCGAATTAAATTCATATGTTGACCTTTTTGAAATGCGACATACAATAGCTCGTTGATTGGAATTGTCAATTGTCAGCTTTCTATTGAATCGAAAATCGAAAGGGGTTCTAGTTGGGTTGGGTAAAGAGTTTGGAGACAATGCTGTCTTTGCACGTGAGGAGTTGTGATAGCGAAATAGTCAGGCAATCGGCGAATCCACATTTTACAACGTACTCTAGAACTATTACGGAGAAAGTCTAAATGAACTATTGCACCGACATTAAAAATATTTGACGAAAGCGGATGATTTTTGGAATATCCAAGCTGGACAGGTGTCTAACCTGTCTTTAAAAAAAATAAATAAGTCTGTAGGGACCCAAGGCCTAGCTTCTCACAACCATTCGTTTGTGTGAGTTTTTCATTTTTGGGACGAATGGAAGGGATCTACAATTTTATGCCGGCTCCAAACGGCTAATTGAGAAGCGCAGCGGAAAAAACCATAAGTTGGAATTTGGGTTTTTTCGGGATTCGAACCTGGGACCCCTCGCTTAGTAGTCCAACACACTAACCACTAAGCCACTGCGCCTCTAACCTGTCTTTACACATAGGAATTTTGGGCGTTTCAGTAAAATAAATACCACAATAGCACCCATACCCTATAAATTATTGAAGATACTACAGTCCACTACGGACATAAGAAACACTCATTTAAGAACAAATTGCTTATACGAATTGCATGCGGAAACACCGTGTGTTTTCTATGCATATCCATGTAAAAAGGAGCTGATAAAGAAAAACGATAAGAAAGAAACCTTTTTCACAAAATCTGTTATTCAAAAGAAAAACGCACGCATGTAAGAAACCTGAGGGGGCAGTTTCCGTATATCAACGATCGTCTAAACGATATCGTTTTTGCAACTTTGATCAGCAAAATAAGCCATATTCTGCTCGAATTGTTTTGACAAACGTCTGCTTTCATTATACAAGGTGGCGCAAAAATAACCTTCCGATGTTTTTTGGCTGTAATTTAAAAAAAAATAAAAAACTTTGATTCTTCTTGTGGATTATTTTTATTTGGTCTTTTAATTTTTTTTACATTAAGTCGAGAATATGATGTCATGTAAATGGCCGCCGCCACAGTTGATTGTCATTTGAGCCCTTTTTATGGCATTTTCCATCACTTTGGCCAAAACTTCCGGCGATAGGTCCTCACATTCTTGACGGATATTGTCTTTAAGAGCTGCAAGAGTCTGAGGCTTGTTGACATAAACCCGCGACTTCAAAAAGCCCCACAAAAAGAAGTCTGGAGCGGTCAAATCAGGCGATCTTGCTGGCCAGTGCAAATCGCCAAAACGGGAGATTAGGCGCCCGGGAAATGCATCCTTCAGCATATCGGTTGTGGCACGTGCAGTGTGTGCCGTTGCACCGTCCTGTTGGAACCACATGTTTTCCAATCCCAATTCATCGAGTTGCGGCAAAAAGAACTCGTTGATCATTGCTCTGTAGCGCTCACCATTCACAGTAACCGTTTGGCCCGCGACGTCTTCGAAGAAAAAAGATCCGATGACTCCTCCAGCGAAAACAGCACACCATACATACTCCGGGGTCTGCCACGCCTGGCAGCATCTCGTGTTGTGCCAGTCTCTTCGAGGCGAGCGGCTAAACGTCGCAGTGTTTCACCAGTAGGCGTTGGACGGCTAGGAAATCTGCGACGAAATTCACGTTGTGCCAAAGTCACCGACCGATTATTGCTCAAATAAATAGTTACCAATATTCCGCGTTCTGTAACATTGCGTAACGCGTAACATTGTTTATTAACGTGTATTTCGCATGTGTTTACTACACAAATGTCAAAACAGAACTGACATTAGGGGCCAATCGCAAAATTTATAGCATTTTCTGATAGGAGGATTACTTTTGCGCCACCTTGTATTTGTGGAAAATAAACTGGATTAAGCTCTCAAACTTGTAATTTTAGCACTTATTTGCTAGTTTCTGAGGTCTATCGTTTCGACGATAATCGTTTGAAAAATTACGGAATGAGTGCCCTGAGTTTTTTTATGAGTAATAAATTGGGTTGGGGTCAATATTCCGTTAAAAAGCGCCCATTTTTGAACACTATCCAAACTCTTTTTGTTTGCAGAATTTTGTAAAACAAAATTCGAGAATACATTTTCTTTTTTTAATTTATATTTTTTTATTTGCTTTTGTTTTGTTTTAAATTTTAAGAAATATTTTTTTATTTTTTTTCAATAGATAATGTTTTTTTATTTAAATTTTTTTTTTTTAATATTTAATCCAATTTTTATTGTTTCTTTTTGGTTTAAATTTTATTTAAATCTTTTTTGATTTTTTGTAGATTTAAAATTGTTTTCTAATGTCCTTTTTTGGTGGTTTATATTTTTGTTATTTGGAAAAAAGTAGAACAAGCTGAATTTTTTGGAAAACAGAATGTAGAGGGAACAAATTTTGAATACCTATACGTTTATTTGTTCTTTCGCTAATAATGACGTGTTTCCTTTTTTTTCTAAGCCAAGCGCAACGTTTGTACGTCGTACCTACACCTTCTCATTTGTTTTTGTTAGTACAAATTGTGTAACAAGGTTTTTTTGTGTGAAACTACTGACTAGTGCAAATATTTATTTTATGCTGCCTGGGAAAGAAGTTAAATGTAAGTCTTAAGCGAGATTTTTGCTAAACCAGTTGCGAATTTTAACTGTTTTGTTTTTTTAAGGGAGTTTTATTTAACTGATTTTTAACTCATCTTAAGAATCTGAGAGTCAAAATGAGATCATTGTACTCCTAGGAACAAACAGTAGTGGCTCCTCCCATATACAAATAAAAAAAAAAAACTTTTCAAGCAGAGAAGCATACTTTTTCGATTGAAGACTACTTTGCATATTATGCGATCTCAATGCGCGGCGTGTGTCGAAGTTTTCAATTAAGAAGGGAACAGTGGAGAGGGCGACCGAAACTAGAGGCTTTGTTGTATCAATAAAATAAAGATCACCCAGCATCGGTTTTAAATGGATTCTTGAGAGATCTACCACTGGTGGCTCATTGCCATAAAGTGCAACCACAACTGAACTGCAAATGCTCCCTGAATGAAGGTTCCTCTTATATTACTATTGTTACCATGTAAAGCGAGGGAATGATAATGGGCCGCCTATGATGCCTGTTCTTTTGTGTCGATCTTACAACCAAACTCAACCCAACCTAACCTACCCCTTAAAGCAGGAACAGGTTCATCGAGCAGGGAAATCCCTCCTGCTCAAATTTATGATTAGGATTGTATAAGTGTGGGACCACACAATGCGGCTCACAGATCACAGATCGTATCTGACTATCAAGGGCGATTGGCGAGTTCGCGCAGTGCACAGTAAAAGTACACAATTTACGCCTGAGATTGCCGCCATCTAGTGGAAATAAAACACTTACGATTCAACTTTATTCCCCACTCAACGCTGCTGACACAAATGATCAACAACATCGTGATAATTGCTCGTTCCTCAATGAATGTTGCTTTTCTTTGATGGGGGCAATAAAAAAGATCACCTCAGGGGTCGGAAAAGAGTCTGATTTTTCCGGTACGCAGTCTAAGCCGCTTTTAGACAGAAGTGTCAAACGCATGCCCAGAAAGCCTACATTCATTCCGCTTAAGATTTATTTTATCAAAAAACAAAAACAATGTTGTCGTACAATTTACTTACCACAAGTTATGGTCGCATTACCTTATCTTATCGAATCAGATCAGCCTAATAGGCGTATTCCTGCTACTCTCCGGACACAGCCTCAACTCGCGCGCCGCAGAGAAGAAACCAAAAAGTGGGTCAACAAAATGACTTAAAATTAACTTAAAGTCCACATAAAAACAAAGTATTTATCAAAACATAACGCCGTGGTTAGATTTGAATAATAAAATCGAGGTTCAACACACTGTACCATGCCGGAATGGGTTCATCGACACAGGCAGGCAGGGGATACCTCTCCCTAATAATTAAGTGAATATCTTAAAAGCAAAACCAAGTTTGCACCTCAGATCCAAAAAAAAATCCTACGTTTCATATCTCGCGTTGGGTTGTAAAATTTTAACCGTTATCGAATAAAAGCAACACACAGAGCAGAGGTGTAACGTTTGTTCTTCTCTATTACATATTACTAGATCGCGGTGATGTACGAGCAATTTATGCAAATAATTCAGCATATTTATGGCAAAGCTCGTTCTTTATAGTATCGCATTCATTTATTAGTTTCTTCTTCTTCCTCGTATGCTTGTTTTGCTTCGTTTTGGTATTGGTTTTCTCCGTTTGCAGTGAAGCACGAATACAAAGAAATGTAGCATCTGATGTAAGAACGGTAGGCTCTGAGTCTGAGCTGAGCATTCATGCAAGAAGTGTAGTGTTACCAATTAGTGCGCACATTTAGAGTTCAATGCGAGACTGTACAGAGGAAGAGAGAACAAAAATATAAAAATATTCTACTGCAGCTCGAATTACGATGATGGCGGTTTAATTTTTTCCCCTCTCTCTCTGATTGAAATATGATACTGTTAGGTGGCTGTCAATGAATGTATCGGACAGCGTCTTTAATGTGCGATGGGAAGCGTCGCGTCGGTCGGTCGTTGCAAACAAGATGAATGACAAGACAACAAGTGCTGCAAATGAGCTTAAGAGTGCTGTTAATGTGAGGGGCTTACTAGTGTTATTTAACCGAAATTTTCGGATGTAGGTCGGGGAAAAGATGTCGGCCGACAAAGGCCTATTGCAGCAATTAGGTTAGAGACAGCATCCAACTAATTAGGTATATGACTTGTGACGAGATTGCACGGCATAAGAAATGGACATGGACACACGACCTTCAGACAATTTCAGCAGACGAATCTGCTCCGAATTCCAAACAGTGTCGGTCTAATGAACGCATTTTTCTGGCATCTGAGTGGCGTTTTGTTGCGCATCAAAGTCGCGCCGCGATTGAGCCATTAAATTCGGGTGAAATGCAGCACTTTGTATGGTGTATATGACGTGCCCTTGAAAGTTGCTTTGATTGAAGCACTTCACTGCCTGGCAGTCATATTTTTCATTTTTATTTTTTAACAACATTTCAGGCACGTAGCTCCTTACAAAATAAACCCTCACTGGGAATATAATTTACATTTTTGGAAGACAAAGTCAATTGCTGCTGGGGAGATGCGCATTGTTCGAGAAACGTGACAAACGATTATTTTCGCAACTTTTCGCTGTCGCATACAAGCGAGTGAAGTAACGAGATGAAAGCAATTGACTGACTGTGTCAGACTTCAATGCAAAAGGCGCTGTTGTTGTGTCAATAAACTTTTCATTCCTCCACATTGTCTGACCGATCAGAGCTGCAATCGGTTGGGATTTTATTTGCCTATTAGACTGATCGGGAGAGCGGAACACACTGAAATTTGAACGAAACAAACCAGAGGAGGGAACGTGCACAGTTTGGTAACAAGAAGGGGGTATATCGCCAGTAAAGTTTTTTTTATTTCTAGGGATATGATCGTAATCAGGCTTTCTATTCAAGTTCAATGGTGTAAGCCGACCTTTAGATATACCTACGGGGGCTGTGTACTGTTTTCCCCGTAAAATAACAGCCCATTATGGTATTCTCATCTCTAAAAATACGGCAAATGCAGGACCGTAGTCTTGGACATCTTCTGATCGGGACTGACATAAAACCCTACTCAGCAGTTTGTCATTGTATAGATTTGGCTTGTTCTTCCAACCGTGCTACTAAACTAAACCCGATCCCTGTTCGCCATCACTCATAAGTCTTGTGGATTCTTTGTAGGTACATATTTTTTTTATTCGATTGATGTTCGATTTGAGTCGATCGCATTCGCACAAAGACTTTACACATTCTTATAGAAAAAAGTAACGAGTAACGAGTACTTACATTTTATGACTTAGACCCCACAGACTTATTTCTTCCTGCTTGTACTGATAAGTCTGTCAACAAAAGGAAAACTGGATGGGACAGCAACCGGAAGATCATTTCCGGAAATTAATTTGTTCGCTAAACATTTTTATTCAACAGTTTTTTTTAAATGCTTAGTTGGAAATTGACTGGAAGGAGCTGAGGTTCTATTGAAGAAGGCCTAAGTTAGTTAAAAATCTCTGAAAAGTGTTTTAGAGCAAATCCTCTAATGCCAGACAGCCATAAGTTTAAGACTCTGTTGAAATGCCTAAACTTAACAGGGACAGCAGAACACTCCTGTTTAAAAGGCGAATACCACACACCTTACGAGAGTTTATGCAGTCGGAGCAGAAAAGTGGGGCTACCTTATTTGAAAACCTTCTTCTTTTAAACAGGCTTAAAACCCTTACTAAGATCTTTAGATCAGTCTAAAAAAGATTTATATAGAAGCCAGAGTGACTTAGGTTTATAATCCTACAAAGGTTTAGTCAGGGAAAAAAAATAAAATGAATAAATAATACACTCAGAAAAAAAAAATTGTAATGCCAACAATTTTCGTTGGTTAAAATGAACCCAAATACAAAATCGTTGATTTAAGAATGAAATTGTATATTACTCTTACGCTGAATACCTGATTCTTGGAAACTTAAAAACGAGCTCTTGTTAACAAAAATAATATTTGAACCAAGAACTTTTAACTTACAATTTTTTAAAAATCTCAAAATTCTTCGCTTAACAATCTTGTTTTTTCTGAGTCTAAGCGCAACAGGTCCATTGGGACCCTAGGCCTAGCTTGAGTGTGTGAGTTTTTCATTTTTGGGACGAATGAAACGGATCTAAAATGTTATGCCGAGTCCAAACGGCGCAACAGACGTTCGCGAGAGGTGGAGCAGTGGAAAAAATCCTTAAGTTGGAATTTGGGTTTTTCCGGGATTCCAACATGGGACCCTTCGCTTAGTAGTCCAATACTTTGACCACTAATCTACGGTGTCAGGGAATAGACCTTTCAATTAAGAGTCCAGAAAAATAGTAGTGAGGGAATGAACAAACCTCCTTGAGATATAAGCAAGGTACGTGAAAGACCATAAGAACGCTGTGCACTAAACCTTTTTGTAATTATTGTAAGTGAGTGGACTCATTCTGTGCGGTCCGGTAGAGCCAGAGACTTGATGGTCGGAAAACTTCAAAGTTTTGGTGTGTGATCTGTGAACAAGAAGCCTTGCAACGACAAATATCTAGATTCGGCGAATTTCGAAGAGGGAGTCCTAACCCTTATTGCCTTCCTTTTGAGTAAGACTTTTCCCCTCGTAGCTCGGTATGCAACTGTAGAGTGTGGCCCGATGTAGGTTTTTTTTATGAAGCAACCATCGATTTATTTAGGCTGACTCTGGGCTCTTTGCAGCTACTTGAAAGATAATAAAATGCTTGTAAGAAAAGTGTTTAAAACATTTAAAGCAGTCCCAGGCTTTCCTAAATAATTTGATGGAGACAATCGCACTTCAACTCAGTTCTTATGAGTTCTGTTCACCCGGAGGACACAGATGGACTAAGCTTTTGAGGTGCCCTTTTATGATCTCATTTGACAGCTACATATACTCTACTAGCATTGACGCCGAATGGATTGGAGATGCTATTAGTCCACGTGTGGTCATTAGCACAAAAAATATAAAGTCTGACCAAATTGATGGGCATACTTTCTCTCTCGTTCAATCAAAAGTAAAGCACCATAACTCTAACCGATATCCGCACCCGAACTGCGACACACAATTTATCACCTTCGGTAAAAGTGTGCCAGGAGATCCATAGTGAAGACAGGTCAAATCCAACCCAAGTCGTTCAAAACGAAATTTCTCATCGTGAATAATGAGCCCGTAAATAGAACAGTTGCCTCTGTACCTATAATTATAAGAAAGTTTGCGCAAGCGCTCCAGAACGTCTAATTAACCAACCGTCCATTAGCTTCCACAAATCCCAAATCGATCAACTTTTCCATAATTTGCATCCGAAAAACCCTTCTTCGTAGCCCTCAGGCTTCCATTCGGAATCAAACTCATTTCACTCAACATTCCATCAGCGGCCGTTCTAGGTTAATCGCTGATAGGTCATTTCCAATGCACTTACCACTACTGTGTACGCCGATGATTGTGTAGTATCCCAAGAGAGTCAGTATCAGTGTATACCAGTACACTATACTGGCCATGTTGCGGCTTCGAGTTTACTGTCTTGCTGCTAGTGCCAGCATATACCGAATCGAAGAACACTGCTAGACCAGTTAAATAATGTTATACTTTTGTCGCTTGAATTTCGAGTCAAGTCAGGAACACTATCACGCACGCACACGCACACTATTTAACACTTTTCATCTGTCACACGAATTTACGGGTATTTTTTGACAAAACGACAAGAAAAACACAAGAACTTTCTTCAAAATGTATGCCAGTACGAGCACACTCCCAGCCAACGACGAACTGAAATGTGCATTAGCCGCCTAAAGAGGTTCCACAAGAAATGAATTTTAAAACAGAGAAAAAAAAATTAAATAAAATTTGTCTTCTTTTTTTTTTGCGCCTGCTTGTGTTAAACTTTCTAAGCAAATATTTTGCTTTCGATTTTTTCTTCAATTTTTTGTATTTCCTTAGAACAGAAGTTAGTTGGATCTGTATGTTCCCGTTGTGTCCTTCAAGTGCATCAATCTGTCGTTCGAGGACCTTCGCTGAGAACGTGAAGGATTGCGCGATTAAAACAGAATAAAACAGAAAAAAATAAATAAAAATGACACCAGCTGTCGGCGAATAGTACACATTCACATCCGCACCGGATTGATTTCTACGAGCAACTAACTCGATGGTTTCGTACCGCTAAACTTTTTGATCGCTTAGGAAGTCTTAGGCTTTCGCGCACTCAGCCATAACTACACTGTGACTAAGTCTTGAAAGTTGGCTGGAAAATGTGCGCGATCGTACCGCAGAAGCAGCAGTTACACCAGAGACGCCAGACCCACCAACAGAAGAAGGTAAAAACAGTAACGAATGAGTGGTAAGACGGGCAGCGAAACAACAACACCAAGAGCAGAGGGAAAAGTCTTTTGAGTCTTTCGCCGTCGTCGTCTTAGTCGTATTTACCTGTTGTAATGTTCGCCTTGTTGTTATTGTTGTGTGATTTCTTCTTCGTCGTCGTCGTAGATGGTTGTGGATTTCCGTGCAGAGTCGAGTTCATTGGTTTGCTGTTTTCGTTGAGGAGGCACAGATCTATTCCCCTCTGTAGAAACGAACAATTTCGGTGGTTGATGCGATGAATTTCGGTGGTTTTGAGTAGCTTGCCATATGCAATTAGCAATTTAATTAGCACAACGTATAGTTGTAACCTGGAATAAATTAAGAAATAATGCGATCATGATTGGGCTTAGTTTATTGTGAGTTATCCTATTGAAAACGGCTCAGTGAAAATGGTGTTTTAGCGAAAAACTAGGAACAACCACTCGTACTACGAGCTTGCGGACTATTTCCGCCAAAGGCACCAACCTGCACGATCATTTTTAATTTCAACATTTTATTGATTTTATTTGTCGGAGAGAGGAGCCTACATAGCTTAGTCGGTAGATTGGAATAAAATCCATGAAAATCAATTACTTCAATATTTCATTCATAAAACGGAAGGTCCGATAGTCATCAGGTCGGTACTTTACCACGGGATGAATTTCATATTTGTTCTCGTGAAAGAATTGTTAAAGTTGCCACTAAACCGCATAATCTGACTAAGAAAACCAATTCCACTTCAGCTAAAGGGCTACAAATTTAACCCTGCTAGCAGTCCCGAAGCACGTTGAGGAAAAAAAATATAGAAATCACCAAATGTCTCACTTAAAACAAAAGAGCTGCTGTGCGAACTGGAGAAATTTTTACTGCATACTACTTTTTCTTGAGCCATGTCAATCAGAACAGCCTTCGAGAGACGAGATATAAATCATGTCAGTGGTACCTGCAATTGGTTTGAAAAAAATTCCACAGAAGGTTTGTGTGTTTTTTACTACTACTACAAAGCATTGAAAGAAATGAATACAATAATAATGCCTTTTTGATTGCAGGAAAAGGAAGTCATCTAGTCAATGGTGGAAATGGATTCCGTATTGGCAACTGAAGATACTAAGGGAACATAATCGATAACAGCAACTACCAGAACGAGACATAAAGCCTAAAGGCCAGAAAGGAAGTTTCCCATCTGTACATATATCTTATATCTAATAATCCGCAAACAAGTATTTTCGACAGTAGAAATTGACGACAAAAACTGACAAATTCCCTTTGAAATTTCAAGTGAAACAATCTTTGCTTAGGTAAAATTGCTTAAAACGATTGGTTCAACTTTTCAGCAAAATTAGTTCTTAAATGACCACCTATTGCGAGGGTAGTGCCAGCCACTAAGGAGTCTTCATAATTAAAGATATTTCATAAGCTGTAGATTTTTGAAAGCATTCATGACCATAGAAGAAGTTTTGCTAGTCGACCGTTCGTGGGAGAAAAATATTCTCTGTTCACATGACTGGCCAAACTAATTCTGTGATTAATTATACTGGGAAAGAGAAGGAAACCATTGATGGAAGGCTTATGCGAACATGATTTGTAAGCGTCTAGAAAAAAATACTGAATTGGATGAATCCAATCAATGGAGCATTTAAAAATTCTCGAGCCGCAGCTTTATGAATGAGAAGTTGTGGACTGGAATATGATTGAAATCAGTATTAGTATTGACAACTTTGTGGAGGTTCTCATATTTTCCACGAAATACTAATACTACTTTACTACAACAGGGGAAGTATGTTTTTGCCTTAATTTTTGGTTGTGCGCCCGAGCCAGGCATTCTTCACTCTGGAGTAAAGTGGCCCAGTGGATAGATCTTTTTTCCATTCGCGAACGTCTTACAAAGCTTAATGCCGAATTCACAATGTCGCGTTGAACGCGTGTGTGCG
Organism: Cheilosia variabilis; assembly: GCA_951230905.1. NCBI lineage: Eukaryota > Metazoa > Arthropoda > Insecta > Diptera > Syrphidae > Cheilosia > Cheilosia variabilis. The sequence goes on along the minus strand of OX579677.1, from coordinate 41,544,146 downwards.
TCGGCGCGCTTCGACACGCTTTGTCGAAACTTTACGATTTTAAATGCCAAAGCGCGCGAGCAAGAATTTTGTAAAACGAAATGCGCTTTGAAGCGAAAGCGCGTTGAGAGAATAGAGTATGACAAATTAAAAGTTCGGTTTGGTTTAAACTTATCTACACAAATAGAGAGCAGAATTCAAATTTCAAGTCTACTCTCTTTTTTCTTGTAGCTGTAATTTTTGTCTAAGAAATAAAAATAGATAAAAAAATCATTCATAACAGTTATGCAAAGAACAACCTTAACAAAGATACAAGACCAATGATTAATGTTTTTTTTTTATCCAAGAAAATTTAAAGAAATAAGTATAAGCTCCACAAAAAAAAGGGCATTCGTCATTTTCACACACTAAATTAATTGATTTGCATTTAAAAAACATCATATTGCTTTTTAAAACTTGTGTGTGATAAACATTTGTGGTTCTGTGCGACTCCAACTAAGAACGGCACACCCCATGACATCAAATCGAACAATTCAAAATTCTAAAGTTGTCAAACGCGCGTCAGAGTAGAGAGTAGGTCTACTCAGGTGTCGCGTTGAACTTTACGATATTTACGATCTAAAGTCTGATGTTGTATTTTGTGTGGCAGCATATGAACGCCTTGTTTCTACATAATCTGTCAACGCACGCGCGCGTCAACGCGACATTGTGAATTCGGCATAAGAGTTTAACTGAGGAAGGTTGCCATTTCAGCCGTTCGGATTCACCATACAATTAATGCAGTTCCCCTCTGATCATCTAAAAACTAAAAACTCACACAAATGAACGGCAGTGAAGCTGTGCCAACATAGAAAGGTAAATTTGGCACTTTACTTTTCAGAATTGAAAATTCTATGTAAAATGTTTAATACTCTGAAATACTTGTGTTAAAGTTGAAATAAAGCTTTGGACGGGTAAAAGCATTTTAAAAAATTCTTGGACCAATTTTTCATGTGCTGGAATTTGTAAAGAAAGTACTAAGAAAATGTTCAGCCCCGAAAAGCCTCCAATAAACTTCACAAAAATATAAAGGACCTAGAAACCCTTCAAAAATGTACTTTAAATTTCCCTTAAAATGCTCCGAAATGCACTGTTAAAAACTTTCCGAAAACGCTCTAGGAATCCTCTCGAAAAACGATCCAAAAAACATACAAATATTGCTCCACACAATGCAACTCAAAAATGTGTTTAAACAAAATGCGTGGTTTGAAATATTTGCGTCTAACCAACTTGTTGCGGCTATTAAGCGCTTGTAACGTCTAAAATTATATCTGCTAATGTGTAGTGTATATCATTACTGTTTATGACGTTTTTTCGAGCAGCTGGACGTTATAGCAAAACAAGCGAAAGCACCCAAATAGACTGTCACTGCAAAAGGTGTTGCCAATTCAAAATAAAGTGCACGACTGGGTCGCACGAAACTTTCTCGTTTAGTGCAAGTCTGACTGAAATTCAAAGTCATTTAAGCAAATCTTTTTTTCGGGATGTAAGCATCACTTGGTTTTAAGGGTTTTATTGAAATCGAAAATAAGGACGCAATAATTTTGAAATGATCATATCAGAAATGAATTTTTGTTACAATCGTATGGACCGTTTTCGAGATACAGTGAACATTGGAAAATCGTGAACCCCCCAAAACGTGAACTACCCCAAAACGTGAACACTGTATTTTTTACATTGACTGCTCTAAAACGTGAACAAATCTAAAAGCTTTAAAACGTGAACAGACATTTTTTCAACATTTCTACATAAAAATGCACTGAATTATTTAATTCGGGGAATCCCATAATATTGACAATGCGTAGTATGTATGTATTTGGTGCCACACGTGCGTGTGCGTATTGCATAGCTATCATCCCTCATTTGGTTGCTGTTTTTTGCTTGCATCAACGTCTTATTTTCTGTTTAAAAACTTACTTAGACGCCTAAGAGAAAATGCAGTTGTTCAAATGTTGGGAAAAATACAACAGAAAAAAATTACAGATTTTTTTTGTTAAATAAACCTTTTATGTATTTTTAAAACGTTCAAATGTAAAAAAAATCCAATAAATTTTGTTAATGAGCCGTACCAGTATGTGTAAATATGTAAAAAATATTCATGAATCTATACTTATATAAGCAAAAAGAAGATAAAATGGAAGAAAATGTGTTTTATTTTAAGAGCAGAATCATAAAATGTTACATTCCAAAACATGAACAATCTCGAAAACATGAACACCCTCAGTTTTAATTAGTTCACGTTTTCCAATGTTCACTGTATGTCCAAATTTCAAAAGTTACTCGATTTTTTTGCGGAAAACTGAGTATGCAGTTATGTTTACCTCACCTACTTAAGCTTAAATATCAATTTTTGTTGAAATCGTTAGAGCCGTTTTCGAACAAATCAAACTGGTATGAAAATTTTGTATGGGAAGTACCATTAATATTGAGGTTACCATGCAAAAAATAAAACGACCCCGAACTGTAAGCCCCCAAACTTTAAATCCGAAGTTTGAACGAAATCCGTTCAGCCGCTTAGGCTGTAGGCCTCGGGACATTCAGACGGACGGACGGACAGAATTTTGCGAACCACTTTTTTGAGTTCGCCTATCATCGTAATGTCAGAATTGACTAACATCTCGAGTTCGAAATTTTGTACGAATACAATATCTTTCCCTTACTACGTAATGGAGAAAGTTAAAAAGAAAACACTAAAAAAGTACCATTTACATAATATTGCAACCAGAAAATACTCCTTTTCAGTATGACATAACTTCAAAATCTAAAGAAAAGTGCTGCGATTTACAGTCGCTTTCATGTTGAAAAGGGTCATGTCAGCATTATGCTTTAAATTTAATCTGACCCACTTTTTTACCCCACCACTGGTTTTTCTTTTCAGTTTTGTTTTTATTCTGGACCACCCTATATAATAGAAAGTCATAGAATCAATTTTAAATTAAAGAAAAAATAAGCTTTTGTCTTCCTAACTTATTTCAACCGAATGAAAAAAAAATTAAAGATATTTTCTGCTTTAGTTAACGAGGATAAGAGCCGACATTTTGTTCTTTTGGGGGATGGCTTTTATCGATTTGGCTCACATTTCACTTTCTTTTTATACCCTCCACAGGAAGGTATATTCAATTTGTCATTACATTTGTAACGCCAAGAAGGAGTCACCGGAGACTTCATAAAGGATACATATTCTGAATCAGGATCACATTCTGAATTGTTTTAGCCATTTCCGTCTGTCTGTCTGTTGAAAGCACGATAGCGCCCGAAGTAATTGACATAGGCGAATAAAATTTGGTGAAAGGACTTCTTTTTATCGTCGTCAGGTTAGTATTGAAAATGGGCTATGTCGGTCAAGGAGTTCTGGTACCTCCCATACAAAATCAATATTAGGCCCATGTGTCTCTCTGTCTGTTGAAAACATGATAGCGTCGCAAAGAATCTACCTAGGCAAGTGAAATTTTGTGAAGGGACTCATTTTTATTGTCGTCAAGTTTGTATTAAAAATGGGCTATGTCGGTCAAGGAGTTCTGGTACAGTGGAGGGTATAAAAGCATCGGCCAGGCCGATGATAAAACGTTTACTTGTTCTCATTAGCTTTGAGCCTCTCCGCGTTTTAGCTACAGCCCAAACGGCTGAACGCATTTCCATCAACCGAAAGGTCAAGGCCCTAGCGGAAATCGGAATTTCTTACTTAGCTCCTAAACTAACACTCTGTGTCATACAAACGCTTCCAAAGGGCAAGTAACATGAGACCCAGTTGTGCATATTTTGTAAGATTTTAGAGGTAATATCGCGTACAATTCGACAGAAAATCCCCTCCGTGTGGCCATCCAAAATCATTCCAAAGCTATGAATTTTTCAAAATACCCTCTGTCAAAACGTCTGGCAAACAAATGAACTGCATGTATAGTACGTCTTGATTATTACCTCGTTTATACGTTGAGGTTGAAGAGTAGTATGTCGTGTCCGCTCCATAACAAATTTCGTCGACAACATCTTCACAATAAGCCAATCAACCTGAGTCATAAGAAACGCAAATTTCCATGCGAAAGTTTTGCGGATGAGTCAATTCATAGAAATCAGTACAGACGCACCTCGACACCAGAATTCCATGAACCCATAAAGGCTTTGAGCAAATATTTGCATGGGGTCAGTAGGCACACCATATTTCTGGGCCCATACCAAACTCACCTTCTGGTACCTACTCCCACATCGTACTTTGGTATTTTTACTGTATGCAATAAAAGCAGACAATCTTTGCCGCAACGAAAGTGAAACCACCTGCGCATTAGCGAAGCCCTCTTTTGAACAGCACATCCACGTCAGCTGCGTAAATTGGTGTCTTGCTGCTAATTAGTCTCCTGGTGATTGTCAAAGCCCACAATGAAACTCTAACTTGTTTCTCTTCTCTGTCCAAATGAGGGCTGGGGTGCGCAGCACAAAATGTGGTATTTCACACACTTAAATGTAATTTTCCTTTTCGTTTCGTTTCGTATAGAAGCCCAACAATCAATTTATTTTGACTTATTTTCAAATGTGGCGGCATCATCCGAAAAACATTCTCCATCTCCACTGTTTCGCTATTGCTTCGTGCTTTTTTGTGGAGTGTTTGCAAGTGAAAGTTATGCCGTATGTTGGTTTTCAAAGAGTCTCACGGCACGGCCGGTGGGCGGAAGGGAGCACACAAACATAAAGCACATAAGGTCACAAAAACAGAACTTACAAAAAAAACTATCTTAATGGCGGTATGGCTCTCCCAGGAAAGAGCGACATTTTGTGCTGTTTGTGCGTTAGGAAACGACTGCATGCATGATCTGTAGAACTGAAGCAGTGCGGGTCATCACTACTTTAGTACACCAGTCTTGCGTGTAGGGTCGACGCAATTGAGTTTTTCGGTTTCGATTTCGAGTTATGAAAATTTTGGGAACTGACGCCGAGGAGTGTACACCGTACATAAACATACTCAAAGCGGAAACCCGTCTTTGTATCCCACTTGACAGTTATGTTGGTGTTTTTATTTGTTCAACGAAAAAAAGTGAAAAGAGTTCACTAGAATGTTGCATAACGTAACTACCTACACATGGGTAGACATACGGATACTTCCTGTATTTATTTAAATACAATCATCAAGTCGTATGGTGGTAAAGGAAATTTCCCACGTGAACAAAGTTTGCGACTGATGTCACGGAGATCATGCGGTAATTGGCATTATGAAATGAATGAGACGAATTGTGCTAAGATTGTTAAGTTATACCAAGTCGGGGAGACAAGAAAGGTTATTATTTTTCAATTGTCCATAGGCAAAGTGAAAGGCTGTACGGTGCAGATTTTTTATGTTCACATAGAGAGAGAATTAGTTTTAACCTTTTCGGACCTTAGTGCGAAGTAATTTCTTCGATTTACGATTTACCTCTTATCCTCTAAATAAGTGAACATCCACAAAGTTAGATACGACACATAAGTAATTTAGACCGAAATTAAAGGAAGGAGGAAAAATGCAAGGTGAAACTTTAAATATAAATATTGTTTCTAAAGGCATACATATTGTCAGAAATGGCATTTTTTCGATGCGTTTACTGCTGCGTTTTTTGATGCATTTCCATTCCCTTATTTGATGCATTTTTGAAATCTTTTTTTCGGGTTTTACATATATTTTTGACGCTTTTTGAATGCGTTTTTGACTCGTTTTTAGATGGTTTTTTGATGCATTTTTGACTCTTTTCACGTGTTTTACATATATTTTTAACGCTTTTTGAATGCGACTATTGACGCATTTCCAGTATGTTTTTAGCGCGTTTTTGGATGCATTTTTGAAACGTTTTTCGATACATTTTCAATGCGTTATTTAATGCATTTTTACCATCTTTTGGCGGGTTCTTATACGTTTTTTGACTCTCTTTCAATGCGTATATTGACGAACTTGATTTCGACGTGTTTTTCGATGACGCTTTTTCTTAGCGTTTTTGACGTGTTTTTCAAAGATGTTTTTACGCGCTATCTGATGTGTGGTTTTTCATTGCGGTTTTTGACGTGTTTTTTAGGCTTTTTTGACGGACTTTATAGAGCATTTTTGGCGCGATTTTCAAAGCGTAGCGTTTTTTCGACGCTTTTTCAATGCTCGTTTTTCGAGGCGCTTTAGGCTCTTTTTCAATGCTGTTTCTGAAGCGTTTTTTGATGCATTTTTAAAATTTTTTGACCGGTGTTCTTCATAATTTATGAATTTTCGCTTTTTCAATGCGTTTGTTAATGAAATTATGAATCTGTTTTTACGCGTTTTTCGATGAGTTTATCTTTGGCGCTTTTTGATGTGTTTCAATGTGTTTTTTGACGGGGTTCTACGTTTTTCGATTCGTGTTTTTATGCTTTTTCAGAGCGTTTTTGAAGCATTTTTGAGGCTTTTTTTGCAGAATCTTTCGGAGCGTTTGGAGTGAGTTTTTCAAACTTTTTTGAAGCTTTTTCAATGCATGACGAGTTTCTGAATCTGTGTTTCAAAGCGTTTTGATGCGTTTTAATACGATGCTTTTTCTGACTTTTCGATTAATTTTCATGCGTTTTTTTGACTAGTTTTTCGAAGCATATTATCATGTATTTCAATTCGTTTTTGACGCCTTTTCATACTTTTTCTGACGTTTTATTTTGATGCATTTTTCACGCCTTACCAAAGCGTTTTTGTGGCATTTTTCGATACTGTTTTTGACGTGTTTTTAGGTGCATTTTTGATGCGTTATTCGAGCCACTTAGTGACTTGTTTCTTGATGCATTTTTGACACATTTACAGTCCGTTTTTAACATGTTCCTCGATGACATTTTCTTAACGATATTTGATGTGTTTTTTTGCTTTTCCAAGCGTTTTCGTTGCGTGTTTGACTCGTCGTGTTTCGATATATTTGTGACGCCTTATTAGATTAGATTCTAGCGATGCGTTTTTCGATGAATTTTTATGAGCTATTCTGTGCATTTTTGACACGTTTTTTTTTAAAAAATTCAAAAATGGGTTTTGACATATTTCCAGTGTATTTTTGACGAATTTTTTCGGTGCGTTTTTTATGCGTTATGCGAGCCGCTTAGAACAAGAAATATTTTAGATCGACGTGCCTTATTCATCCACAAGTCAGAAATTCGAATAAAAAAGGAATATCACTTCAACCGATCGGCTGAGGTAGCCAAGCACCTGATTTACCTTAATTCGACCCGGACTAGATAAGCCTTCCGTAAATTAAATTATTCATTTAAAACAATGGTGCAACAGACCCTAGAAGCGGAAGGCAAGTAGCTACACGGTATAACAACGATGGCGCACACAGATTTGCCGCTATTACTTTGATTACATTACGATTACACGAATGTAGGTACATGACGAAATGGGCTCTGCTTTAGGCAACAACTAAAAAACCATACCCTCCATACGGATACAGTTGCATTTGGTTAATGCACATGAAAATTGCTACGCAATCGCTGTCATCTTTATCCGCTGAATATGGGTGAGTGATCATCTTAAGTAGGTATACCAACTCCACCGTATTGTTGTTCGCAACCGATTGGTATTGGCATTACACACAAAGCATGCATCTATGCTCGGTTCTTTTGTTTCATGCGTCTGATGGTTACTGTAGTTGGTAATCGCACTTTTGAACAGATGTCTGCGCCGAGATGTAGGAGGTTAACAGGGTTAGAAGCCACTCCTCGAATGCTGGTAGCTGTGGTCTTTAGTATGTCTTTTCAAAATTAATGTTCACTTATTGTTTGCGTAAACTATAAGGCATGAGAATAAATCGAAAAATTCAAAACAATGGCTAATAGCTTCATTGTAAGGAACTTAAGCGGCACTCGTGGCTGTGTGTGGTGTTCCGTGTTTTAATAACGAGGAGGTGGGACTTAATTTAATTAACAGCATCGCTGTTCATACTGCACGTATCTTCCGGATTTAATCACGAAACGTTCAAGGATTAGCAAGCGTCTGCTAAGGAATTTTTATTGGGATGTGTGGTAATAAAACGACGGCAATTCCTTTTCTGCAGGTACGCAGCGTTTGTGAAATCAGGACAGACATTATCCACATGTGCGTTCCATGACTGATGAGGGAAAACGCCTGCAAGTTAGTGATAAGATAAGCATTCCTATAGCTTTAAGTGTTAGTGTAAACTTTGCCAGAAAGGATAGGGCTTGTTAAACCGAGGGGATTTTTCAAAAATTCAATCTCGCAATAAGCATGGTTCTCTGCAAAGTTGTTATTACAAAACGGGTCTACGATGGGTGCTTTTTTAGCAGCTTTAAAACAGGGGCAGCTGGCCCAAACCAGTTGACAGACTCCACTCAAATTCAACTTGGATAAATAACAATGCAAAGATTATCGCTCTTAAAATCTTGGGATATGTGCATTTGGCATATAAATCGCCAAATGATGCGCTGTCAATTATTAACGGCATTGCTATGTTCGTCCTAAACGACATAAGACACATTTCAGCTCAAAGGTTGTCTAATTTTTAGACAGACACTGAATTTCGTCGAATGTTCCATTCCCACATTGTCATGGGTCACGGTTCAGGGACCAGTCGCTTACGTCCAGCAAGAACCTAAACTACTTCTACACATACGTGCACAATTAAACTCCAATAGACCAATTGCAAAAGAATACCGAATGCCAGCATGCATCAAAAAAAACTTCGAGACTCTGCATAAATATTGGAGAGCACCAGGTGTGTCCGCCGTATTAAGTTTCGCAACCCGCACGTCATTAAAGCCACATTCATTATTCGCAATGTCAATATAGCACAAAAAAAAAAAACACGCACCAGGCATACCAAATGAAGTACCTACCTCTACCCCCAGCGCACTTATAGCCTATGAATTATGAAAACAATAAAGAGAAACAACCTGTTCATTCTGAAGCCGATATTCGTCTGTCCAAATAAGTGGCTTCAACTCAAAAGTACGGCCATTAAACTCATTAAACTATCTTCAAAAAATAATTCAAATTCGTTATGATAAGACGTCTCGGCATTGGCATTTCATAAACGATTTCGAATTAGCCATTCAACTCAGATCACGACACAATTTGGGGCTCAGACACAATTTCATTACCTACCCGAAACAAGGTGTCAAATTTGTTTGGGCTACACCACGAAGTGGAACGCACTATACCAACAATTCGTGAGTAACAAAAACAAATCGAGCACATCAACGTTCGTTCGTTATTGACTCATTTACGGGTGCTTTTCCCCGTCTTCCCATGTGGCTAGATACGGTACAAATATTTATACGTGCGGAGAAGTGACAAATTCCACAGATACAACGAATGCGAAATTTTACTTTCTTTTTCCCCTTGACATACGTCATGTGCGAGGAGATATGAAACAGATGCTTTTGGTCAAAACAACTGAAATGCCGAATGGTTTCCATTGTTTTGGGCCGGGTAGATTATTTAGCACGCCCTCGCCATCGGAAGCAAGTGAAACTGTTATGACGAACCAAACGAATCGTTTACTCGCAACAATGTCACGCTAAGTGGGCGATTGCTGACTGTTGGGACGGCTTGAATGTTCAGTGCAGCGGAAATAGTGTTAGAACTTTCATTGAAAAATGTTGTTTTGCAATAATGTTTGTGGGTCACAACGGCAAAATTTAATTTGTATTCTTCCATAGCCGCATGTGTGGTCGTTTGTACTTATTTTGCAACAAAAATAATAAAAAATACTAAATAATGTATTCGCACATGACACAGAAGTTGTGACATGTGTCAGATGGAACAGAAGATCAAAAATGTGGACAGATTTCCGTTCGTATCATGTGAACTTGTCATGATGAACTTTTTAGCCGCAGTCTACGACGTACACTGTGTGCCGTACTTTCGTTTGACATCTCCTGGATGTGACCTTATTTCGAGTGTAATAGATGTGTAAATTTAGCTCTCGTATATATTAACAGGGTTGGATTAACACCATTATCCCATTAGCTTACTGCTGGTTAGATAAAGTACCAGGAATGCAAGAATGTATGACTGTAATGTATAGCGCACTTTGCACTCCTATTTGTCAATGGAGAACTAACACCATCCCCCACCAAACAACACTCTTAAGCGGCTTAAGTGGTCCGCAGAATGCTTGGCTACGTTTGACTAACTGGGTCAGAATTAAATATGGATTAACTGCTTTTATTATTCCCTGTCGGGTATACGTTAATGGAGGAAATTAATGTAAGTATGTAGCTCCGCTTGGGTTGAATTGTGTTTTATTTTCATGGAACAAAGTGGGAATTCATGAACGTAGGTTATGACTTTTAATGTACCTTATTTTTAAGAGAAATTTGCAGGTTTTTAATTCGACAGTAACACTGTGCAGTTGTAGACAAGTTCCTTTTCGTTTAAAACAAACCATTGGGTGCATTCGAAGGTCACAATATTCGACGTGCACAGGGTAACATTTTTCCGTATTGCAAAGTTAATCCATCGTTTTGAGCTCCACTACAAATGGTTTGGAGAGACCCTTGCCAATTATTTGGGGATTTGAAAGCCTTAACAGTCCAAAAAAGAAGCCTCTCTGAATTCAACTTTAAATCTGTCAAAAATTATGGAATAAGTTCTAAGGAAAGCACAATTTGACATTGAAGCAAGGCAAAATCAACTCCAACTATTGTCTGCCGTTGCTGCAAGAATGCCACTAATATCCACCATTCAGATTCATTCAAAACTACCTACCTTCCATTTATAATGTTTTAAGCTTCACAATTTAATAATTCACCACTCATATCAAAGTGTCACAATATCACAGCCCCTGTGTCTTTTGTCGGAATCCGGGAATATATAAATATTGATTATCATTATCCTTTTTTTTCTGCTCTTTATGTAATCGGTAGGACAAAACAAAAACCTGTAGCCTATTAATATGCAATCACTGCACTTTTTCTTTTGTGTTTGTAAATCGCTTTTTAATTCTGACACTGACAGCGCTTCAAATTGTTTCGAAGAAGCGATAGATTTAAAAGTCTAGTTAGTCCACTAGATTGGCATGGACTTAACCTCAACGCAAAAATATGATTGGTTGGTCGGTTATGCCACTTTTCCCACGTTATCCACAATTGCGAACTGTCAACTTAGCACTCAGTCAAGAATTTCTTATCTAGATTCGTCGTTCGCTCCTCCAAACGTCAATCAAAACTGAGACACGCCCAGTCAGATGTCATACAGTTGTTAGACTGACTAAACTAGATGTTGGAACGTGCCCGAAGTTAAAACATTGTTATTTATAAGTATAGGTAATATAATTGTTGTTCTTTTTTATCTTTACAGTATAAGTGACAACTCTTTAATAGATTCCTACCCCGTGATGCCAAAAAAGGCTTTTTCATGCCCTTTAGGCATTATTTCATTAGCCAAAGGCTTTAAATCTTGTTTTTTTCAAAACGGCATCTTTTTTTAATTTCAAATATTTTTCTAATTTTTTTTTTTTTGATTCAACATATTGACTTTTTATTTTTTTAATGTATGATTTCAATTACCAAGACGATCTGATGGACTTAAAATATGTTTGTTTTGTTCAATACCTTGTACCTACTTATGAAACTAAAATGTCATGAATTTTGTTTCTATTAATATAATTTCTTTTGTGATTTATTATTTATATTTTTTTTATATTTATGTTTAATTTTTGACTTATTGTTCCAGTTAACCTAAAAAAAATATTTTAGACATTATTTTGTTGCAAAATGTCATCTTTTTTTCTCAAGTTAAGCATTTTTTTGTCAAATTTGGTTGGCAACGCTGTTCCTACCTCTTCCGACTCGTAATTTTTACACATAAGTGCATTTATTTTGCACTCAAATTCTGACAGATTTTTCTTGAATTAATTTAAACATAATATTATTTATTGAATTAGGACTGAATTTTTTTTTTAAGCTCGATTCAATTTTCTCTGATTATGGAATCGAAAAGTGCAAAAGCTACATAATTGGATACCTACATCAGCAAGGTAGTCTCATGTATGCTCAATAAAATTAATCAGAGTGACATTTGCAATGAAATGTACTAAATTCTCTTTTTTTCTTGTTTCTTGTTTCTTGGCTCTTCGTTATGTTCTTCAAGTAGATACATGTAAGCTGAGAGTGAATGGCGCAGAAAACAGTTCAATAGCAATTCTATGTAGGTACATTATAAACATAGCTGTTGAAATACTTGGAAGAAAAATCTATCGTTAATCGGAAGTTTCAACTTTGACAGTTGACAGTAGACAGTTGTTATTGTAAATGCGTGTTACTTTAATTTACTGCGGGGGAAATGTTCACTAAAACATGTGTACTGTATTTACACTTTAAAAGCGCTGCATGTCACAACTATAGCTGCACAATAACAATAACTGTGTTCCGGCAGTAAAGTTAAATTACAGATGCAGTCAGAAGTGCCATGATGAAACAAGACACGATAAAGGGTTATTTTTTATTTATATCTCCAAAACGCACTATGTAGCGGTAGTGTTGGCAATAACATTCAACCAGATTTAACTAGATAAACAAAAAGCCTGTTTTTTAGCTTTACAACAACTACGCTCTATTTGACGCTTCGAGGGCTCACAGTAGTTGTTGTAATTGCGTGCTACAAATCGTACTTTACTTTGCGTTGCTAATATCGAAGCTCAAAAAACACACCTAATGTGTCACATTTTTCATTTAAGGTTATATTACAGAAAAAAAAAAACAGAATCAACTTAATAATTTTATGGAGGCATTTTGTGGTCATAATTCAGACTATGTTTAGTTGCTTAGTAATAACACTAAAATAACTGCTTAAAAGATTTAGCGTCTATATAGTTTTGTTGCTTTAAGTAAACTTTACAGAGTAAACTTTACAATAACGAACATTTGTGTCTTCATCATCACTTTTTCGTTATCTGACAGCAAAAACGAAGCATTGAAAATAGGGAACGAAATAAAATGCACTTTTGTATAAAGACCGGATTCCTCTGACCATCAAACTTAACTGCATGGAACATAATAAATAGGTTACACAACATGTGAAATACAGTTCACTCGTAAAACAAAACTTCATTGCCTTTCAGTCAAACCTTGCTAACAAAGTCCAGTCCATGTAACACTATTAAACATTAAAAAACGAGAGTATTGCTAATACAGTTTCACGTGTTACTTGTAAGCTTTCTTCAACACGTGAAAAAACCAGCACAAACCTGTAGATAAGTAAAATATTATGTCTTCTGCTTACATTCGGACGTGAATCATCTGTCAGCACAAAAAATGCTCATGAAAAGGTATCGTTCATATTCGTAACGAACAAAACAAAAAATAAGAAACAAAAATTCCTTGTCGCATACTTCGCATATGAAGAATTAAGTGAAAGTTTCTGTCAGTTGCAATTCTGATCGTCCATTTAGATACTGACAACGACATGTTGTGTATTGTGTTACTGTCACCGTGTCATGTTTTTTTTTTTTTTTTGTAAATTTTATTCGTTTCATTTTCATTTTTTGTAGAGCCAATTCAACCTACCGACCGTTTCTAATTTTGTTTTATGTATATGGGCGAATGAACCCACTGGCTTGTAGGTAGATGTATGCTGTTGCTTGTGCCGCCTAATAAATTATTTATGCTAATAACTTTAACGCCAATTTTGGTGACAGCAAATCGGTGTACAATGTTTGTTTCGTTACCTCCGGTAATGGAGAGAAAATCAATGAGAACCTTAATCTTAATCGGGCCCTGACAATGAGCTATCGCCGACTAAAGTGTCACTTTTACAGTAATTATAATCGGGCTATTGGAAACTAAACGATGTGCGATGGCCTAGAGCAGTTGCTTATTCAAAAAGTCATGCACCACAGCGTATAGAGTGTCACACGTTGTTTCGCATAGTTAGATGTGTCGAACTTTCAATTAATTACAGAAAGTATGCAAAGCAACATTTAAATTTGTAGGCAGGCACCATTTTGTCTGTTTGAATTTTGTGCCAGTATTCCGGACAATGTCACTTGTAGGGTCGGGTTTCGATAGATTGGCTCCGACAATTTTATCAAATTTGTTCAGACTTTAAGAAGCGTTTACACATCTTTCTAAATATCCACTAAATGACGACACTGATGTGTTTTTTTCGTCCTACTTTTGTTGTTATATTTCGTTCGGACAGAGTTTTCCTAATGTAGTATTTTTTTTTAATAATCATCTTAAACTTGCTATAGATTTTAATGTTTTACTTTTTTTTATATAGGAAAATTGAATACCTACTATCAGTTTGTAAATGAACTGATCACTTAAAATCATTGGGCCTGAGCAATAAACATTTTTAGTCTCCACTCTAAATTTACGTAGTTCACCGTGGCTATATTTTTCATACATAGTTTTGCCACTGTCTGCTGTCCCTTTATGTGCATGCATATACCGATTTGCGCTAAACTCAAGAAGAATATCAATCACAAGCCAGTCCGTTTTAAATGCTTTTGTTTCTAACGGATTATAATCCGCTGCGCCAATATCTTGAAAGGGTTTGTACTTCGTTTCTACAAATTAATTGAAATGAAATAAATCATTGGGCCTTAACAATAGACATTTTTAGTTTGGCTCTAAATTTTAGTAGTTCACAGTGACTAAATTTTCCATACAAATTTCGCAATTGTGAGCTTCCGTCAATTTAAAGTCGAGACTAAAATTTGTTATTAGTACGGCGCATTGTTTATAAATTAAAAACCATTTTGCGTAAGTAATTCCTTTATTTTTCTCAAGCATTGTCGATCTGATACTATAATGTTTCTATTTTTTTACTTTTGTTAATTTTTTCTTTTGTTTACAGGTTTGTGTGTTTTAAATTTTGTTTTAGTTTACTTTGAGTAGTTGAATAAAGCTAACAACATTATGTAGAAAGGATTTTATAAATGTTTTTCGGCATCTAATATAGGTACAACAATTTTCAAATTTAAATTTTAAAATAAATAACTATTGTTAAATCAATTTAAATAAATTATATATGTATTGTACATATTAGAAATATTAACTGATACATTTTTTTTCGGTAAGACGCTGCAACTTTTATTTTTTTTTGCAAAACTGCTAAGCAAATATGTAATGCGGTAATAAGTCTTGTAAAAACTGTAACGGGCTATTTAACCTGGCGGTGAAGTGGTAAAAGTAATTGCTGCTGATCCGAAAGAAGTTGTTTTAAGTCCCGAATAGAAATAGCTATACTCTGCCGTCGACCATGAAGAGAAAGGAATTAAAATCAATTTTTTTTTTCACCATCACAATTTCGTAATAGTTCTTAGTCAACGGGAGCATCTGACTTATATGTACTAGTTGTGGTTTCGGACGATGGTGGGTTTGGTTAGAAAGGCGCATTTTGTTTTATCATTTAGAAAGCTTAAAGAGCTTTTAATGGATTGATACATTCCAAGACCCGATAAAATGTATATAATCCGTTGGCGTTCTCTACATTTATTAGATATTCTTTGGACGATTTCATGATTCGAAAAGAATTTAGAAATAAAAGTGATTCCGAAATATAATGGAGTTGCAACCTCTTACCACAGATGGATCCATTCCATTCTGACATTACACAGCTAATTCTTGTCAATAAAATAAAATAAAATATGCACCTAACATACATAATACACTTGACTTTGACCTATTTATCTTAAGACACAATAGAAGAAGGCAAACACCAGTATATATTAGTTCTTTCCGCTCTAAGTTTTTGTTTATCTCTATTACGTTTGAGCATTTTGCTGCTTTAACAAATCATAATGATGGAAAAACAAAAACACACTTTCCTAACAACATTGATAAATAATCTCATTGACAATTCACTTTAGTTTGTTTTTTGCTAATTTCACTAGATAATTTGTTTTATTTTGTTTATTAAATCGGCTGGTTTTATTTATTGTTGTATTGCATGTGAATGAATTTAATCTACTTTGCGTATAGTGGAGCTGATTTTCAATCGCATTTTAATTTACATTTCAGGAGCGGTGCTGCAATTGGAATCCAAAAATTGTGTCATTATTTTCATATATCGTTTAGTTGTAATATTTGCTTGCAATCTTGTTGGTTTTCTTTTTGTTGTTGTAAGACACAAGAAAGTTATACATATTTTTGTTTGTTCTATTTGTCTTTTTTATATATATATATGTGTTCTCTTAAAATATGATGTGGCTATTAAATACAATTTTAATATATTTATTTATTCATTACTTTTATTGTAAATGTTTATGTGTTTTTCTTTGTTTATAGCAAGCTTTCCATATCAAAACTATATATGTATATCATAAGGAATCTTTTATATATACTATCTGTATACATAACATATATGGCTACATATATATTTATATACATATACATGATGCATTTTTTTTACCTATATTCATATCGCATATATAAACGCATTGATTTAACACACTAATAGGTATATATATATTATATTTTGGACGATTTTGAAATTTGTTTGATGCAGTTGTTTTTTTTTCTATTTTTAAATATAAAGATGCATATACATATGAGTATAGATAAGAATTTTGTAAATACAAATTTTTGTTGTTGTTATAATACTTTTTATATAAATATATTTTCCAAATTAGTTACTTAAGTCAAATCTGTTGTAGTCATTGCTATAATATTTACAAAGTGTATATATATAAGTTTGCAGTGATAGTTCTAAAGGAACTTAAAAAACCAAGGAAGCAAGCACGTGGTATGTCGTATGAAGAAGATTGTAAGCCTGCTTAATGTTAGGGAAAATGTTAGTAATGATTTTGATATAAGTATGCATGCAGGTGTTGTATATTTGCGTAGGTAACTTGTTGGTACTGACATGCAGTGATAAGTTTATTTTATTCCAGGATTTGGGATATTGTTCTAGTTTGAAACACACGTAAATCCGTAAATCTAGGGTCGCATCTTCAAAGGAACAGTTCGCAGATAAAAATAAAAATAAATAAGTAGTTGGCGCATTAGGTCCGTAGGGACCCAAGGCCTAGCTTCTCACAACCATTCGTTTTGTGTGATTTTTTCAATTTTGGGACGAATGGAAGGGATCTACAATTTTATGCCGAGCCTAAACGGCTCATTGAGAAGCTCTTTTATGACAGTTACTCTCTCTCTACTCTACTCTCGGATGTTTGTCAGACGTTCGCGAAAGGTGGCGCAGTGGAAAAAACCTTAAGTTGGGTTTTCTCGGGACTCGAAACTGGGACCCCTCGCTTAGTAGTTCAACACACTAGCCACTAAGCCATTGCGTCGACAGTTCGCAGATGAACTTTGAATTAAAGTCACTACAAATTGCAGTTCTTTTTGTTAGTTTGAACCAATTTATTGCAACATGCTTTTTTTATGCTTTGGAGCACACTCAAAAGTCTGTGGTCACCCTAAACCCAGCTTAAGGCAATGTGCGGTTACTTGAAAATTGTATGTCCTAACCATGATAGAATAAGTCTCTTGTTTCATTTGTTTAGCGGAAGACAGAAGTGAATTTTCGTTTATTTTTGACATCAGCTTAAGCCAACATTATTCTATTGTGTCCGAACCTTTAGAGCGCACAGAAAGAGAGCAGTGAAAGTTAGCAGTACTTTTAGCTAGAAACGTACAGTATTAAAACATTTTGATACCTGTGACATTGACTTCAAAATGAGGTGCAAAACACAAACAGAACAAAAGGTTTGAAAGTCCTTATCCTTCTGAAAGGCCTTAATTTAGAACAGATAATCAGTTTAAGAGTAAGCTGTGTTGAATTAACGTAAGTTTATACTACTCCGTTAGTGTTTTGCTTCTGAGTTCTTTATTCCGAGCAGAATGTCAGATCCCGAATTTGATGCATCGTTTTATGTTTTCGAAGTACAGTGCACGACGGAAACACTCATATAAGAACAAATCGCTTATAATAAATTCAGACGAAGACTTCTTGTATATGCGTTTGCATATAAGACACCTCGGATATAAAAAAAAGCAATATTTATTCGAGTTTAGATTATCCTTGTTCCCGTCGTGAACTGTACTTTAGACATCGAATATACAATTTATTGAAAGCTTTTTTGCAATCGGGAGCAATTTGTTCTCTCAGATCTTTGAAAGGGAATTGATCTGTAAATATTATTTACATTTCGCAGTACATCGTTCAAGAATCGGCTTTCGCCGTAAAAACAAACAAAAATACTTTTGTTTGTGAAATTGATCCATTGACACATCCAACAACCCCCTCGTTTATAAAAAAAATGTCCACAAGTTAGTAAGCTACCAATTTACGTGGGCAAAAAAATTGCCCTAACTGGTGTTTAGCAATTTGATAACTCTTACACAGCCTTTATAAATACGTCGGCAAATACATATTGGAGTTTGTGAGATACTCCACATCAAAAATTCAAAATGTGCACGAATATTTTCTAAAGAAATATAAATCCATTTAAGCTAAGGGGGCAACCCATCCAATGAAATTTACGTATATCCCAGGAACTAAGTGCATAAGTCCTCAATATGTGTGTACTTTATCTGTGTGTTTTTTGTGTAAATATAATTAATTTTTAGGTTTAATTTAAGCGGACGGAAAAGTTATATGAGTTATATGAGTTGATATTGCACATGTATTGTTTGGGGCACTATTTTCTCTGCTAAAAATTCATATATCTATTTACTGTATTTGGTTATAATGATATTAAAAATTATATTGTTACATGTATTCTATATATAAATATATAAAAAAAAGAGAAACACAATATATTAGTAGCAAATTATAACTTTAATTCAAAGTGGAGTCAAATTGTTTGTTTATAAAAAAAGCTACTTAAAATATAAAATATACGTAGATATATACTAAAACAGACAGTCTAAAGTTATTTTAAAATAAATACCATTTTTCTATATAATAATACTCCACCATTGGTTATTGTAGCTCTTATGCTTTTTTACAAACAATTCTTTTAATTTAATGCTACGAAACTAAATCATTAAATTATATATAAATAGGATTTTCCTGACCAGTGAGGAGACGAAACATTGATGTTGGCATTGTTTTCATAAGGATCTAGAAATGGGACAACATTATATGGGCGAATTAAAATAAATAAATACTGTGTAACTAACCTCGCCAACAGATGTCGCTAATAAATTAACAATTTTCTCATGCGGCACCGCAACAACACTTTGGTTATTGATTTCAATTATCCGATGACCCACACGAACGCCTCCTCTTTCCGCAATACCACCACGAAGTAAGCTGCATATCTGTTAATAAAATTTATTTTCATAATATTACTAAGAAAAACAATTTGTCAAGAACTCCTCTATCTACTAACAAAATATAGACCACAGAGACGTAAATTTATTTGTGTTACCCTGTCTAAGGTGTTTCTTTATTATTGCGTACATGATCTGTATAGATCACTGATTTTCATCGCTTATAACAATAGTAAGAGATCCAACTGTTGTTGTGAACCATGGGAATCATGTGGGTTAGATAAAAAACGACTATAGATAAATCAATTTCTGTCGAAAAGACTTTTTCAAACTGAGTAGATCCACTCGCAAATTTAACCTCGATTATACGAATTCGGAGGACATACTCAACTCATTTGATCTAGATTTAACCCCTCACGAAGGAAATAAAATCTTAGTGCAGTAAGCAGTCCAAATAAGACATTAAAGTTTACCATCTGGCGAATTAGACTTCAATGTTAACCTTTACGATAGGATAATTTATATTTCTTATGTATACGAGTTAAGTGGCTGTATAAAAGACCGTAAACAATTGGAAAACGCTACTATGCAGATAATAAGCCCATAAAGAAACGTTTCACGAGCCACTTTCTTACTATCCGATGACACGTACGGCCGCCTATCTAGGTCTCATATGACGTTTAAGATAATGTAGCACGTGCATCTGACGGAGATCATGCCTGTCCATGAGAGAGCATTTCATGGACCGCTATGTCGTTAAACAAAACGAT
The DNA here is from genome assembly GCA_951230905.1 of Cheilosia variabilis. Lineage (NCBI taxonomy): Eukaryota > Metazoa > Arthropoda > Insecta > Diptera > Syrphidae > Cheilosia > Cheilosia variabilis. The sequence goes on along the minus strand of OX579677.1, from coordinate 41,524,218 downwards.
AGTCTCAAAAGCACGATTTACTTTTATATGCGTTTAGATTGCAGACGGCTTTGCCGGAAGACTGAATGTCCAATTGTCTGAAGGCAATAAAAAGGGAATTTACGTACCTCTGCAATTAATATGCTGATCATTAAGGACAAACTCTAGCCTTCCGCTTTGTCATACGAGTATATGAAACCTTGAAAAAGTAGCGACAGAGTTTTACAAAACCTACCAACCTACCTACGTAAGTAAAGGGTAAAGGGTTCATTAGCGACTTGACAACTTCAAACTTTCGGTGTGAACTCACCCTTAAACCAATTACACAACTGTCAATGTTAAAATATTCAGTAAAATCAACATTTTCATCATGGCGAAGTGGACGAAGGAACAACGTTTACAAATAATTAAAATTTACTACCGAAATTCCGAGTCGGTAGTCGCAACTTCAAGAGCGTTAACGCCAATATCATTTTCAGCGATGAAGCGCATTTTTGGTTAAACGGCTTTGTCAATAAGCGAAATATATGCTGGACAGGTGAGAACCTTCATGTGCTTCATAAAACAGCACTTCATCCCCAAAAAGTCACAGTTTGGTGCGGCTTTCATGCCGGTGGCGTTATTGGGCCTTTTTTTTCGTCGATGAAAATGACTGTCACGTTACGGTAAATGGTATTCGCTACAGATACATGTTGGAATTGGAACGTTATTTCTTTGAGCAATTGCATGAATTGGAGCAGTGTTCTTATATCGTGGGATTTATCCCTTCGATGTCCGAAAAGCCTTCCGTGGGATAAAGGGAAAAAGCACCAAATCGTGGGATTTTCAGAAATCTAGCAAAAAATCATTCAAGCTATAAATTTTTGGTGAAATTCTATCAAAACAACTGTATTTCACCACGATTATCAACATACTGAATGTCCATAACAAACAGCTCATGTAAATCGTCTTTTATCAAAATTTTCTAGTACCAAAAAATAATCATAGTAGTGTTACGAGCTGCGGTTTTTATACTAAAGGTTATTTTAACGTGATTTTCTTTCCGTGTAATACAAATTTTACTTAAAAAACTGGATTTTGACGCAGAAAAGTATCGTGGGATTTTAAAAGGGAATTTGAGTACGGTGAAAAGGGAAAAATTACCACGCTTCGTGGGATAAATGAAGAGAGAGTGCTAACAACACTGAATTCGACATCAGTGATTTATGTGGTTCCAACAAGAAAGCACAAGCCACGCGGCGGATGAAATAATCGAGCTATTGAAGTCTCAGCTCGGTGAAGTGTTATCTCGAGAAACGGACCCGTGTTTTGGCCGCCGAGATCGTGTGATTGAACGCCCCTTTTTTTATGTGGCTGCATTATGGTCTATGCCAACAAGCCGGCGACGCTAGAAGAGCTCAGAGCCGATATTGAACGAGAAATAGCGGCCGTATCGGTCGAAATGTGGGTTTAACGTATCGACCCGGTTCCCGTGGTCCACATATGAATGAAGTCGAATTCCATTCATAAATTCTTTGATAGTAATTCAAGCCAATTACATTTTTTTTTTCAGATATCTCAAGTAGTTTGCATTTTATTTAAAAAATAAGTTGTCGAGTCCTTAATGAAAGACAACTTACAAAAGGAAACATATTTTGTAGGCAGTATTACAAATTTAAATCCATCCCTTAACTGTGTATGTGGGGTTTGTTAAAACCTGAATTGATGTACTTACCACTCCATTTTGAACGCTGAATCCCAGCTGATACTTCGTGTTGGGTCTTTTGATTTTCACCTCCACCACTGGCGCACACGGCACAACTGTGAACTTCACTACAGTTTGGTTCTTCGTATTCTTAATATACGTCTGGCAGGTGGACAACGGTAGCCCGACCAAACTCAAGCCATTTATCGCTATCAGCTGATCACCAATATTCAGCTGACCACAGCGTGCTGCCGCTCCAGAAGACATTAAATTCGCTATAACCACTGTGGGTAGCATTGAGCCCCAACCGCTCTCGACAATTACCACGCCGAGTATCTCACCCTTAGCCTTGGGCACGACAACTTCCTTTTGCAATTCCTTTTTCGCAAATATCTCCAATTCGTCGCCGAATATCTCCTGGCTATTGAGCACCTCCTGATAGTCCATTTCTTTGACAAAACTGTGATCTTCAATTCCATTTGCTTTTAGAAATTCCATATAGGCCACTTGGAATGCCTGTCCAATTGATTGCGCTATAAATTGCGCCTCGTCACTCTCGAACACATGACAAATCATTTTCGGCGTCCGATTTAGCTTCGGACCATCATCAATGTCCTGCGAGACGAAACGTCTCCTTGCCATCAACACAACTAGATCACCGATATCAGCAATATATGAGATCGTTCGCAACGCATGATCCATCATAATTTCCTTGAGATCGGTGTTGAGGACCATGATCTTTTCGGTTGAAATGAAGAGGTCAACTTCGGTGCTGGGCTGTGCATCACCATCGGGAGCCTTAAAAGTAGAAAAAACTGAGTTTAGATTTGACATCGATTTTATAAGTGCATTTCAGTAAGCAGCTTTTAGAGGTTTAAAGGCGATGAGGGTTGGGTATTTTTTCTTTTTTTTTTAAATGATGAAGGAATGTTTGATGACTTACCAACGTCTACAGGAGCAAATGCGTATCCGAGTGTTTTCACGAGCATGAAAATAAAAAAATAAAATGGGGAAACACATTTTCGTTTAGATGGGGTTTTCAAATCAGTTCTAAATATTTGGATACATTTTAAGTAGATGACTTGATGAGAAAAGCTTTAATGATTGCTAGCAATGAGCTGAAAATCTAAAAGCACGATTGATGTCACAAATGTTTCGGATAAAACGGGCAGTATTGGATACAACAAAATTGGCAATCTTGCCTTAAACCTTGCCTTTTGTAACCATATTGTTCGCACAAATAGAAGGATATTATAGATATTTGGAAAATGTAATATTTAGATGCTTCCCTAACCGTTCATTTTGCAAAAATGCTCACAAAAAGACGGACTTTTCCTTAGCCCATTGACTTTTATGTTCATTCCCTCTCAAAATTATTAATGTTTACAAGTCCACTTCAAACAAGCCTAACAAACTACAGCCTTTCTGCAGACCTTGCAGTTTTGCAGATGCTGGAAGCGAAAGGGCGGTGTGACTAACGCAACTAACAAGTTGGATAAGCAAGTATCACTGAAAAACACTCGTTCAAAAGTATGTAAAGAATTGCGCCAACAGAGGTTGGAGGTTGGGAGCACAGATTTATTTATGAGCGGAAAGTCCTTATTTAAAAACATATTACTGACATATATTTCACTGTGCTAACTCCATAAATAAGTTAGGAAGAAGTGAGTGCTTTTTACATCTTCCAATCGCAAACCTGTTGACTGCATAACATTTCATTGCTTCTATAATACCTCCTGTCAGAAGCTCTAAACAAGCTTTCTGACAGCGCTTCGAACCACAAGCTTTATCGAAACAATTAACTTTCCACATATATTTCCTCACACATTTTAAGAAGTCTAATAGGGATCTTACCGAAACTTAATGGCCGCCGGGTGGCACTATTTCAATAACAAACAATTTGTAAATGGATTTATAACAATAAATGTACAAAAAGGAAATGTTGATTATGGTTTTTTTAAATAGCATAACTTGTTCTCTATCCATCTTCGGCATCAAAAACTGTTCATCCATTCACATTTCAGTTGTTTTTTAGTTTTATTTGTATGAATTCTATTTTTGACAGCAAAATTCATGCAGCTGCATAAATGAAATCCGTAGGGGGTTGTTCCAAAAATGAGTTAGCAACATGCAAGTTAAACCCAGCTTCCACCAGGGCATAAGTGAATTTTTGAAAATTTTCATGAACATTGAATAAATTTCTATTAGGCTTGGTGAATGTTTCAAAATTTGTTTATTTAGCACCATATTTGTACAAAATCAAAATATGATTGGAAATTCTGTAGTTTAATAACATTGAACAGTTCTTGTTCCATTTTTTCGTTACTGCATTCTAAAGGGTGATTTTTTAAGAGGTTTAGAACTTTTTTTAACGAAAAAACACAAAAAATTCGAAAAAATGAATGAAATATTTATTTGAATCGATAGTTTGAACCTTGCAATTTAATGTTTAAAGATAATTTCATGCAAATGTTGACCGCGGCTGCGTCTCAGGTAGCCGATCCGCTGAGTCCAATTTTGGCATACTCTTTCACACATATCGGCCGGTATCTCACGAATGAATGCATGGATGTTGGCTTCCAGTGCGTCAATCGAAGCGGGCTTGTCCCTATACACATTAGCCTTGGCATACCCCCACAAAAAATAATCTAATGGTGTCAAATCGCACGATCTAGGCGGCCAATTGACCGGCCCGAAACGTGAAATTAACTGTTCACCAAACTCGCCTCGCAATTGCGCCATTGTTTCGCGTGCTGTGTGGCATGTGGCACCGTCTTGTTGAAACCACATATCATGCAAGTCAAGAACTTCCATTTCGGGCAAAAAAAAGTTTGTTATCATCGCTCGGTAGCGTTCACCATTGACAGTAACGCTGCGATTCGCATCATCTTTGAAGAAATATGGCCCAATAATGCCGCCGGCCCATAAACCGCACCAAACAGTGGCTTTTTCGGGATGCATTGGTAGCTGTTGCAATGCTTCTGGCTGATCTTCACTCCAAATGCGGCAATTTTGCTTATTTACGTACCCATTCAACCAAAAATGAGCCTCATCGCTGAACACAATTTTTCGATAAAAAAGCGGATCCTCGGCCAGCTTTCCAAGAGCCCATTCACCAAAAATTCGGCGTTTTGGTAGGTCGGCTGGCTTTAGTTCTTGCACCAGCTGTATCTTAAAAGGCTTTACGCCCAAATCCTTCCGCAAAATTTTCCACGTAGTGCTGTAACAAAGGCCTAACTGCTGGGAACGGCGCCGAATCGACATTTCGCGGTCTTCTGTCACACTAGCTGATACGGCCGCAATATTTTCTTCACTACGCACAGTACGTAAACGTGTTGGTGGTTTAATGTCCAACAAAGTAAATTTGGTGCGAAATTTGGTCACAATCTTCCGAATAGACTGCTCAGAAGGTCGAGAATGCCGATCATAAAATGGAAGCAGCGCGCGATGAACATTTCGAACCGAGCACGAATTTTGATAGTAAAATTCAATAATTTGCAAGCGTTGTTCATTTGTAAGACGATCCATGGTTAAATTGCAAACCAAACTGAAGCTGTTTGACAGTGACACAAGGTACTAAACACACGTCAGCTGTCAAAACCAGTGTTGCCAAAACCAAACCAGCTAAAAAATCACCCTTTATAAAGGAAGTTCTTGACTTGCATGATATGTGGTTTCAACAAGACGGTGCAACAAGCCACACAACACGCGAAACAATGGCGCAATTGCGAGGCGAGTTTGGTGAACAGTTAATTTCACGTTTCGGGCCGGTCAATTGGCCGCCTAGATCGTGCGATTTGACACCATTAGATTATTTTTTGTGGGGGTATGCCAAGGCTAATGTGTATAGGGACAAGCCCGCTTCGATTGACGCACTGGAAGCCAACATCCATGCATTCATTCGTGAGATACCGGCCGATATGTGTGAAAGAGTATGCCAAAATTGGACTCAGCGGATCGGCTACCTGAGACGCAGCCGCGGTCAACATTTGCATGAAATTATCTTTAAACATTAAATTGCAAGGTTCAAACTATCGATTCAAATAAATATTTCATTCATTTTTTCGATTTTTTTGTGTTTTTTTTTTAAAAAAAGTTCTAAACCTCTTAAAAAATCACCCTTTATTAGGCCTTTTTTATTATGCTCACATGATCTATATAGATCATTGATTTCCACGGTTTACAACAATAGTACGAGATCCAACTTTTATTGTAAACCATGGAAATCAATGATCTATATAGATCATGTGAGCATAATAAAAAAGGCCAATTGACATCACCAAATGGAAGATTTTTTTAGGCTAAAAGAAAGGGATTTCTGTCTGCAAGAATTAAATACTAAGCTCCCACCGAAACACAGCTCTGTTAGGTTATTAGATCTTCGCGTCCGCTTACCAGATATTTTTAAATGAATTTTCTTGTGAATTAAGAAAAAAGTACCAACTGCCCTGAAAACGGTTTCTATTTATCTCTCTGCTTCAATTGTTTATACAAAAATAACCATCCGCTTATTTTATGAGAAAAAAGTTTCCCCGTACGTTTTAGTGAGTGTCTGTTTATCGAATTATCTATAGAGTGTTTTTTTTTTTAGAGGTATAGAACTTTATGTTGAGAACACTATTTTAACTGGCGGCCATTTTGTCAGCTGTCAAGTGATCTATTTTTAGTTTGGTTTGGCATTTCAACATTAATAGACTGACGCCTGAACAACGCTTTCAAATTGCGCAAATTAATTTTGAAAATCATGGTTCTGTTCGAAATACGTATCGCGCACTACGTCCATTTTTTCTTTAGCGAGAAGCTCACTTTTGATTGAATGGATACGTCAATAAACAAAACTGCCGTATTTGGAGTGATGATAATCCTTAAGTGTATTTTGGGACTCCGTTACATCCACAAAAACTGACTGTTTGGTGTGCTTTATGGGTTGGTGGAATAATTGGTCCGTACTTCTTTAAAACGTTACTGTCAATGGTGACCGCTATAGAGCCATGATTACCGACTTTTTCGTTCATCAATTAAACAACGATGATGTGCAGGAGCTGTGGTTTCAACAAGACGGCGCAACATGTCACACAGCTCGTGGCACAATTGATTTATTAAGGGAAACGTTTGGTAACCGCATAGTTTCACGTTGCGGACCCGTGAATTGGCCTCCAAGATCGTGCGATTTAAAGCCGCTTGACTATTTTCTACGGGGTCTACGCCGATAAGCCCAAAACGATTGACCACTTGGAGGACAACATTCCCCGCGTTATTGCCGATATACGTCCACAAACGTTGGAAAAAGTCATCGAAAATTGGACCTCCAGATTAGACTACGTCCGAGCCAGCCGTGGCGGTCATATGCCAGAAATCATATTTAAATTATAATGCCAGAAGATTATCTTTCGAATAAAGTAAATTTCATGTCAATTTAAAAAAAATCATCTTTTTTTTATTCCATTTCTAAATTCTAACTTCTAAAAAACACCCTTTATATGGGAAATTGGGGGAAACACTTTCGTTTCCGAAAATGCGTCGGCTTAAGGAAGTCGTCCACTTTTCAACGTTGCTCAGAAGTAGAGCTTTACAAACACAAGAAACTATATACTAGGACACAATTTACAACATTAGTAAAAAGTAGGCAGACGTAAAATATCGAAAACAGTTTAAGATCTGAAACTAAAACAAGCACGTGTAAGGTTCCACTCCATAGATAGCATCATGGCCAAGGACACTGGATAATAACATTGAAAATAACTGTCAGGTTCACTGAAACCTTAAAGTCAATGCAGCACCATAAAGTCAAAACTTTTTTCTTCTTAGTACTCTAATGGACGTCAAAACTAAAAAACCTTTAGCCGACAACTAGGTCAGTTTCACCGACAAAACTCCAAAGGACGCTCTACTTTTACAACTGCGAATATTACATTTATCAATTCGATCTAAGCACTATTAACGTTGGCAAATATCCTTACACTGCTATATTAGCTTCCTTCACGCAGCAATTATCTATTCCCTTCATTGGCCACATTCATAGATTTCATCGAAAAATTAGCAACACATTTCCCAGATAGACTCCATTGGTTGACGTTACATTGTAAAATGAATTATTAAATAGCAAAATCAATTTCACAATGTCACCAGGCTGTCACATATGAATTAAGTTCACAATAATCGCGCTTGAATTTTAATTAAACAACAAAAAAAGTCGTAATTTTTCAGTAACCATTGCATTAAACTTTGTAAGCAAATTTTCTTTTAAACTTATTTTATCGTTTTACGCGTGAGATAAAATAGAAAACAAAATAACGAATCAACCCCAAACACTTATGCGACCGAAGTAACCGCACGTACATTAGCGGCAGTGCGACCTGTGAGTGGGCGTATTTATCATAACCGCTATAGGAAATGTGTCAAAGCACGAACAGTACATCTGGCCACAAAACTTCGTGCACACATGCATTTGTTTAAATGAACTTCAAATAGAGTACCGTTTTCCCATTTGTATTGAAATAAACTACATCGACAACGACCAGAGAACGCAAATGTTTGGTTAATCGATTTTTAGTAAAAAAAAAAAGAAGAGAAAATAATAAATAAATAAAACAATATAACGTTACCACAAATAGTAAGCCGAAGTAGCCGACGGATTTTTACGAGTCAAGTTGGCATTTCTCACGTCACCAGCTATTTGAATTTGCTTCGGCCTGTGAATGCGGACATGTGTACTTTCAATTAGTGGAATAAACAATAAATAGCTGAGTGGGATTTTGGTTATTTAATTTTGAGATACAGCTTTAAAATTAAATCGGTAAAGGGGGCGTGTGGTGGGTGAAAGGCCGCATCGTCACCTCCAGCTGGATAGTTATATAATAGTGAACTAACGATGAGCGTGTGCCGAGTCCGGATCACCATGGGGAGTCGGATACTTTGGACTAGCTTTTTGCTTCAACGTCCTGGTTAGCTCCGGCACCTATGTACTGGACAAAGCATTTCTTGTTGGCCTAGTCGGCGGAATTGCCGATTTTCAGATGCCTAACAAAAGTAATTAGAAAGAAGAAGGACGACTGCGGACGAACTCCCAAAATGGGGTCAACAGTGGAGTCAACAGACTGACTGGAAGTCGCTTTATACCAGCTACTTCGACGTAGTCGAAGCCCGGGTCTATAAGGTTGTTTCAGGACTATGGCAGGTTTCTGAAATAGAGACGGTGGCGGATGAGTCCTTTATGGACCATATCCTCTCATTGCCCCGAAGCATGTTACTGCTATAGGAACTTTCAATCCCCTCCTCCAAGGGGCCTAATTAAGAAGAAGGAGATTCAACGATGAACTTTACGAGCTGTACAGCGACATCGACCTAGTTAAACAGCCGCGAATAATGCGCCTAAGATGGCTAGGATATGTAGAGCGAATGGACCACAACGCTCCGGCCAGCAGAGTCTTCGACTCCACCATAGAGGGAAGACCTCACCTTAGGTGGCGCGTAGAACACGACCTCAATCAACTTGGAGATTTCACTCTTCGAAATGTCAACTGAGTTTGCATTTAGGATTTTCCTGACTAGATTTGTCGGCTTCCCCTCCATAAACGTCAACTGAAAAAAACTATTCACGTGACCACTTTGGGCCAATAAAAACTGAAATACATCTAGTCAGTCAGCTGTCAGACTTACTATTGAACTAGGAACTCGAACGTCCACATTTGTTTTCATTTCTCTTTATAATTAACTACTCGATTATCGAATGTAGGTTCGCAGTTCTTTGTCTACAAGCCGACATTGACTCTCATCAAAATAAATATTAAGTGCGCTAGAAATTAGCTTTTTTTCCCCTTACCATATAAATGTATATTGCGTGCAGTCTTAAAATTCTAAAGCTTTAAAAACACCTACCTACCGCTTTCTTAATTACAACAGTTGCAAATTTGTTGAGTAAAAACTCGTAAGATTCACAGTGGAGCTGGATATCTTGCTCCTCGATGACAGTTTCTTCTACGAATTCTTCGAGTTAAGGAACGACATTGAATAGAAATTCGTAAGATTTAAAAGTAAAGGAACAGACCTTTTATGTACTTAGTACCTATTTATCACAAGTGGAAGTGACTTGACAGCAGCAGCTTATTAAATGTCGAGACCAGAGATGAATGAATAAAAGAGATGGATATCTTTGGTACGTCTATCCCCCCAAAACCCATTTGTTTACATTGTTGTTTTTGTAATTTCAACCCCCGTCTGTGAATACGTGTGAGCTACAAAAAAGCATGTTTCTAATGGCCGGCCGCCAATCGTCTTGCTTTTATGGTCATCGCGGTGTTCAATTGTTTTGCGTTTCGAATTGAACTTTTTTAGTTTTTGTGGGGGTTTTGAGTAAATTGAAAAAAATTATTTAAATACACATTATAAAATACCAAATTCCTGCATTAAAGTACAATTCATGAACTCAGATATACTTGAAAAGAAATGAGCATGGTTGCGTGACTTCATGAATTTTTCGGGAAAACAGCTTGTAGGCAGCCGCTTTTCCACTGGAAAGCTATATATAATCTGTATTCCATTATCTTTGGTCGAGACACACAGCTTTTTATGTCAAGCTATACCACTCAAGCATAAATGTGATTGGAATCATTTGATTGCGTATTCGCTACACAAGCTTTTAAAGCTCGAACGCTTTTAAATGCCCATGAACTTGCATTCAGTGTCACAAGCAGTGCTGCTGGAACTCCTATTTTTACCCGACTGGTTAGATTCGGATTTACCTATTTTCACTTTTCCTTATATTTCTCTATATATGCTTTATAAAGATGTTGTGTGTTTGATCTTGTTAACAAACTTGCCGCGGCTTCTCACGGTGCCACGGATCCGGTAATCAAAATGTATGGCTGATTTTTCACCGAACTGTTTGTCTCGAATTTGGCGTTGGAGAGTCGATTTTGAAGGGCCCCCACGTTTGGCATAAAATGGATGCAACGCGCGAAAAGTTTGCACCTCTTGATGATAATGTTTTATCTATTGCAGGTTCTGCTCAATAATGAGCACCAGATTAGACGGATGCCACCAAACCAACATGGCCGCCACAGGCTGCCAACTTCAACCCGTCAAATTGAAAAACCTGTTGCAAAAAAATTAGTTCTTAATTTTGGTTCTGTACTCCCCGGTACTCCCAAAAAACTTTTTATATACTCCTCAACGAAACATGAAACGTCAGCCCTGGTCACAAGTTACAAACGTTACACTTTTGTTGTATTGGATTGGAAACTCCCAGATCACTTTTTTTGCTCTAGGTCGCTTTCGTTGTACGATTGGTAGGGAAAAAAAAATCTATATCCGATTTTAGAGCACTTTTGGGAATCTGAATTTTTTCTCCGAGTTGCTTCAAATTCACCAATACAAGTGGTTTTAAGTTTGACAAATAATAGTGGAGTTTTCCGTTGTCGTAAAATTGTTCAACTGCGAAGAAACATACTGCGTTGGGTGGATCTATTTTTGTTAATTATTTATGTACAAGTGATTAGGGCGCAAATTTCGAATGTATAAACATAAAATTTAACCGGTAAATGACAACCAATTGCACGAATACCAACAAAAAAAAGAGAGAAAGTGACATTTTTATCATAGACAAATCATACTGAAACCCCACGCCCCAACTCACAATCTTCTTGCCGCTGGCTGGCCGCCTCAATTTTTTTTTTTTTCAAATTCCTCCATTTTGTTATCCTATCGGTGTTATGTCAATTAGAATCTGTGTGGCACTGACATGCAAAATCATACAAAAAGTACAAAAATAATTGCTGTCAACCGCCAACAGTGGGGAAATGTGTAGTGTTGGGGACTATCGAATAAAAACTATCGACTTATTCGATAGTTGCTCAAAATTCTTTCATTCGATAGTAGTTGAGAAAATAGTAATGAACGAAAAGTTATTCAACTACTACTTTTTTTACTCGATAGCAGGTTCATTCGATAGTAGGTTTGAATGAATGATTTTCTCGCTCAATTACTATTTTCTTTCGATAGTGGGGGCGCTTGCTTGAACGGTTTACTTTTTCCTGTCCATATGTTGCTTTTTATATATTATACAAGTGCGTATTATTATAATATAGGTACCTATTGCAATTATTGCACGTTGTCTTAATTCTTCAGATGTTGTTTTACTATTCGATAGTTGTGTGATTATTTTGTTTTGTGTGCTTAATGGTTATATTCTAGAACTTTTAACGCGATTGTTCTTGAATTGATTTTTAATTGGAGTGTTTATTCTGGGGCTATAAATGGATTGATGAATTAGGTAGGTACGTTCGAATTTGACTTTAAGTGGATGTCTGTTTTCTTGTACAAACTTTTCTATTTGAAATATACCTACTCGTTGCAAAGAGATCCTAAAGAAAAAGGTAAGATGGCTTTACACATTTTAACTGAATGAATGAATGAAAGAAATCATTCAGTTACTAACTATCGATAGTCGCATTCATTCGATAGTGCCCATCACTAAATGTGAAAGAGTTCGGAAATACCACATTTTAGCATTACTGAATGCTATTGGTTAGATGTTCTATATACTGGAAACATGTCAGGACAAACATGGTTTTGTATTTTCCGCTTTTGGATACCATTAACTTCGATTTCATGTGTAAATTTTTCTTATATAATGAAGAAAATTTGCTCAAAATGTTTTTATTTTTCCTCAACTAAAAACATCCCTACATTGTTCAATTTCACTCCGTAAAAATATAGCTTGTAGGCAAGTAACGGGAAATCGGCCGAAGTTGGTGGTCTCAGTATACTTTGGCTATGGTTTTTACTTTCGATTATACACACGAAGCTGAGAGCGAATCTGAAGGAGCCCAATCGAATGCCACATAAGCAAATCTGATAAGTGATCCAAAGTCTTTTTGAAGACAACTCTACCTCGGCAAACGCTTCAATCGGTTATGCGGTCTGTAACGATCAGTACTGAGTAAGCACGGTACTTTGTCACCATAGCAAAGACACACACGCACAAGGCGACTAAACAATACAATCAAACTACAATAGCCCCCATACAAAGGTGAATGAGTCTGCAGCAAGGCAAGCCTAATTTGATACTCGCCAAAAATTCACACACAGTCCGATTCGAATTGGAACTTACCTTAATCCTAGACACAGCCTCCTCGGCCTGCATCATACGCGTCGACTTGGTCGGCTGACCCTCGCACACCAGCTGTGTCGATCCCAGATATCTCGCACGGAACAAAACGCCCTCGATTAGCACTGCTCCGCCTAAAAAAATCCACAGAAAGGAATACATTAGTGTAGAACGGCTAGTATGGTCCGACTAAAACGAACACACTCTAGAAAAACAAATTTCTTACAAATAAATCAATGTGAAGGCAGCAATTTGATTTGATAATTGAACGCATGCAAAAATAGAAACGTTAGCAATAGAAAAATCAAAATCAAACGTCTACACATATCTACCGCCCCGTCATCGTTGGTTCGGACGGACAGATATATGAAAACATTAATCGCGCGACAGAAGGAAACCTAACAATTTACCTTCTTTGTTCTTACTCTTTTTGACTTTTTTCTCGCCCGTGACGGCGCTCTGGCTGTCCTTCTTCTGACTGCCATTGGCAGAGGCGTCCGAGCCGGAATCGGCACTCGGACTGCCAATGGTGACAATGGCGCACTCGTCGCGTGGCTCGGCGGCCGGCTTTTCGGGTGACTTATCGCTGTGGTCCAGCGATGACATGGAACCGCCGCCAATGTTGTGTAGCAAGCTGGCGGCTGAGCTCTTTGGCGGAATGGGCGGTGGGATTTCGGGTGTGCTTGTCAGTAGGGAGTTGAAGCCCTGCCTCAGGGACAGATTTCCGCTGGAATTTTTCGAATTTTGCTGCTGCACTTTTGGTGAGAATTTGGACAGAGACGTGGCGAGCAGGGATCGTGGCTTACGATCCCATGCCGATGATTTGTTGTCATCGTAGAAGCCTTGATCGTCGAGCCGCTGATGTCCGAGTAGTCTGTCAGTCTCCAGGTCTGTGTCGACGTCGTCTTCGTCGCCACTTAGGTTTTTGCCCTGCCTATCGGAAGAATCGAGCAGGCTCTTACCTGCACTGGTGTCGAGATAGCGTGGCACCCACACCGGTGAGCTGCTCGAAGGCGATGCGTTGCTTAGCCGTTCTGGAATGGAAGGAGGCTGGTTGCAAATGTAAGTCTTCTCCAGGGACTTTAACGACTTTGTGTGGTTGAGAATGTTCGAAGTGTTGGCCCCCGATAGAGTGGTTGCCCTTTGTTCCGCTTGAGTCTTCTCGAAGACCTCGGAGCTGACCACAGCAGGCTTGCGGTGAGGAGCTGGTGCTGGTGGGGGTGGTGTTACATGAATCATATCGGCACCGCGGTGAAATACGCCTGTAATGTTATTGAAAATGTATCTTCTGTAAGTTTGGACTAGAGAGCTGTCTTACTTATCGAGTAAAGGGAGTCCAAGTCCGGGTCTATGTTTTGGAATACCTTGCTGTTGCTGCTGCTGGGGCTCTGGCCAAGGATTTCATGATCGCGCTTGGAACGAACCGAATCTCGGCCAGAATCGTCAAGCTGCCCATTCACGGGACTCTCATTGATGGCGGTAAATGCATCAACATTTGGTGAGGCACGGTTCGACTTGACATGGTTGCTGTTGTCCTGAATGCGTTTCACATCCATCAGCATTGAAATCCCCGAGAGCTGTACGGGCCGGTTGTTATTCTCGGTGTCCGACGTGTGGCCGCTTGACAGACCATCTTCCAGGACCGGCATGCTGGTCGCATAGCACTTGGTATAGTTGCAGTATGTGGAAACTCCATTGAACTCTCCCGATAAACCTTAGAGAGAAGTGGAAGTTGTTGGCAATTTAAAAGGGAGATAGTTAGACAGAGGGTTCAGGTAATTTTGTTACTGTCCGTTCCGTCACAATAGCTTTGCTTGCCTACATACAGCCAGTGACTGCTCGTGCTCGTGAGAATCGCACTTATCAGTGAAATGTCAAGCCGCAGATATTTGCCAAGTTTCGGGGCCTCCATAAAGCCTCATCTCAACCTAATTGTAAAGGGTGGGCCATCTAGTGGTTTCATTTTAAATCATAGGTTATTTTGGCACTAACAGCTGTTTCCCGCTCGAAATCTTGACAGAAAGTCAGTATCACACCTCCGCAGAACGAAATGAGTCGCTTTACGCTTGAACAACGTTGGAAAATATTGAAAACTAATTTCGGAAGTGAGTGCTGTGTAGCCCAAACAGTGGGTTTTTTGAAAAGAAGTTTTGACCGAAATGACGCGCTTGCTGTTGCGCAAAAAGTTCGTGAGAATGGTATGCTAGTAGACTACACTCATGATCCCCGTCTTCGTACGGTGCGCATAGACGAGAATGACAGTTTGGTGCGGATTGTGGAGTGGTGGCATCATTGGACCAGTTTTCTTCGAAAATGAGGATGAACGTTTCGGTCAACGGTGGGCGTTACAGAGCCATGTTAACCGACTTTTTTTTTTAATAAAATTGAAGACAGGGATATGGTCGACCTCTGGTTCATCCAGAATGGCGCGCCATGCCACACAGACCATGCCACAATCGATCGCTTGCGCACCAAATTCCCAAATAGTGTTATCAACCGTCTTGGCGATGTCAATTGGCCGACACGCAGCTGCGATTAGACCACTTTGGACTTCTTTTTCGTGGGAAACAGTGAAAGACCGATGTTATGCCAACAGTCCGGAAACGATTCAAGCACTTCAGGCCAATATCATCAACAAGGTCTTGGAAAATTGGACTGACAAAATGCGCTTCTGCGAAGCCAGTCGAGGCAGCCACTTGAACGACGTTGTGGTTCATAATTAATGGGAATGTTTGCTCCTACTAATAAAGTCATTTTACCGCATTTTTGAAAAGAAACTTGTATTTGGCCCACCCTGTATAAGTGAATTCGTCTTAGGAATGTAAGTATAATCGGGAAGCCGTCCCTGAAAATTCAGTTGCATCCCCTCTCCGTTACTAAGTCCGCGGAAAGTAACAGTATCTATAGATTCCCCGCAATAGCTCTTTCGGTGTCACTAAGTCAGTTACACATGGCACAGAAGTCGTCGAATAATCCTCACGAGTCATCTTCTAAGCTCCAATTTGAGAATTAACAAGGACCACTTCTATTTAATCAAGAGATAGAGTTGATTGTGCAGCTAACGATGAGTAGACCAAGAGGACGAAGGTTCAGAGCAGATCTAGATATACTCGGAAACGCAGCAGGCTCTAGTTAAATAATCGATTCAGCAACAATGCACAAGGAACCTTCGGCAACTTGTATATCCATAGGACTTCATTCCTTTGGTTACTGAACAACATCTCATGACAGTTGTAAAAAAAAACGAATTAAGGGCACAAAAATTGGCTTTGAAACAAAGTTCAATGCTCCTCAAAATAAATTAACCTCAAAATTAACCCCAGCCTACCCAATCCGATAGGAAAACTCTGCATTGCCTCGTCAATATAAACTCACTTGAAAGCTTTAAAGAATAGCAAGGCATACTTTCGCTAACTGCCATTAAAATATATATTTGTCAGTTTAATTAATGTTTTAATTAAATAAAACCCCTGACAGCAATTTGTTTTTCAAGCAACTTCTCTTTCTGTAACAACTTTTTGAAAATGCTCCGCGGTAACCCTTCCTTTCAATTATTACTTGATCATCTCACATATCACTCCGTTTATACCAGAGATGAATAAATAAAAGAGATGGATATATTTCGTACGTATATCGCCCCAAAACCCATTTGTTTGCATTGTTGTTTTTGTAATTTTAATCCGTCTGTGAATACATGGTGAGCTACAAAAAAAGTCTACTGGTGACCACTGGTGACTGGTGACACACCACCAATCAAAATTCAGAGCGGCCGGCCGAATGTCATAAAAGAGCATAATTTTGTATTCACCATATGGTGACACTCTCTTTTAGATAGGTCTGTTCGTTAGGTATACGATTGTATTAATCCGATTGGTACGAACGACTTATTTTATGAATGAATTAACTAGGTTTCAAATTATAAGAACTTTGAAAAAAAAAACATTACGAAAGCATTATGTGCCATCTATCGGATAAATTGCGATATTTACTTGTATGGCAATTATCTATTCTTGTTTTTTAAATCAAAAAAAGTTATAATATAATTCTACGTGTAGTACTAAAATGTAGAAAAAAAAGTATAAATGTTTTGAAATAATATGCCTTGATAGATTAGTACGTGACCAAAATGTTGGATTTAGCAATTTACATGCAAATTGTAAATAATTTTAATTTATACAGCCTGTTTTTGTTCAATTTAACAAGAAAACTTTTTTCATTAGGTACTCTGTTAATAAAAATGGTATTTGAATTGTTATTCGTAACTATATTAACCATTTTTGATAAAAGGCAGTGTCAAAGTGTTAAAAACATATTAATTATATATTCACTGCAAGCAAATTAACTGTCAACCGTCAAAATTCAAATTTTCCTAGTGAACATGCCCTAACCAGTTTTCCAAGATATTTGAAAATTTTATGAATTTCGGTGGTAAATTCACCAATTTTCCGCCATCTTCCGGGCGAATTCACGAACTCACTTATACTAGTATAGAAATGAGAGTGTATGCGTGACTTCATGAATTTTTCAGGAAAACAGCTTGTTAGCAGCCGCCTTTCCACTGGAAAGATATATATCTCTGTATTCCATTATCTTTGGTTTATACTACCCAATATTAATAATATATAGTAGTGTCCGCATGTAGCATCCTCCACACATATTCCAATAATTGATTAGAAACAGTCGGCCTTGAGAAGTAACTCACTCCGCGGATAATGCGCATTGTCGACCAACTCCTGCACATGAAGGCAAGCTGACGAATTAGCAAGACTAGGTCCGGCAGCTGTATCAGAACAAGCTGACCCCTCTGTGAAAATCCCGCCTTGCGCACTCAATCTTGAAGCAGAAAGAAAAGCCACAAGAGAGGCGAACGCTAGATGGACTGCACTAGAAACTTGTCATACCACAAAAATGCTATGGCCAACTTTCAATGAAGCCAGAACTGAGAGTCTAATGCGAAAGGATAGAAAATCTCTTTCCACCCTCGTAGGAATTATAACGGGGCACAACACTCTACGGTACCACATGAACAAACTACGCTTGACTGAAGAAGAACTGTGTAGGGGCTGCGGTGATGAGGAAGCTCTTGAGGACACAACCCACTTCCTATATCACTGCCCAGGTCTCCAACACTACAGGCACAGATTCCTAGGGAGACACTTCTTCCACGACCTAGAAAAGCTTTCCAGCACACATATAGACAAGATAATGGGCTTCATCAAATCCACAGGATGGTTTGTATGCAACAGCACAGTGAGTACTTAGTCTCAGGGTTATTATGGGTAAGGGACAACCTCTTCCCCCAATGGGCATCACAATGGGTCAGTATTGACCTGAGTGTGGCACGAAGCACTCCACGCCAACCCACGTACCTAACCTCACCTAACTCCTGCACCCTCTTCTGTCTTCTCTCACCCTTTTCTGTGATACTGACTGTTTTTGCAACACTGAAATACGTTGCCGCCATCAAATACATCCAACAAACGGGCTGCAAGCGCAAATGGTTGACAAAAAAAAAAACACTAACAACAGCCTCCTGTCCCCCGACACCATCAATGAGCTTCCATGTTTCCAATATCCCAACACAAATGTGACACAATCAAACAAGACTTACTATCTAAATCGCCACAGTTGGAATCATAGTCCGTAGTCTCCGGAGAGCACCTATAGCTGCGTGGCTGCACCGGATTGTGATTGATTCCATCCTGGCTGTCCATTTGGTCCCCACTGCTACGACTAGCCGACTCCAAAAAGAAATCAATATCGCGTCGATACTGAACCAATTTATCATTGTCCTTTGTTACCGCCCGACGATTGTCCAGAACACCACCGTTTGTGTTGTAGAAATTGTTCTGATGCTTTGCCACGTGGTTTTGACTTTGCTGCGGCTTAACTGGCGAGCTATTTGCGGCAACCATCACCGGCTGAGGGCTCTCGGAGTCATCGTCATCACCTTCACCGTCGTCATCGTCCGGGCGGTAATTCTCGTCCATCGATGGACTGCTGTTCACCTGACCCGTCTGCACTGAGAAAATATGATCCAACTGGGGTGGCAGCACAATCTGGTCCTCTTCCTCTCTATGCACGTTGCTATGAAACTCATACTGAATGTCCTTTCGAAAAAAGAAAGAAAACAAAAAAAACATTTTTAAATTGAATATGTTTCGTTTCGTTTATTCAACGAGGAATAGGTGAACCTTACAATGCTGTCAACATCACTTCCATTCTCAATTGGTTTCTCATCGGTCGATGGGCACTTGAAGAACTCCTCGAGCACCTTTCTTGTCTCGGAGAACTCGTACAGATAGTCAAAGGTTGATGACTTTGCCGCCGACACTAGTGTGTCTTCCTTTATCGTTGTTCCCGACGAACAAAGGCCAGCAGTGGATGTGGCTGCTCCCATCCCCAATGCCTCTGATATCACCTCAGACGTTGTCATATCGGATAGAGTTCCTATTTCCGAGACGTCATTGCTCGTGTCTTCGGTATTGTTGGTCGGCGACATTTTCAGGTTCATCAAGGGAGGAGGCGAATCTTGAGGCGGTGACACAATGCGCTATTGAGAAACAAATAAAAAATTGCACACACACACAGTTGTAAGTGTTTAGGGTTCAAGAATTGGGTCCTTAAGAGTTCCACTTTAGTCTGTGTGTACCTGTGGAAAGCCTGGGCGTATGGGATGCATTTTTTGCGGTGAAGATGTTAACGCGTTAAATTTGTAATTTTGTGAGTGTACTTCTTCATCTTCGGGTATGCCTTGACCAAAGCGACGAGGAGATCCTTCATATTCTGCACATGAATGAGTTGAATAAGATTTTTCTTCAATTGGATAACGTTACGATGAATGCTTACCAATAATGCCATTTCGCATCTCGATATTAATCGCATAGTTCTTATCCAAATACCGTTTGTAGTTTTTGTAGGCTTCACTCTCGAATTTGCTAAGTTCATTGCTGGGGTCATCGATTCCAGTTTCGGTTAGGGGTGCCGCTGAAGCTGGTGGTGAGCCGGTTGTAACTCTAAGGCCTGAAACAAAAGGAAACGAATTTTATAAGCTTCGTGGTAAATATTTTATTCTGTGGGACTTTGAAGAAAGAAAGGATTTCTGCGGCTACGAGCTGAAATCAGAGCAGTACAGTACCCCTGAGAAATGAGAAAGCGGATACCATTCAGTTAGCCAAATAGGACTCTTAGCTAAGCCTCTCAAAACCATGCGTTTGTGTTAGATTCTGTTTGTTTTTCCAGACACGAATTTATAAAATACCTGATTTGGGTAAGAACCGGCCTTTTGAAAATGGGTTGTGTCAAAATCAGCTAACCTTTGCCGGATTGTTAAGAAGGACATTGTAAACGTATCATTTCAAGAACGCAACTTCACATTCATAAATCGATCTTTCAAAGGGTTGCCAGTGGAGAGATTTAGAAAATCGGCTGCGTAGCATTGACCCTGCCGAAAAACCTGGCAGCACCATTAAATTTGAAAGATTGAAGCGAACCTTGGCATAACCAGGGAAACAAATTGTCAAAAACAGCGCTTAAAACTTGTTTCTGCATTCTTTTCAAGAACCTAAACTTAAAACCAAAATTTTAGTTTTTTCTTTGTTTGAAAGGATTTAAAATGGTTAACTCTAAAATAAAATTTGTAAAAATGCGGAGTTCTAAAATGCTGGGTCGGCATTCAGTAAGGCGAAACGTTCAAACGTTTTCGTGTGCACGAAGAAATTTGCTTGTGCAATCGAGAAAAAACCTTTTAAAAAGGACCAAAAGTTTCGTGATTCCTAAGGATGAGGATAAGAAAGCCGTGAGTCATAAGAGGATTTTAATAAACCCTTTTAAAAAGGACCAAAAGTTTTATGATTCATAAGGATGAGGATAAGAAAGCCGTGATTAATGAGACGATTTTTATAAACCCTTTTAAAAAGGACAAAAAGTTGTGTGATTCATAAGGAAGAGGGTAAGAAAGCCGTGAGTCATAAGAGGATTTTAATAAACCCTTTTGAAAAGGACCAAACTTTTTGTGATTTATAAGGATTAGGATACGGAAGACGTGATTTATAAGAGGATTTTTGCCGGTGTGCAAATTCTAAGAAGCATTTTCTTTATATTGGCACTGCCAAGGGTTGGATTTAATTTAATAAGCTGCCTAAAATTTGTTGGTCTACCTTGAGTAAATTGGCACAGATTCGAAGATTCGTTTCTATATTTGATTCAGAAACTTCCAGCGCATCAAATCGCTAAAATTGTATTTTCAGCCAGAGACGTATTTTTAAGGATTTGAAAGACTCTAAGCTTAGGTAACTCAAGAGCGAAATAAGATTTTCAATCACTGTCTTGAAAAAAGTGAATTTAAATTTTGTTTTCATGAACTCAAAGTTCTCCATTCCTCGTTTCGAGGCCGAAAATTCCCTCAAAATGCGAAAACTCCCACGATCGGGGATGACTAATGAGAAAATGACATGCAATGCAATTGAATCTATTTTCAGCTAACCTAAGTCGATGCTGACATCTCTGAACCTGATTCTTTATTTAACAAAAAGCAACCCACTTATAACCAACGAAAGGATAAAATCGAAAACAATAAATTTCGTGTTCATACTCACTTTGCCAGCTGTCGGCGATGTCATCGAAAACCACAACCCCACCATTTCCCACCATACCCATGGCGCGGGAATAGCTCTCATTGTCAGCACGATGATGTACATCGTTTGACTCCTTGCTGCAATAATCATGTGGTGGGTTCTGATGGCTGACAGGGCTTCGTCCCAATCGAATGTGTTGTGGTTTTTGCAAATAATTGTGACCATGCCGACGGGAAGTATTCTCCGAAGTAAGTTCCGGCGAATTAAGGACGGTACCCGCAGGCGTCGTATTGTGACGTGTGTCCCAATAGTTGTGGTTTATGAAAGGATTTTGATTGCCAGAATTGTTCATGGTTCGTTGGCCGGCGCTCTGATTTGGTTGTTGCTGCTGCTGTTGTGGTTGTTGTTGTTGTTGTTGCTGCTGCTGATGGTGGTGGTAGTGCTGCTGTTGGTATTGTTGCTGATGAAGCTGTTGATTGTAGCCAGAGGCCTTTCGCGGCATCTCTATTACTTCCTGGTCCTTGTGGCTTGTTGACTCGAATTTGGTACTCTTGCTTTCGCTTCCACTCGGATTTGGAAGGCAAAGGAATGGATTTGTGGATATCCTTGCAGAAGACACTGATTCTGATGAGTATGATGAGCCCGATGCAGCCGGAGGCGATTGTGCGAAATTGTTTCCCGAATTTTGTGTACTACTACTGGCGGGATTCGTATTTGCATCGCTTTTTGGCCGGCACTTTGGGAATAATATCGAGATTTGATCACTCAAAGGTGGTGATGCGGACGCCTGAAGACTCACTTCATTGCGGAGTGCATTCGAAACCGACGATGAAGATGTCGGGCTGTTTAACAGTAGATCCGGCTTGGGACGTGCTACTGAAGCTGTTGGAATTGGTATTGAGTTTGTCAATGATGACGACGGAATACGAGCGGAGTTGGTGAAGCTTCCGTTGTATGTTGACTGGAATGCGTTTGTGGTATCCTTGGACTCAGTATCGACACCGTTCACCACAGACGATGGAGTGCTATTTAGATAGTAACTGCCACGTATCGCCGACGACTGGAGCGTCGAATAGTGGAGTGAGCTCTGCGGGCGCAGCTGATGCACCGTTTGATTGGTACCACTTGCCGTCGTTTGCTTTGAAACTGTTGTCGTCAATGTTGTGCTGACCATTATTGATATCTGGAGGCTAAAGGAGAAATTCGAGATCAGTCCTATTTTCCTTAAACATTTGACGAAAGAAAAAACTAAAGCAATCGAAAATCAATTAGGGGAGAAAACTAAAATTTATAAATTTAGATCGAAACATGCGGAATGTAGCAGGTTCAAAGGTGTTAACTGAAAAAAAAAATTAATGGACGAACGTAATTTTAAAATCACGAGTGAAAGTGAAATCGGAGAACCTCGTTTCCAATATTACCTACTTCGACGTAACAGGAGCTCAGGGCTGCGAAATTTGTTGGAATTTGTATTTACAAAATCGCTTAGAGAAATATAAGTAACAATATTGTAGGAGAGTCACAGACAGGCAGAATGAGCCATTCCGCAATGACGAATGTAGGCAAGAATCCCGTCAACCTGACTATGAAGTGGGGGCAGCTACGTCTAAACTTAAATTCAACAGAGCGCCAGTCAAGCTTTTTGCAGCTGGAGGAAGTGATTTTGTGTATCTGCTCATCTGTAATCTCACCTTCGTTTGTACGGTCCTATAAAGCAAAGGGGTTGGCAGTGTTAAATCACGTACAAAAGACTGTAAGACTTGGTGCAGCCTTTTGAGATGACATAGACATAACCGGGAAAACTCGAAAAACTGTCAGCGGTGCATCTGTCAGTATTGAAGCTATTGAGAAGGGTGAGGCAAAAATGAGCCTACCAATGAGCGAAACAAAAGAATGAACCTTCTACCTCAAAAAGAGCTCCGTAAAGGCATATTTTTTTTTGGCCCAAGTTTGCTACCGTCTTAAGTATAATAAGGTTAGCAATTGCCTTAAGAGGTTACAGCTTTTTGAGTGTTATTTTCCCATGGGAAACACTTAAAATGTTTGACAGTTCATGGACGTAGGACCAGATAAAAATATTGGAAACAAATAAATGGCAAACACCCAGGCAGGCCAGGTGAATGAGCTTGTAGGCGTTCGATTTCCAAAAAAATCCAAATTCCATTTTAAGGTTTTTTTCCTACTGCGCCTCTTCTCGCCAACGTCTGACAAACATCCGAGAGTATAACTGTCATGAAGGAGCTTCTCGGCATAAAATTGTAAGATCCCTTCCATTCGTCCCAAAAATGAAGATCTCACACAAAACGAATGGTTGCGAGAAGCTAGGCCTAGGGTCCTTACGGTCCTGTTGTGCCAAATATTTTTTTTTTATTTTTTTTAGAAGGTGAATACGTAATATGATAAATGAAGAATAAGGTACAAGAAACAAGAGCGACTGGGGTCAAAATCTACAAAATTGCAAAAATTTGCTTTATATTTTTTTTTTTTAACAATACGATTTTATTTTATTTTTATTATAGAAATACGAAAGTAAACAAAAGAAGCGACACTGCTATTGATATTTTTTTTAGAAAGACTGACGAAAAGTCTTTGTCTGACCACTAAACCAACAATCGCAGAGTTACAGTAATTACAACGAACCTTCTAGGAAAATGGTCTTAGAGTATTCGAAGATCCTACCCAGTCGATTGTCGAAGGAATTTTGATTAAACATCATTTCGGCTGTTCTTTAATACTGCCGAAATGATGTATAAAAAGAAAACATATCTTTTTTTAGATATTGTTTTTTTTTTATTAAAATTTTTTGTCAATAATAAATCTATTTTTTTTTATTTAAAAAAGTAAATAATTTTTAATGTTTTATAAATTTAAAATTGTTTTTTTTATATCTTCTTTTTTTTCTTTTCATTTACATTTGTTAGTTGGAATAAGAGCAGAATAAGCTGAACTTTATTGCTTTAAATTTGAAAATCAGAATTTTGTAAAACAGAATTTAAAAAAAAGTTAATTTGAAAAACCCAAAAACCCGACTGACTGTAAAAAAAAAGAATTAAAAATAAGGGAAGTAGGTATACGAATATTATGATACCTCACTCTTCAAAATCGGTCAAGCCGTAGAAACGGGAACGTACATAGGATACGCGCGAATCTCATAACCCTCCCTGTGTCCAGTCGGGTAAAAAAGCAGAATTTTTGTGTTAGAGGACAGAATTTTCCAAAGCAGAATTTTGAAATCAGAATTTCGACCGGATCCCAAATTTTTTATATAAATTTTTTTTTTCAATATTTTATCAAATTTGTATTGTTTTTTTTTTTTTAATTTTGATTGTTATCTTGTAACTTTTAATTTATAATTGTTTTTAAATTTAAACTTTTTTTTGTTTATATTTGTTAGTTGAAAAAGCAGAATTTTGTAAAGCAGAACTATAAAAAAAACAGAATTTTGAAAGCTGAAATTCGACCCGCTCCCGTCAAGGGGAACAGATGTTCTATGGAGTGTCCTGTAAAAATCGAGCAGTGGCAGCTTGTTCAACATTCTCAAAAATATCGAATTCATAGATTACCCGTTTATATTTTTCGAAGCGAGTGAGTCCGAACATCAATAATATCATCCCTTGGTCCCCTTTGCTTCTCAATTACCAAGCGGCTTAAAATTGTGTGAACTAACTCATTAAATGAGAACCCGTATTCAAATTGTAATACCTTCTCAAACGTCACTGAACATTGAAACTAAAATCATTTGTCGATCTTTCTTGGACGGGTCATGATTAAGTCGGTGTTTTTAGTGCGGTTAGAGTCCCACACTACTCTGGGTTTCTAACCCCATTGTGTTTTCGAGATTTTCACCTTCAATAACAAAAAAAAAAAAAAACAGTTGTCGCAAAAAGCTAATTTTCTGTTTCCGATCTGCTTAGCGTTTCGTTCTTTTTCATTTTGACTATCCCATTACACCCATTTATTTTACTGCTTTCAAAAGCCGGCATAATAGAACACTGTTATGTTGATTAAAACCTTAAGGCAAACACGGTTAGATGCGTGATTTCCTTCTATAAAACAAAATGGACCATTTAATTAGCCCGCTGTCATGTCAAAGCCATTTAAACGTTCACTCCACTCTTGTCATTAATTACTCGTATATTGCAAAATGA
Source organism: Cheilosia variabilis (assembly GCA_951230905.1). Lineage (NCBI taxonomy): Eukaryota > Metazoa > Arthropoda > Insecta > Diptera > Syrphidae > Cheilosia > Cheilosia variabilis. The sequence continues at coordinate 41,498,724 of OX579677.1, read as the reverse complement.
CGGCCGTGAAATTAATCGCTTCGTATTTCCCTGTTATTTCCGCACAGTCCTTCAATGAGCACATTGAGATTTTGTCAATGCCAATTTACGTCAGTAGCTTTGCTCCATTTAATAAATTGGGCCAACCGCATCGAATACCAAACCTTACATTACGAGGTCCCGAAACCAAATCACGTCCCAATCAAATCAGACCACAGCAATCAAAATGTCACCCAGAAGCAAAGCAAAAATTTAACTGGCACTGATAGTGCCTAATAGTTCGTAAAAAGCACAAGGAGAAAATCAATTTACCCAAACCCGCAGCCTTCGGATGATTTACAAGACTGTAAAGTTCTCTATGCAGAGCGGCTTTAAAGTCGACCAGCAAAATGCATTATTGCCAAAGCAAAAACAAAAAGACTGAACAAAAATGGAAAACGGAAATGCCAAAATGTGGAACACTAACAATTTTTGAGATTTTCTCCATGAGTCACATGTCGGGGGCAGGAAGCGCCGAAAGAAAATACCATTTGCAAGGACATGCAAACATCGGAAACCTTTTAAACAAACTGCCATACAGCTGATATTTTGAAGGTTGGCCAGGCAACAGTAATGAGTGGAATAAACCAAGCATACAAGTCCATATGTTGCATAGGTTATGTAGGGAAAGGGGCGGGACCAAAAAGGAGAAATAATTCGAGTTGACATTAGTCAGTCATAAAGCAGCGGACATTTGGGTTGTTGCTATATTATATGTATATAGGTAGTTGACTTTACTCGTGTGGAGTATTGTTAGGTCGATTTGGGTCCACCGGATGAGGCAATGCTTTCTGTCCAGACATTTTGGTTGGTATCACACATGTTTATACGTATTTTCATGATACTTATGATGAATGCAACCCTTTGCGAATTGCCGTTTGGATGTAGATGTCAGGGGGACACATCATGGAAGGGAATAACATTTTCTGTTTGTATTGTTTCGTTCACGTAATAATCAAATTTGTGTTTCAAGGACCCTATTCAGGAAAGCTATAATTGGCTCTGATGATTAAACGATTCCCGGCCGGCCGTTGTCCGTGTTGTGCAGGCTATTTCCGTCCAAATATGTATCTCTGTATGATGCACTTTATTTTAAGACTTGACTTAGTCTTTCGGGTTATTTTTAGAGTCACAGTTGTCTGCCTTTTTTTGAATTTATTTATTCGAAACAACTCGGACAACTCATCCTTGGGACATTTCATCCAAAAAATTGTCTGTTTAGAGTACCAATTTTTGCAAGTAATTCACGTCAGTCTCCTCCGAAATGTCTCCAAAAAATATCACTCCATTACTATGTGCGATTGTGCGATATTCTTCCTCAAATCCAGGTCACGCTAAATGCTTCAACATTGCCCCAAATTAGAGCGTAAAACAAACAACAGTACTCAATATCGCTGTGGAATATGGAACTTCATCAAAGAGATTGTTGTAAATCTAATTATTGGCGCAACTTGAAAGCGCGTTCCGCTTGCCCTTGCTGTATTGGTAGCTTTGTGTTTCGGCAAATAATTCAATTAAACTCACTAATTTATCAAAGGTGGGTGAACACGCTCGAAAAAAAAACTGAGGCTTTCGCCATTATGTAGGTACCTCTCTTGCAGTTAACTGAAATGAAGGTAGACATGTTTTCGGTTTGGGATAGTTTTCTGTTTCAAACTTCAGCATAAGTATAAGAGTAATTTTTCCAACCTTTTTTGAGTAGAAGCTGTTGATTTCTTATAGGTTTGAGAAAGAAAAAATTTCTCTCTCAGAAAAAGAGCCTTACGAAAAAGATAAGGAACACTTTTGTAGTCATCCATGAAAAGTGACAGATATAACATAAAATGCAGTGGTAAAGAAAAGTCTTTAAATGTCTGATGTACGCGAAGAATTTTCCAATTTATTAACAATCAAAAATCTATAGTTATCTTAAAATTAGGTCTGGACTAGATGTTCCCTGAACGCAAAAACTCGATTGGTCAGAACGTCACTTTTCCTACGTCAGCTACTTATGCGAACTGCCCGCTTAGTACTCAGTCAAGAAATTTCTTGACTATAGATTCACTGAAACAGTTGTTCACATGACCGATCTAAGCCAATAAAATCGGATATACATCAAGTCAGACAGCTGTCAGACTTACTGAGCTAGATACTGAACGTCCCCAATAGTTGTTCATTCATCTAGCGATGAAAGTGATTCGGAATTAGGTAATCAAACTTCGTTTTGATGAATCCAAACATGTGGAAGAGTTTGAACTAAATACAAGCTTTTGAGAAGAGGACAACGCGACATAAAGTCAAAAATTCCAACCAATTTCAAATTACCTGTCAATTGTCAGACGGCTGACAGCTCTTTCAATTCTTACTCTTGATCTGTCAAATCGACTCGATTTTACTAATTTTTCAACTTAAGGAACGACATTGTGTAAAAATTAGAAAGAATTAGTAAAAATTCGGAAAATTAAAAGTAAAAAACAGAACTATCTTTATCAGAAACACCTACATACATGACTAAGCTTAACACAAATACAGAGTATCGTTGCTGGTTGGTAGTTTTGGAAACAATATTAAATATTTAAAGAGGGTCAACCTTAGGTATGGTATGGCTTTATGAAAAGTGAGCACGACTGTCATACAATTAGTGCATTGGTTCGGTTAGTGGTTTATGTTTTGGATTATGGATTGAATCCTGGGAAAATATATTTCACTAAGTTAGTTTTAACCGCGAATAGGTCTTTTTTTAATTTTTATGATGATTATGTTCCATTTGTTTTCGAAACCGAATTGTTTCCTATTCGCAAAACGATTTTTTGCCGCTGACTTTGACAGTTAAATTCTGTAGTCGATAATGAAATGGAAAATGGTTGAAAGGTTTTAGTATTTCGTACTGATTCGAGCAGTGTGTTTTAGTGCTGTTTCAATGTGTACAATGTACGTCACGAACTCTAAATATTCGACGTTTTCTGTATCCTTTCCTCCTGATCTATATTGATCATTGATTTCCAACGGAAATCCGACAACCACAGTAAATCAAGGAAATCAATGAGCTATATAAATGATCTAGATCCATCTCAACAAAGTAAATGGAATCAAAATGATAATAGACAAATGTTCAATAAAACAACAATGAGAAGTTTGCTCCGAATCAGCCTGCAGGTATGCAAGCACTTACGGCAGTTATATAAACTGGTTATTTTGGTAAATGTCTCGACTTTTGGTTTGCATTAATAAGATTCCGCTCGCCTGAAGTAAATGGTATATTGAAAACTTTCAATAATTGAAAATGAAAATAATCATGTAACCTTAAAAAATGTCATTCAACAAGATCACACAACCTCGCGGCGGTAGTTTTATGACGCCGAGCAGTGGAACTCATCATATTTTCATACATAGCAATATCTCTCACTTTCGATGACGACTAGATGGATGTATCGCTACCTACAGAATATCACAAGCGATCTCATTTTTTTGAATATTGGCTCAAGACTCATAGAGCCCCAAACCCTATAAAAGACAAGAGTGAGTGCGCGTTCATAAATAATTGGAAAGGGTGTGCAAAATCCAATAGCAGAATACATAAATAGCTGTTTGATGATCCCCGAACGGTAGATATTTTCTACTTGACCCGAAATGTCAGTGAAATCGATGAAAAGTTGCTACCCGTATACACTTCAACAGCCCCGCACAATTTCGAGAAGGAAACCCAACCAATTTGCAACAGACTACGGTAAATAATTTGCACCACCTAACAAAAAAAATACAATACCTTTTCAAGGATTCGGTGACTTAACCCACAGCCTCCCCATGTAGATACCTACCCCGAAGAAGTCAAGGCCCACTTCACAATGGATGCACGGATATGCGCCACCCCAATAACCTAATCAAACGATGGGTGTTTCTGTTTATTCTCCCAAAGCACCAGCAACGCCCGAAGAAACATAATAAAACGTCCTCCCAAAAGAGTTCCTTCAACCTATAGTAAATCTCAAAGCGACTGCGAAGAAAAAATTATCCCCAATTTATACTATAATATTGGGACACCTAGTATTTTGTATTCCTGGGTATTTTGTCGACGACAAACATCCAAAGCGGATGATTCATTATCAAAATCAATAAAAGGACCAATAAGCAATAACACCTCGACCCCGCTCTTAGTCATAAGAGCACTCTGCAAATGTATGCAGATTGGAGTATTCGACGACTTTTTTGTGCAAATGAGTCTGCTTCATTAGTGTTCACATATACATTTTGTCTATGCAGCTCATTTTTTGCTTTACATATGCAAATACAAGTATAGGCGTTATTAAATTGTAAATAAAAGAACCCTACATACACAGTTTGTTAAGTTTTATTTTCGCAAGCAACATAAAAGCCATGCATTCATTTTGTTCCCCACCCGGTTGCGTGCGTTTAGCGTGTGTTAAATAAATTACCGTAAATCGTTGCGTGATATATTAAACTGAGTGCAGATTGTGGGGAAAGATAAATAAATAGTAGTCTTAAGAAAAAGTCTCTTACTTATATCAGTTAGAATAGGAATTAGTGAAAATGTGAAATGCATACAAAACATAAATCAATCGGTTCCACACACACATAACTAGTGTCCGCCTGAAAGAAGAAAACATAAATATATATGGTTCTCGAGTTAGTAGTGATTCTGTTATTTAGTTAAGCAGCAAAATTGGATCTGAGAACAAGCAAACATGTATACAAATATTAAGTTCAAAAGCGAGCATCAAGGATCATAGCTAAATGGTAAACATCGGCTGCGGTTTTCAAAAACAAACTACTACATATACGAGTAATTGAGTGTGCTTTTTTGAGGGTTGAAAATACAGCAATAATCCCAAAAATGTTTTCTTGTTTCCTTTTTAATATCTACAAAAATCCGGCTAACCGGTTTTTAAGAAGTTGCAAATTTCCTGCAAAACCCAGGCACCCTAAAAAGTCATGCGACGAAAAGCGCATGTGCGCGCTGATTCTTACTTAAAATTATGTTCTTTGTGTGACTTTAGGTCGGGACAGTGTCAGTGAAGTTGAAGACTGATGGCAGATTCAGTATAACAAAAATCGTCTGGACGATATCGTTTTTGTAACAAAGACGACCATACTAAATTTTATTCTGCCTGATTTTTTTCAGCTATCGTCAGCTTTTATTTCTTTTGTAGAAAATTAAGCTATCAAACTCATAATTTTTTTACTTTGTTGCTAGTTTTGGAGGTCTATCGTTTCGACGTAATCGTCCGAAAAGTTACAAAATGAGTGCTCTCCGACCATTTTAGCAAGGACCGAGGCGCTAACTGGCGGACAATTAAAAACCACTAACAAACGAACTGGAAATGCTTCAATTATGGTTGCTTATACATCGATAGTCTTAATAAAACTATCGATAGTATATTTATTGAAATTTATTCGCACCTAAAGCCCTTGTTATTTACAACTATAAATCAAAAGCAACAGTCCTATTGACTAGAAATGTTATCAACTTAAGGCGAGAGCTTTACAAATACGTATACATTCATGCGGAATGAGATATTTTTTCAGAGATATGTACCTATCAAACAGCTTTGTGGTTGGTTTATGTGATTTTCGATTGGGCTTCTTCAGATTCGCTCTCAGATTTAAGGTTTCATGTGTCTAATCGAACATAAAAACGTCACTTGCTCTTTTTTGTGTTGATATTTGTGCGATTGGAAAATGTGTAGCCTTCGACACTTTTCTAAGCGTTTTCCATTCCCTGGTTAAATTTGTACATACAAAATTAACAAAAAATAGATCAACCCGATGTAATACGTTTATTTTCAGTCGAAAAATTTCACGAAAACGTCAACAAACTCCACTAGTTGTCAAACTCAAACGTACTTGCATTGGTAAATCTGAAGCAAATCTGAGAAGAAATCCAGATTCGCGAAAGTGCTCTGAAATCTGAAAAAGATTGCTTTGTTGTACAAAACGAGCTCTTAGAGCGCCCAATCGAAAACCACATTAGTATCTTTTTACGATTCGTTCTGTAGTACGAGCCACGTTGTGTTTTGTTTTCATTTACAGAGATAAAAAGACACGTAGATGATTATTAGAATTTTTTATTATTTCTTGTTTTACTGGGGAAAGATTTATCTGTTTTTGTCAGTGATTCGGAAAAAATCTTTTGTTTGCCAGTTGTAAGTTTGTTAGATGTTACAACAAACTTTTTGTTCCGTTAACTTTGAGCTTTAACTTTTGAGAATTTATATGTTGTTATTGTTTCTAATAAATAATCCTTAAATATGTAATTAGGTTGGATTTTTATTGACTTGTAATGGGTGTTTTTTTATATATAGTAGGGATTGGTTCCGTTTCGATGTCCAAATTTGTTTGATGTGTGAATTTGGAAAACATCGATAGTATCGATACTATCGACAGTTTTTTTTAACGAAACAATAGTTTTTTAATGAAACTATCGGTACTATCGAAACTGCCAACTGTCGATGTTCAAGCAACCCTAGCTTCAATATCAAACTGAGGATACCACCGAAGACGCCCTATGGATTCCAAATCGCGAGCAAACATTTTGACGATATCGAACAAAAAGCTAAATGGAAAACTCTCCACAACCTGATCCTGACCAGTTGAAGATAAATAAATGAAGGTAGAACCGAAAAGCGCCTGCAAGATAGGAACGAACTTGTGTCTGGCTTAATACAATTTAATTTTTGGCTGATTGGGAGCTCCACTTTCAGCTTGCTCATAGATTGGAAAACATTTCGAGTCAATGCGGGAAGTTGCGTAACGCTGAGATCGTCATGTTTCGAATTCAAAGTCGGATTGATGTTTTCATCATGGTAATGGAGGGAAAGTCATTGGTGCGGTTTTTTAGAAAAAGCTTACAACAAGCGGAGCACGAAATCTCACTTGGAATTCGAGGCTATGGTAAATGAACGGATTTTAACAGAAATTTCAGAGCTCAAACCTCAAAAAGATGGCTTGTTAACCGATCCAACCGAGTAAATGAACGTAATTTTTTTTTTAACAATCCGTCTTGAAGAAAAGACACAGTCATTTAAGAGATAACTTTCAATCTTTACTCCTTCCAATTACAACAGAATCTCGAAAACATGAACGGTTCTGTGAGATGAACACTTCGGAAAGACGAACGAATTTGTTTTCGCCATTGAAGTGTTCCGACAGTCGACTAGAGCAGTTTCTTAAGAAAAAAAGTACAAATAAATCTGTTTCTATAATAATTGTATGTAATTTTCTTTTTTTCTTTTTTGTACTTTTTTTTTAAATACCTATAATAAGTTGTTATATGGATATATTTAATATTTTTAGGTAATAAGTTAATCGTTTACTAAATTCTGATACTTGAAAAGATGAACAATTCAAAAAATTCGGCCGTTTCGAGCCAATTGGAGAAAAAAAATCGTTATGCTTGAACACCAGCTTGGGTGTAACGGTAAAAAATTGACGATTGATCAAGAAGCTTGAGAAAAGCTCGTACAAAAATAAATCTTAAGACTTATGCTAGGCTCACACTAGCAAGTTGTTTCAAGAAAAGGTGAACATCAGGCGACAAGCCTGCAGTAAAATAAAATCGATAGCGTTCTCTCTTCGCCTCGCTCTTCGGTAGTCACAGAGACTACCACAGACCAGTGTTGTTATATCGTGGGATTTATCCCTTTGTAGGAATTTCGATGTCTGAAAAGCCTTCCGTTGGATAAAGGGAAAAGCACCAAAATCGTGGGAATCTCAGAAATCTAACAAAAAAACATTCACCACTATTGTCAATACATTAAGACACTGCCACCGAGTACCTAACCTCTATGCGCTGTACAAATAACAAGTTTTAGTCTCTACTTTAAATTTACGGAAGCTCACAATTGCGAAATTTGTACGCAAAATATAGCAACTGTGAATTACTAAAACTTAAGGTCGAATCTAAAAAAGTTTATGGGCTAGTGAATCGCGTATATTAAAAGATGAACGTTGGTAAAAGCGCAGAGCTTCTGCTAAAATTTGAACTGAATTTAAGTTGTAAGCAGAGGTAGCTGCCTATATCCAAAAAGCTAAGGAGACAACTGTCTCTGACAGCCTGGTACCTAAGTCGGCGGCAATTAAATCAAATATTGTTCAACAAGAAGGAAGCAAATTTGAGATCCTTGGTACCCTTTTTCCAAATATTTTTATTTTGTGTATTATGTATTTAATTGAGTATGTAGACTAACACCTTTTAACCGTTTTTGTTACAATGGACGTAGAGTTAACTTTTTGTCAAGGCGCTCCATTGTGCGAACAACCAAAGAGATGCCGCACGCGTCCCCCATTGTTTCCGTCCTGCTATATGGTGTAGAAGAATGAATTTTTTCAAAGGCGCACATGGAATTTTCCAGAGAAAACTTCTAAGTTCGATTAGACACTTCAACCACGAGCTGTGCAGCAAAAACTGAATGATGGAAACGAAATGTATCCAAATGTTTATGGTATGCAGAGCGGACAAAGACCTATGCTCCGGCTCGAAGATTCATTGACCCCACTTCTGAGGAACTATAAACGCAGAAAATGTCGACCTCTTCTTCGAAAACTTTCACAAATACCTTCGAGGTGAGCTTTACAAACTGGGCCCATATACGTGACTAGGTGCAACTAGCTAGAGCGAGTTTAGGTAAGTTTATTGTTTTACAAACGTCTTATTTTCATTGTTAGAGCAACCACAGATTTATGTAAATATCATCTAAGATCTGACCGAAAAAATGAAGTATGAGTTCAACAGTTCAACGTCAGTGTCAAATGACAAGAAGAAAGAAACAAGTGACAGCTAAAAAGCTTGTAGAAAGATTTATATAGTTTTGTTTAAAAATTTGCTGAACAGTTTTTCTGTTCTCATAAAGTCCAAATATTGAGCCAAAAACTATTCTGGGCACTCATTCCGTAACTTTTCAGACGATTATCGTCGAAACGATAGACCCAGTGATATACAAGATCGTGGGTAATTACCCATTTCGTGGGCCTTTTGCCTTTCAAAATGAGCTAAAAGGGCGAAAAAGGGCGTTTTTTTATCTCTTGGAACAAGAAAAAATAGTGTATTTTGTTGTTTTCTAACGTCGGCATGGGCAAAAAGGACATTTTTGGTTGTTTTTGACGTGTAGCGTGGGCAATTCAGTCTGAAAAGTCTGACATCACTGGATAGACCTCCAAAACTAGCGACAAATTACAAAAATTACGAGTTTGAGAGCTTCATCCAGTTTAGTGCAGAATATAACTCCTTGTGGTAATCAAAGTTTCAAAAGCGATATCGTCCAGACGATTATTGTCATAAGGAATCTGCGCCCCGGTCACATAAAATATGCGATTGCATTCGACAATTTGACTGACGTCCAAGCGATTTATCTGTCAAGGAGGCGGGCCTCGCAAAGTGCCTGAAATTCAATGGTAGTTCCACTGCCGAAATATAGTCAACCCCTCAGTTAAATACCTCCGTATCTACTTATGTACGAGTATAAGCCCCGACCCTATTGTTATAGACAAAGTTGTGAGATATAAGCAGTCTAATAAAAACAAATGCGATAAAAACCGAGAACAGAAACTGGCGAAACTGACAAAAACTAAAGCCGTAGGCCCACAGATGAATCACCCACACACCATGCGAACAATTTAAAGACTTAACTTTAACGATAATAGAACGGAGGAAGCTCCATGGCAACAAATAAAATTTGGCATTACGTGGCGATGTGAGAGCAAATGTGCGAGGATATTATTAGGACTGGCAACTTTCAGATGAAGACAAATGAAGCGACTCGAACAACCCTCATAGGTACGACTACATTCGCTTGGTGGGGGCATTTTTACAGTTCAATAATTGCTCATCTTCATATCATAAAATATCTCCTCCCTATTAGAGTAAATCACTAGTTCGCAGAGTTTTAAACAAAAAAAAAGAAGGAAAACTTCAGAAAAACCCTCATAAAAAAACGACCACGCACAGACTGGGTCATGATTCAGTAAAATAATGAAATATTGTACTCATACGGGCGCATAACAAAGTTCGCACACACAAGCAAAGCAAATAAAACGAGTCCCTGACCCCAAGTTATTAAAACAGAGCAATTTATCGCCAAAGTCTTCAGCCATCAGTATCAGACTTTCTTGGTTGGCTTTGGCTTGCATTAAATATTTTATATTTTTCTACACCAACGCATCTACAACTACACCACATGAGATATACATTTCGCTAGTTACCCCCTTTGTATGAAGTTATAAGCGAATGGGAAAAAAAAGAACACACACAGGAAACACGAAAACAAAACCACCACGAGGGTGGGTACACCCCAACCATATTTTGCATGAAAGAGGAAAAAATCGAACATAAAATCATAAAAAGTTTTTATACTAATTGGTAAATATATAATTTATGCGAAAAATTAAACAATACTAAATGGGAAAGCTAGAAAAAGCATACATCAATAAGTCTCTCCTTGTTTCAAAAATCTGTGTACGTGTGTGTATATACTTATGACGTTTACAAAAAGTATTTTTTTGACAAAAGAAAAAATGGGTTTTTTAAAAATGTTCTTTTTTCTTTGTGTTGGTGTTAAATTTTTTGAATTGTTGTAAAATGTCCTTGATCAGCTCATGCGGGATTTGAGAGAATGCCTTTCAGCACTTTTCTTCTTTTTTTTTCTGGTTCTTGGAAAAAATTACAAGTGTACATGTAGTTTTGTCTCCAATTGTTTAAAACTTGGCTTCCTTGTTAACAATAAGTGAGAGTAAGTTTTACAAACGAAAATATGTAGGTATAACGACTTTAAAAAATGTTTAAATGTTGACTGAGGAATAAGAAATTCTCACGTTGTATAGAGCACATTGTCAAGCTTTATGGAAACTCGAGGGGATAGCACAAAACACAGTATTGATTATTTCATATATCTTTTTCTTTTTCTTCTTCTTTTTTTTTGTCGCTTAATTAGTGATTAGAAAACTTGTAATTCATTCGAGAAGAGTAGAAAATCTATTTTCACTTGTGAGGGAATTAATTTTTTCACTTGAATTATTTGTTTTAGATTCACACATCCGGATGAAGTAGATTTTTTCACAAATTTTCTGCACTGATTATTGAACCGGGGACGAGCAGAAAAAAATATAATTTCTATCAGTCTCTCTTTGTGGAGAATTTTTTAAAACATTTTTTGTTACACCAAACAACAGGATGAAGCACACAACACCGATTCGCAAGTCGAATTAATCCCGAAACATAACGAAAACGAAAGGATATTCGTTGAAAATTTGGAAATACGTTATTTTTTACTTGCTCGAACTCGGTTGGTATTGTGGTGGTGGTATTGTGTGCTTCTCTTGAGCGAGTGCATCGTGTTTTCCGTGTTGTGCGAAAGCGAAGTGGCGAACACAGAAAGAGCGACAGTGGCACAGCGCACAGGTTCTCCCCTATGATAGTTGTGTCTTGTGTGGTTCGATGGAAACAGACTCCCTTATGGTTTAGGGTTGCTTACGTATGGCTGGCGTACGCACTAAGGAATCAGACGAACCGGATGGATTTATGTTCATTTTTTATTCTTTATTTTTTTGACAAAACCGCTGAGGGTGATATACTCGCAGTCGATATGAAATCGGCTTATGAGGGTGGATGAGCTATTTAAAAGAGAAAGTTGAACAGATATTGATTACTTTCTCCCACTAGGGTTTCTAAACGCAAATTGTATTGTTGCGGAGAGCATGCGATAGATTTGACAATGTGGCTCTCTTCTGTACTTACTACAGTTACAGTTACAGTGCTACAGTCGACCGAGTGTCGAGCGTGTTCTGTGTTGACGTTGATTAGATGGAGCTTTTTGATTGGGTAGACTTTTTTTGTACGAGATGTTTAGCCCTGACTTGATGTGATGAAGCGGTCAAAGCTGCATGTGAAGGCTTGATGATAAGTATATTCCTACAAGTCGTGATGATTGGTGCCGAATTATCGAAGTTTGCAGACAGAAAGGTGCAAAAAAGTTGAGCGACGATTGAGACGGCCACGAATAAAATGCACCATAAATGGGAAAGGAGGTAAAAATGACTTCCTCACGTCCCCATAGTGCCTGATGGATGCCGAAAAGTGAACAAGGACGAGTGGTGTGTTCTACTAATTTTGGCATCGCTTTGTTCTCTTCTCGAAAAATAAGGAGCTGTACAAACAGGACATATGTGGAGCCATATATGTAGGAATCGGGTGCCAAAAGTTCCTTGGAGATCAGTCAAACAAGCAGCTGATGGGACACAGGGTCTCTCAGTATATCAACACGAATACAAAAGGGACCTAAGCGCCCAGTAAGGGATTAAGGGAAATAGCAGCAGCGAAACGTCTAACAAACATCCGAGTGCATAGCTGTCCTGCAAGAGCTTCTCTTTTCGGACGGTCGGACTTGTCATAAAAATGTAGGCCCCATCCGTGTGTTCTTAAGATTTATAAAAAAAAAAAAAAAACAGAAGTGACAAGCTAGGTCTACGATCCTGGAAATAGATCCATTAATCCATTATTAAACATTTCATAGTAAAAGAAGTTCTTACTGTAAGCGTCTTAGAAACCTAACTTTTTTTCAAATACTTTTGATCTAGGGTGAGGGTTCGTATTTTAAGTACCTGTTTACGAAACTTCATTGAGTTTTACTTCTTTCGCTTCGCTTAGCTATCCAGGCTGTTTCAACTTGTTCAAAGCTTGCAAACAAAATTGTTTCCATTCAAGGTAAAATGTTGCGTCCAGATGTCCTCTTTATTTCGTTCCCCTTCCTGAAGAGCTCTTTTGGTCTTTTAGGAACGGCGAATGATTTTTGGTAGCGTTTCGGGTCGTTTTGTCAGTTCTATTCCTCAAATTGTGTCATATTAAAGTGAAATACCCTCTCGTGGCTATAAAGCTAACTCCTCCAACGACACGCAAGGTACGGATATCTGGGGCTTCAGTTCGCTTTTTCTCCTATCTTTTAGAGCTGACAAACTTTGTAGACAAATTGGTTATGAAATGACTTCACGTCAAGGAATATTTATTTTACATGTAGAGACATTTTGCAATTTTATTAGTTTGCTTAAATTAAATTCAAATGGATTTTTAGGCAAAACGTCAGTTTCGCGATTTTAATCATAAATGATGTTTATGTCATAGAGGAACCCAACAAAAAAGGGGTCTGGAAGTTCCATAAAACTCTTAGTTAAACATGTCTTAACATTTTTACGAACCAACTAGCAACGGTCGCCAAAATTTAAAGAATTATTTGGAATTATTTGTGCAAAAACCACACTGAACACACTTTTACTTCAAACATAAAACAGAACCAAAGTTATTACATTTCCACCCAAAGAAATCCCATTGAACACACTCAAAGCTGGGCAAAGCTTATACAATAAAAATTGGTTGTTCTTGATTCGTTCGCAGATGTATTCGCACCACACATCTGGCTGTGTATGTAGGAATTTTATGAAAATCTTGTCATCGCAGCAGTCACAAGTCACAACACAAGAATATGATTGAACGCCTGCAACCTTATCCATGGCAATGCTTTCAATTATCCCCTCATTTTGGCACACACAAAAATAATAAAATAACATAACATGGCTGCTGTGCTGCTCAAACTGCGCATGTGTCTCGTCAAAAGTTTTGCAATTAGAAAACAATTCTCTTCATCTTCTTGACTCTCTTTCAAAATGTAGAAAGTAGAACCCTGAACGCAACACTTTGCCTAACAATTAGCAAGACATTGTTTGTTGAGAAGCTACTGAATAGCCTCTGATGAGATCTCGCCTAATTTTGGTATACGAAAACACAAAACTGTAACTTTGGTCTTTGAGTGCATCGTTTTCCAGAAATGTGTCAAATGGGACTACGTTTCGAAATCATATTGCCGAGAGAATAGTTTTTTTTTTTTATATTCTTATTTGTGAGATATTATCAAGTGCTGGGTATGCTTCATCAATTTTCAAACGACTCACTCCGTTTCGTAGAAAGACACTCGACAAGATGATATGAAGGTCCTTGCGAATAGAGAGAGATATTTATTGAACTCTATCTGATTCAAAAGAACTGTAACCCTTTAGTTGATTGATTTAAACTGTTGGCGCAACAGGTCCTTACCATGCCGCACAAGCATCCATTTTAATTTTGCGACGAACGGAAGGGACCTACAGTTTGGTGGCACATCCAGCTGACTGAATTGAAGAGCTATATACAGATAGTTGCATAGGTACTCTCAGATATGAAAACCAGCTCATCTTCTCGCCGGTAGCAACCGAAAGCTATTGCTTATATTCCCAAGACACCAAAAGCGGATTCATTGGGTCGTATGAATAAAACGTAGCAACTGCTTTTACTCAAGAGAAATGTCAAAATCGAAGCATTTGCTTCATTTCGTATGAATAAAAACCAATTTGGTTTAGTTCCAACTTTAGCCATGTTCGAAAAGCTGCGGCACTGACCTTTTACTCAGATCGGTATGAATAAAACGTATGAGACAAAGCAAATGCTATGCAAATTCTGAGTCTGCTATTTAGTTGATTTAGATTCATTGCCAAATATTGAAATGTGGAAATTTTGGCATTTACCAAAGTGGCAACTGTGCGAAAAAAAAACAGGCTATGAAAGAAAGAGAGAAAGAAAATGTGTGCTCGCACCTCTCTCTCTCTTTCCCCTACAGTAATATACGAAACGAAAAGTTACTCTCTCTATTTCTATCTTCACTAACTTATATCTCCCTATCAACTCCCGTTCGCAATTTCCGTAACGCTTTCGTGACGCATTCACCAGCTTACCCCCAAGTCAAGCGTGCCTAAAGAAGTTTTACTTCAAAAACGGAACCTTATTAGTTTCGCTTTTGTCCGTCCGAACCCACTACACTAATTTAAATGATAATTTTGAGACGCGTGGTGGTGCTCTTTCAAATATCCAGAAAATTAAATCTTACCTAAGATTTAGGAGATCCGGGTTTTCAGGTAAATATTTCAAAATTCATGGTTTAACAAGTAGTGTAAAATTTATGTGTTAAGGTTGGTGTTGAAGAATATCTTGGTGTTCATCAGTCAACCGTTTCGTTACCTAATTGGTTAGTGTAAAAATTTTCCGACAACTGAAGAAAAAATCAAACATCACCAAGCGATTTGGCAAATAAAATGTATGTTTCCAGGTGAAATTGAAGCTATTAGATTGCTTTTGATAATTTTCCCACAAAAAATTGAAAATAAATTCAAAATAAACAAACCATCGGACAGTTGTCACTTGTCAAGTTTGACAGAATTTGCAAGGCAAAGACAAAGACAGCGAAGTAAATGCTATGTTCGACTTTTCGAACTTACTTTAGCAAAGTAGGTTTTTTATTCATACCGATTCAAAGCATTTGCTAAGGGCTTTTCCGTTGCTAGCAAATGCTTTTACTAAAAGCAAATGCTAGTTTTTATTCATACGACCCATTGCGACCTTTTACTTCCTCTGTAATCCCCTTTCTTCCCATTGTCACTATTGAAAATTGCTCCTTCAATGATTGAGGTTATGCAGACCAAATACAACAATATTTAATAACAATTCATTATTATTTATCAACAAATTCAAGAATAGGGTGTACTGTGACGAGGACCAATGTGGGTTTGACAGCTTATTCATTAAAACTTAGGATTATGAAACAAATAAATTTAATAAAAAAAGTTAATATAAATTGACAACTTCTAGCATTTTAGTGTAATACTACGTTTCCACCGGAAATTAAGTGCGATATTTAGAAAAATTTCTGTAAATACCGCATAAATCTCGGGATTTATCATACAAAAGTTAATCTCACGAAAAGGGAGATTAGAAATAAATCTTGATTATCAACCAGGTTTGCATATGTACAGTCCAGTTTATGAACACACTTTCCACAGCACGAGATGTCAAAAACACAAAGCAAACAGAGCCGTATTTGACATTGTGTCATAAAAAAAAACCGAATTTATTTCGGAGAGACTTCTCCTAGCCAATGCAACCACCAAAGAATTAGAATTAGGCCAATAATATTTTAAGACTTCTGGAACTCATGTTTTATTATTTTAAACTTTTGAATTGGTTAATTTTTTTTTCAATTATCACAATTTTGGGTTGTTCGATTCGACAGTAGTTGACAACATCTGGTTAAACGTCAGATTAATCCTGTTTTTTTTTGGTGGAAACACCTAAGGATTTGTTTGTAATCTCTTGCCCTAAATCTCGCGAATAGTGTCCGGTGGAAACGTAGTACATATAAGACATTCCGGCGAAGAATACGAATCTAGTTTCTAATGATACCTCACCGTTCAAAATCGGTCCAGCCGTTTAGGGCACAGGAGGTCACAATGGAACGGAAATGCATACGTGCGAAATACATTACCTTCCTTCTGTGTCCTTACTTACGTACTTAAGGTGGCGCTACAGTCCGGGGTGGACCTGGGCCTCAACCAACAAGCGTCTCCAGCCAGCACGATCTTTAGCCAGTTTCGCACGCTAAGTTGGTTAAGGTCCCTTCCACTTGCGCGCGCCACCTGAGTCGCGGTCTTCCTCTACTGCGCCGTCCCTCGGGTGTGGATTCGAAGATTTTTCGAGCCGGAGTATTCGTGTCCATTTGTTCTAAATGACCCAGCCATCTCAGTCGTTGCACCTTTACTCTTCTGACTATTCATCGTCTATTCAGACGGGATCAAAAATTACTCCAAGTATTTTTCTCTTGAAACAAGCAAGAGTACCCTCATACGCTTTTGAAAGGGTCCATGCTTCTGCGCCATAGAGCAGCAGGACTATGGGATCATTAGGGTCACTTTAGTTGTTCGAGAGAAGGCTTTGATACTCAATTACCTTCTTAGCACAAAGAAACAGCGATTGGCAAGAGTTATTTCCCGTTTAATCTCAGCGCTGGCGTTTATAGCGGAGCCTAAAAAGACAAAATCCCCAAGCACCTCAAAGTCAGTCTATGGTGACGTTCTCTAAGAGACGTAGGTTTTGGGTGTCCTTTTTAGTTGACAGCATTTCATTTACCGCCAAACCCATCTTCGCCGCCTCAGTCACAATACTCACAAACGCGCCATTTACATCACGCTGCGTTCTGCCAATTATGTCAATGTCATCGGCGTACGCGAGTAATTCGACGGACTTTTGAAATATCGTGCCTCTGCACTATTCTTTCAAGAACGATGTTGAAGAAGTCACATGACAGCGCATTGCCTTCCCTAAATCCTTTTTGACATCGAAGGTCTCGGTGAGTTCTTTACCGACCTTGATGGAGCAGGCGGGTAAAAAGTCTGAATCAAGCCAACTGTGCGGCTGTATTAAGTGTGATGGGTGTCTGCTGATTTGTCTCCCCAATGTAAGGTTTTCATTAGTCATAAAAATGGCGCCCAACGCAGGACTTTCGTGGTCAATCACTAGTAAATATTTATGTAAAAAAAAGTTTGAGAGAAATCAAACATGGCGCTTTAAATGCACGATTTTTTCTCTAACTATTGAATTTTATTTCAAAAATTGATTGACGTCCTTTTGTTGGGCGCCATCTTCTGATTTTTGTTCAACCGCCCACTATTCTAAGCCATGTACATTTCTTTTACAATTTTTTAAACAGTTTACCGAAAAATCTACTACTACAGCAAAGCACTGCTCATCTCATTTATCATCTAGAATGTCCTTCCCTTGTGCTTTGCCTCAAGCTTCCTCGCATTCTCTTGCCTCCCCCAAACAAAAAACTCCAACACCAACACCATCAACGAAAAACAGCCTCTCTTTCTCTATTATCATGACATCCTTTCTCTTTAGAGACAGTCACACATACACACCCCCACGCATCCAAATTGATGAATACATAAACTACACTCGATTTATGACCAACACAAACAAGAATCATAAACATTCCGAAAGGATACTAACATAAAACACGAAAGCGGCTGAGCACTAGAGCAAATGGCCAACATAGATGAGGAAACCGAAGGAAACACACACAGAAAAACACGACAAAGAAAAAGAACGAGATGTGCAAAACAGGACGAAGACGGGTGGCAAAAACTTTAGTTCTGACAGCAACTTTTGTCCAACATAAATAAAAGTTTTGTCCCGACTTTAAGTGGCACGATAAAAAAAAGAAGGAAAAACCGATTTCGTTGAAATAAAATCCCAATTGTTCATCCTGTTTCGATTTAAAGTGTGAAAACAAGAAAAACAAAAACATATTCCCACAAAATACCCGTGCAATTCAATATTGATTAAGGATATTTTCGCGAGCGTGTTCGGACTAAGGCTAAGGCTTTTTATTTCCATTTTTTTTTTCTTTTTGTTGGACCCGGAATCCATTATCCTCCATCGCGTACAGACTGTGCATCCGGAGTTTTCTCCATTGGTTGTGCAAAATTTTCCCCAAAAGTGCTGGCATTTTTGTAAAATGCCCGATGAAAAAGCCTGTTCTGGCGCTGCTGGCCCATCCCTTCGCATGGGTGATGGCCCGACTGCATGAGAGTGCAATCCTTTGATGGAATTTTTCAATCTTTCAGCGTGAGTGCCTTTGTTACAGTGAAAATAGTTTTATCCCAAACTTAAAGATGACAAACTGGCAGTGCAGTGCTTTGGTGTCGTGAAATCTGAAAATTTTCATCAAAAATATGGAAGGCACTCTCAGAAGGACAACAGCATCCTTGAAATGAGAGATGAAAAGTCATCAGCCATCATCGCCTATAAATAAAATGTGAATCGGCGCGCAGTGAATGTACATTGTACATACGTGTAGACGAGGATCAAGAAGTGGTGTATACGCGAAGTGTGTACAGGGGGTGAGGGCAAGGCATCGCAATGTCGAAATCAAACACGGACTTTAGTGCATTCGACTTTAACGACAGCTCCGAGAACAGTTTGAATTCGCGCAGCATATTCCTGAATCGCGGCGGACTCGGTGGCGGCGCCGGTGATGGTGGTGGCAGCATTAATGGCGGTTGCTCCTCATCGCAGGCGACTTCCGAAATAGGCGGCGGTGACACTAACGCGAATGCCAACAATGAGGGTAGTAACGCACTGGATGCAGTTTCCGCGGCAATAGGCAGTACCAGTGGTGGTGCGGGCGCATCCGGGGCCGGCCCCGGCGGTGGGGTTAGCAGTGATGTGTTGGTGAACAATTATAACGATATTCGCAGTGGCAGTGCAAGCCTTAGTAATAATAGTGCGGCGACCACAGGTGGATTGGGGGGTGGTGGCAGTGCTGGCGGCGGCAGTGGCAATGGTGGTGGTAGTGGTAGTGGCAGTAAAAAGTATCGCCACCAGAACTACAGTAAAAATATTTACATTGGCACGAAAAACGCTGAACGGTGGGAGTTCAGCAGGACTAGATTGGCATTCAAGAATGACGTTGAATTCGTTGCGTACCTCCTGAATTTAGCCGAAAATGATACCGAACGCAGTTCAAGGTGAGTTTTCAGTGCACGCACACTGGTGGCCTATGGATGTAATTGATTTTAGGAAGTTCTAGCTGTGAAAAAAAGGCGCATGATTGAATAATAAGTTCACAGGTCCATGTTGCTGGTGCGCTTGTGTGTTTTCCCACGTGCTAACTATTTTAAAGTCTTTAATGCCTTGAATTTAATTTTACTCAGTGTACAGATTTAAGATGCGTTTAAATCTATTGACAGTCTCCCTGGAAGACATTGTTGCTACCTATGTCTCAACATTACTTACAAATCTCATCTCAATCAGTTGTCTTCACTCTGTTGAAAATATATTTATGCGCCATGTTATACCGCCTAGAAATATGAAGGAAGCAGCTATCAACATAATTTTGTATGTAGTAGAGGGCGCAACAAGTTTTTGTAGACCCAACGTCTAGCTTAACAGCTTTGATCATTTGTCGAAAGCATGAATCATCTTCCTCTTCCGTGGCTTCTCTTGGATCTGATGCACTTTCTCAACCGACTTTTTCTCAGAACACAAATGCTTGTTGGGTCCATCGACAGAAAACTTCAACTAAACTATTAGTGAGTGTGAAAAAAGGAGCTGGAATTCTGGTTGTCACCCTTGAGAAAAGGCTCCAGGCGACTTACAGATTAGCACGCTTTCAAAACCTTTAAATGTACTGGTTTTATGTGGCGTAACCATCTGCCAAGCTTGTAAGGTGTCGATGGTGCCAGGAGACACTTTGCTGCGATTGATTTGAGGCTCAAAATTAGATTCCTTAAAATTCAAATACTCCCTCCAATCCCTGATATAAAGTCAAAATTTTGAGCATTCATAAAGCGAGTGCTTAAGCTGTGTTTTAGGTCATGGCAATGGGTACAGGTAACCCAAGTATAGCAAATTAGGGGCTGCTCTGCTTCACTACCCAAAAACCAAGTCTGTTCGAACATTGCCATAAGCCCCTAATCACTGAAGAGTCTTCTTGGCTTTCGGGAAGAATCACAATGCTATACAGATATAACAAAAAGTGTACAAACCGTCATAAATAAATATTTAAGGCCTTTATAATTCACCAAACCTTGAAATCACAACGACAGTAAATATATGAAGAGTTTTTCAAAGAACTTTCTGTTTGAGATCAAAAAAAAATGTATTTCTGCTCAAAGTACCATCCATGCGAATTCTTATGGAGTAAAATTTCTTCAGATGTCATCTACTGAACATTCTGCACGAATTTTCTAAGTCTTTTATTTTACTATGGTCCATTTTATAGAAAAAACGTCGCTGTAGCTCGAACTGAACAACTAAACTGTTTGTGCAGTATGTGGCGCCATCTATTTGAAACCATAGTTATGCTCCTCCTTTCAATTTATCGCAAAATTTATCAGTCAACACGGTGTGGTAGCGATGCTTTGTCGTATTTTGGGCTATCTTTTTTCTTAAAAAACGAAGGAAATTTCTTCAATGAGCGCCCAACACAAATGTGGGCTATCGTTTAACAAGTTTTGTGTAAATTTTGTTTGTTTTATTTCTTTACAAAACTACAAAAAACAAATATTTTCGAACAAACCCGCAATTTTAAAACTTGGCAGCACTTTTGCAGTCAAGTGACATCGAAATTCGTTTAACTTGCAGACACAGCAATTTATTTTGCAGGCCTTTTGATTTCAAACAAGCACACAAGCCACAAGGCCAGTTGCAGAAGGTAGTGGGAAAAATAAAAAATAAAATGACTTAAGGAATTGGGAAAATTTTCAACGATTTTTTGGGCTACATTTTTTTTAAGGTTTGGGCGCTTAAATCAAACTAAATTCTGGCAACCCTGTGGAAACCGTCAAAAATCGTAAAAAACACAGAGATGTCCATTTTCTAAAATTGATTACTTGATTTCAAACTCGTCTTAAACATGGAAATGTTTACATTTGTTTTTCTTATTGGCGTGGTTCGATCATCACAAATGCACAAGATTCACTCAAAATTTATTGTCGACCACTCTTTCAATTCAATTCAATTCAGTTTGAGCACATCTGTCACAACCGAACGCAAACTTTAACAGTAAATTTGACTAATTTGGAAATATTTTTTAAATCGTGTAAATGGCTTGCTTAAAGGGTAAGTAATGACGCAGCTTGTTACAGTCAAGAATGTTTATGCATGAAAGAGAAAAGAATTTAGGCTATCCCTGTGTTTTTCCGGAGGTTGAACGGAAGACCACTCGCTCAAGAGTCCGGCACACTAATCAATGAGCCATTACCTATGAGATTTTAGGAAGTCAAAATTGTATTAGGACTTTTTACACTCATTTCAATGGCCACTGCCGCAAGAGCAGGGTCAAGTCGCTTGGCAGTAATCTTGCTTCACTGGTGAAAAATTATTGACGTTATTGATGAAATGATGAGTTTTGTGGTAGTGAAATATGCCCTCTTTTAGAAAAGATTAAATCCGTTTATATTCCGAAAAAGTAGGCTGATTGGGGTGAAACTAAAACAAAATTTAAATTTAAACTTTTAAGAATTGAAGCGTCTTTACCTTCTTTTCCTGCTGCTTTCTATGTTGTCTTACGTTGGTCACTCAATATTTGTCTACGTCCAATTGAAATTCAATATTCTTTCACAAACCTTATTCAGTTTAAAAGTGACATCTAAAATCAAGTTTGTTATCAGTGGGAATGTATACTTCAAACTCTAGCTCTAAGGCATCCCCAGTGTTGCCATTTTTAATTTTTCTTTTATTTTGTTTCTAAAAAAACCGTAAAAATCGGTAGCTTAAATAGCTGACTAAAGATATTTTTATTTTTCCACTTAGTAACCCTGAAAGATTTTAAAATACATTGAGTCCGGTTCGGAGTCAACCTTCGCATTTCGTTCCTCTCTAGTTACCCACGTGAATGTCTTCATTCGTCGCGTAGTCATCTGCAAATCTGAGAAGAAGCGAGCGAAGAGTCGCTAAAGTACCAGCGGAAGAACAAAATGCGAAGTTCTATTGGAAGTCGTGCAAGAAATTATATATGAGACCGCTTTCTAGTTAGACCGGTCTATTACATAATCTTTTGCTAAAACAGGGGTTAAGAAAAGCAAGAACCTACTTTCGAAAAGCTTTATTTCCGCAGTTGGGGAAAAGTAGTAGAAAACCCGATCAAATAAAAAAATTGATTGTTTGTTTTTAAAGACATTTTCAAATTTGATCTATAGCTAACTAATACTCAACTCCATTTACAGCCTTCCGTCTATATCATCAACAACGAAGAACTTCCCAAACTTCAAATTGGAGTCGAATCTCTGTGCCAAGGACTTCAGCAATAGTCAAACGGAAAACTGCAATGATCCACTGCCGCTAACGAAGCCTAGTCCTAAGCCAAAGAAGCGTGTCCAATTCCACGATCCGTTGAACGGCTTCACTAAATCGAAAAACTTTCCAAATTTCTCAATGAAACTTCCAAAGCATGACGCTCAAGACAAAGCGATCAGCAGCAGTCTGGATAACGATACAATACCCGAAGTACTCGATTGTCGAATCGCTGAAAAGATCAAAAGCGAACTGGCTGAGAAGTCTGCAAGCATACAGAATGAAACCTTTAAAGGCGCCCTGTGTCTGAAGAAAACCACCGCCGAGAATTACCAGATATTCAATCCCAGCGACGCAGAAGACGATGACGACTACGAGGAAGATGAAGACGTCGACGAAGAAGAACCGGCTGCCATTAATACGCCCGACAAAAGCTTTCGAATACGCGATCGATCAAAGATCAAAAAACCCTCAAAGTCGCCCGCGTGCAATGGAAAGCCCAAGCAACAGACACAACCCCAACCGCAAGAACAAGAACCTCAGGGCAACGAAGAAGACGACTACGATGATGAGGGCGAGGATGAGGAGGAGGAGGTGGATGATGGGATGCTGGCGACTGAAATTAAAAACGAGCAAAACTTCATCGAGGAGGACGACGACCACAACGAAAATGGTGGCGCCGGATATGGAATACGATCGTGTCGCGAATGTACAGTGTTACACGACTACGAACATTGTCCCATGCGGAATGCGATTTGCTATATAAAGGACAACGTCGATCTGTCCACCTGGATAGAGAGGAAGAACATTGAGGCGCTGGAAAAACTGAAAACCAACGCGCAGGATCAGGACGAATGCGGCGATGAGAATGATGATGACGATGATAACAGCTCACAAATATCCGACAGCGTTGGCAGAATTACCGTCACGTTTGCTGAGGCTTCAATGCCAAATGAATTCGAACTGCGAAACATCGATGCGAACACTTTTGGAATTTTCGCCAAGTCTGACATTCCGCCGCTGACCAAGTTGGGTCCGATTATAGGAAAACCGGTTCAGGTCAACGATATTCCCGATGACAGCAACATGAAGACGATCTTCGAGATATGCGAAGGTGATCGGAAGTCCGATCTGATCTCGTGTGACGATCCGAATGAGTCGAACTGGTTGCGTTTCATTCGACCCGCCCTCTCTTATGAAGAACGCACCGCCAATCTGGTGTCCATAGATCGCCAGGCGTTTCTGGTGACGTGCTGCGAATTGAAGGCAGGCTTTGAGCTGTTCTACTGGAGTGACGATTGCAATACCATGTGGCGTAAGAAACACACCGAAAAAACAAGTAAGTACAGTCGCGAGTGCTCGCATTTTAACAAATCTAATGACGGATATTTCTTTCGTGTTACAGATTGTGGCGGCTGCAACTTGAAGTTCGAACATCCGCTGTATTACCGCACCCACTGTTCTGTATTCCATGATCCTTCGTTTAGTCTTACTATTCGCAAATACCACTGCAAAGTGTGCGGCGAGGCAGTTCTAGGGAAGGACAACATAATGAAGCACGCAGCAGAGATGCACGAGGGCAAGGGAGCTTACCAGTGTCAGTTTTGTAATAAGTTCTTCTTGCGGCTAAACTACTTGGAAATGCATCGTACCTATGGCTGTAGTGCAAATCCCCAACGAACTCGGCCTCTCTGTGATTTCTGTGGACGGAAATTCTGTCAGCCGCAAAAGTTAAAAGTGCACATAAAGCGAATGCATAGCGGTAAGCAGGATCGTGACGTTTATTTTCGAATACAAATGTATTTTCTTAAACTAATAGTGCCATTAATTACGTGGTTCCTACCATTTGTGATGCAGAAAAAATAAACATTCTACTCCATTTTCATTAACTCTCATCAGTCGGAAGTGTCAGTTTCACAGTCCCTTAGAAGTCTCGTGCAATATTAGAAAGTTCATCTGTATAGACAAAACTCAGGATTTGATTTCGGATTAGCTACACGCATTAACTTATTATATATGGACTGCTAGTGAAATGTCACTTCCATACAATCTCTGCCCAGAAAATGACGCCAACATAACTAGCGCTCGTGGTCCTATGCGAAAAATAAGTGAAACAAAATGACAACCATCTTGGATTTCTCCATACAAAGCTAGAGCCACCTATTGGGCGTGAGTGGATTTGCCAAATGAAACGGTTGAAATTCAAATTGTAGATGTCATCTCGAAATTGTGCTATAGTTTAAATAATTAATAATAGATGGAACCAACAAAATTTGAATAAAAAATCGTTTTTCATTGTCCCATAAATTGCACAATTTTCGTATATTTATTGCGAATTAGTTTTTTATGTTGTTTTTCATTATTAATTTTAGAAATATGATGTAATAACACTTTAGCGTATATTTCAATCACACTTCTGATCAATAAATACTTATGATTGTCAAGGATATCCCATTCAAGTACATGAGAATTTGATTCATCATATAAATTGCTTACATCTATATTTCTTAAAGTACTTATAATTATCAGGCTATAAATCTTATTGTACCCTAATTTATTTTGTAATTCATACAAAGAAACTGTTTTCTGGACAGCTTTACAAATTTTGATTGTGTCCTTATGTGGGTTTCTCAGGAAACCTTTAGATTTTATATTGGTAAAATTTGATTTTTCTGTTCTACAGGAAACTAAAAATTGTTATCAATTCGTACATTTAATTGTTTTAATTATTTTGTGCTCTACGAATCCACTTATATAGACAACAATCTCTTCAAATAGTGTGTTGTTCATATGACCTTCAGTGATATAGTCAGAAATTATTAGATCAGAGAAACTTGAAACATATTGCAAATTGCAATCAATTAAACAACACATCATTTTTTAATTT
This sequence comes from Cheilosia variabilis, assembly GCA_951230905.1. NCBI lineage: Eukaryota > Metazoa > Arthropoda > Insecta > Diptera > Syrphidae > Cheilosia > Cheilosia variabilis. Next base: position 41,473,180 of record OX579677.1, on the reverse strand, counting down.
TAAATATTTATTCAATTAATCGCAATAACACAGTCTTATGCAAAACTATCTGCAACGAAATGGAAACGTCAGATGAGAGTTTCCAATTTATTCCGCTCCGAACCACGAGAGCGCTAATGTTGGAACCAACGCGAAGTTGTGTCCATTAATAAGTCAATCGCTACACTTATAAGTGAAAGCAGTTTATTCAAAAAACCATTTGTTTTTCCTTCACCTGTCAGTTTACTGTCGCCGACAAAATTTTACAAGATTTTGTTCCGATTTATTAAGTACCTACACAAGGTTCATTTACATAGGCGGCTTAGATCAGTATTAATCTAAAAAAGTGCAAATAGTTTTAGAATTTTATCAAAATGTGGGGAAACAAAATATAAAAATTAGTAAAATAACGAGTAAAGACAATTTGACTCGAAACAGCCCATAAGCCCATAAACAAGAACATCATTTTTTCAGCAACAGAATTTAGCGACAGAAAAATGGCTGTTTGACGACAGAACGTAAACAAGTCTACATTGATTGTTTCTGTTGCTGCCAGCATATATATTTACATGACCACGTATGAATAACAAACGAAAAATAGAAAAGAAAGTTTTTAGTAGACGAAGAGGAGAGTATAATAAATTTCGTGAGAAATCACCAAATAATGTATTTAAATATAATGACCATTTACCCAATATTTTGCGACAGTCTGTTTCTGTTTCAGTGTAGCTGAGCGAGCAACGTCAACAGAACCAGAATTTACTACAGAACGAAAAAACTTTCTGTTCTGTTTCAGTTTCTGTTCCTGTTTCTGTTCTTTGTCACTTGGTGCCTTTACTCGTTACTTTTTTCGTCGCTTGTAAGCCGAACAACTCTCTGAATTTTGTGACATCTCTTTCCTCAATGGGATAGACTAATTGAAGTGTTAGTACACTTTCCGTTAGTAGAATAGGTTCAGAGCTTTGATGAAAAATTAACAGATTTATCCATCATACGAAGGTTGAAGTAGGTTTCTGTTTCAGAAAAGTATTTTGTTCTAAAACTAGGAAAACGTCTATTACTTCTTTATTTCAAATAATTTGTTTTTTTTTTTTTGTTGTATAATCTTTTAATAAGCCTCACTTGAGTAGGTTCACAGTTAACTTCAATATTTCGGGTCTGATTTTAGTAAAGATCGGCACAATTTTTCGAAAATAAAATTTAGCTTTAAAATTCTATGGAATTGGAAGACATGAAAAACTATAATAATTTCCAGAAACAGAAGTTTGAATCTACGCATAGCTTCGATTGTTCATTTCATGTCGGCTTTCTGTAAGGCGAAACGTTCAAACGTTTTCGTGTGCACGAAGAAATTTGCTTGTGGAACATAGGGAAAATCATTCGTGCGCACGAAAACGTTTGATCGTTTTGCCTTACAGAATGCCGACCGATCTTCAGTATGATAGTTGCTGCTAAGAAACCGTTTCACAAACAATTTGCCTGGGGAAGGAAGTAAACTCAAAAGTCTCAACCTAGAGTAGAAGAAGTTAGTGGGACTATATGAATGAGCATGCATAATATATAGAACAAATCAATTTGAATTTAAAAGGTAAAAGAGCACTGTTGTCGTCAATACCAAAATAAGTCGTGCGACGGGAATCGTGGGAGTAGTATAGACTTGCGTTAAAATGGAAGGGAAAAATAAAACATTGTGCCATATAACGTGCAGCTCCAAAAAGCTTTAATATTTATACCCAACCTTCTAACAAAGTATAATTCGGTTCAAAGTTGTTTGTGTTAATCTCTACAACTGTGAATACTGATTTTGCATAATCTTTCCCATCAAAAACACTTCTACACAAAGAAAAACTAGTTTTTCTGATTTTCAAAATTTTTATCATAATATACCTGCCATAAAATTGGAGTTTTCTTAACCACACACCTAACATACTCATCGATTTCATTTTCCATTCAAAAATCACCAAAAAGCAATTTATTTCTTCATAATTTCATTTTAGATATGGCTGAAGTTTTACGAGATTTTCAGTGTAAATTATGTTCAAAACTTCTAGGATCTCGAGCGGCCTTGCAGCGCCATTCTAAGGAAGTGCACAGTCGGAACTCAGCTGTGGTCAGTTGCCCTCGATGTCAAAAGTTATTCCAAAATCGGAGCAATTTGAAAATTCATATGCTAACGCATTCGGGTGTGCGACCATTTAAGTACGAAATGTTGTTTAAACAGCAGTAGATCTATTTGTTACATGTATTTTTTTGTTTCTATGCAATAGATGTGCAGAGGCTGAATGTACAGCGGCGTTTACAACAAAACAGTGTCTTCAATTTCATTACAAAAAGGTTCACAACTATACTCAGGAACAGATGCCGAAGATTGAACGCAGCGTGGCGTATACATTTGATGCATATTCGGGCGGAATGAAAGTTGACTTTTTGGGTAAGAAGGACCAACATATAAATATGAAAATATAATAATTAAATTATGGGAAGCCCTTTCCACTAATTGAATAAAACTGAAAAGACTTCTGGTAGTAAATAAACCCGGCGATTCGCATTTTGTTCGCCTTAAGTTCGCCGGCAAGCTTTTCTTTGATTCTCTTGGCTATGCATGTTTAATTTGAAGTGATCGATGTGCGACGAATGACGATGGAAGAATCTCTAACGATTCGCAACTGAGCAAGCAATTAGGGGTGATATGTGGAAACTTCCGAAAAAGATAAGACAATTCAGAGCAGGGTGCTGTTTTTTCATTTTATTTCAGAACGGATTCTTAATTTAGGTGAATCGCTGCCAAATTGTTGCCGTCACTTCTACCTTCTTAGTGGTTACTGTGTTACTAAGCATCCCGGAATCAAATTCCCAAAAAAAACAAATTCCAACTTAAGGTTTTTTCCCTGCGCCACCTCTCGCGAACGTCTGACAAACATCCGACGGTATGACTGTCATGAAAGAGCTTCTCAATTGGCCGTTTGGCCATGCCGATTCGGCATAAAATTGTAGATCCCTTCCATTCGTCCTAAAAATGGCACACAAGACAAATGGTCGTGAGAAGCTACCCCTAGGGTCCATACGGGCGCCATCTATTTATTTTATCTTATTTCTACATACGAAACGTTATTCCCGCCGGCGAACAGTATCTTCTTCTGGGGGAACTCAAAGCGAAAGAGATATGAATCGCCTGGTTAACTAGATTTGACAGTATTCCAGTCAAACTAGTTTCTTTTAAAAGTAACCGCCTAAATGAGTTGGGTGATAGGTATTTACCAATTAACAGAAACTTAAGACAATATTCATGAGAAAACCCTTTCTTACCGTCGAACTCTCTTCCACAGAACAAGTGCCCCGGCGACGGCGCAAGAGCCTGGAAGACCAAAACTCCCTGCTGAGCTCGAGCATGATGGACAGCAAAAGCGATGAAGAATTCTCCGACGATCTTTTCGAGAATATAAAAAAATCGGGCAAATCCATAAAGGACCTCTGTCGCAACGAGACAAACTTATCATTGCTTTCTTCGAAAATCAACAACATGTTCACCAAGGATGTGGGACGAAAACGAAAGAAAAAACAGCGAACAATGAGCCCCAAGGGTGATGTGGACGACTTGGACGATGACGATGAACACTTAGATCAAGTGCGGCGGAAACAAAATGCCCAATTAAGTTTGGTGGAAACATTTCTATCGAAGACTGCTCAAAGACTTACGGAACAACAGCAGGCGTCCGCAGCAGCAGTTGCTGCGATAGATGTCGCTGATGGCACCGATAAGTTGCAACTGCACAGTGGCAACACCGAAGCTCACGACGATCATGAAAATAGCTACAGACATCATGAACACATGACAAATGCCCCGCAAACTCCAACTTACAAGCATTCACCCTCGAATGCGATGATGCAGCGCCAAAACCTGATTGTCAGCAAGGGAAGTAAAAAGTGGATGAGTGATGACGATCGTCATATGGTGAGAGATTGTCCATCGTCCAGTGGTGTGAATGTACCTTATGTCACAGGCAATCCGGGATCTAATATCGTGATGGGAGTGCCTCCTGGTGGTGTTGATGATCCCAGTAAGTTGTTGCCAAATCGGGATTTCATTGCGCGGCTAATGAGCTCTACAAATTCGGACCATCATGCTCATTCCATTAACCACGAAGAGGATGAAAACTCATCGTTTCTGGACGTGGTCGATTCGAATAATCCCGGCGCCGTCGGTGCAGGCCAATTGCCGCAGTTCCATCACAATGGCGTCGTAGCAGAGAGTTCGCATCAACAGCAAATGCACATGAATTCCATAGCCCACTCGCAATCGTTCATGAACTCCTTCTACAACAACGCCAATGCAAGACTGACCACCGGCGGTGCAGCACCCTCTTCGGCTAGTATGCTCGTGGAGGCGGCACTGAACTCTGTCGGAAGTATTATGGACACGGAGAATGGCGAAATGAAGGTAAGTTTGTCAACTCGAGTAGGTTTTTCGAAAATCTCAAACTTTCCCATTTTTAAGGGGCAGGTGAACTCCAACCTTGACAACGGCAACCAAATGAACTCCCAAATCGAAGTCGAATCAGATCGCTTCGGCGAGGCAAACATGTCCAATATGGACAACCTCGAGAACGAGATTAAGCTGATGAAGAACCTGAATAACTTCCCCATGCAAATACCACCACTGCCAATGTATCCGGCCACCGGGAATTCCATGAACTCGTGCAACATCTCCCCCGACACGTCCACTCCAACAGATCCCCAAAGTAATCAAAACAACAACGATGTCGACGTGGATGCGGGCTCAACTCCTCGTGGCCAGCACATGGGAGCGGGTGGAGATTCTGAGAATTTTCCCAGTCATCACCAAACACCTCCATCGCCGCAGGCCATATCCCCAGGGCGAGACTATTCCATGTTTAGCTCTAATGGGAATGCAGGCAATGGTGGTGGGCCCAGTATAGAGGCATCGTCACCACTGCCCTCAATGCAGCATAGGCGGAACGCATCCAGTGTGGGTGCAAGCGGTGGATCTGGTTATGCGGACCATGAGTTGATATCACCGGCATCGTCACCAACAATTCCGAGGTACAACTTCGGCAGCAACGACATCTGTCGGAAGAGAGACGATGAGAGTGAGAGACCCCACAATATGTCCGGACACAACCAGCTTTCAAGTGATGACGAGAATAGCATAATTCCCCAAAATAGGTGAGAAATTCCTCGTAGACAGTTCCTTTTTTTCCTTCAAACCATACTCCTGCTGATCACATCTTTCTGCTGAACTTGAAATACATTTCTGTTCATCTTTCAGCTCGAGTGGACAGGATATGCGCTTGAAGTTCACCCAATCCCAAATGGACCTAGTCTACTCGAAATACGAGAGTATGGCCAGTGCTGCCAATCTGAAGTACACCAATAATCAAGATCTAGAAGTCTCGTCGGACTATCGCAACAGTTCCAGTAATGATCTCTCTGACCTTCAGGGACTCGATATGACGTCCCGGTCTAATGTGGGCTCGAATTATCATCACAACTTTCAGCTGCCGCCAAGTGGTTCCAATCTGGGATTGGGAAGGTATCACCATCATATCTACGACATCTTATCCGAACGTGAACAGCAGCAGCAACAACAACAGCAGCAGCATCACTCCCAGCAACAGCAGCAGGAACATTCAAATCAGCTGTCGATGCAGCAGCATCAGTCCATGCATAATCATAGTCTCCTTCCTGATCAGTTGAGCGATCAGGACCACGACCAAACCACCTCTGTCGATCTCAGTCGAACAGCAAATTACGTTGTGTCTTCCCCGCCGCAGATTCCATACAATCATCCGCATCACGATGTCCTGCGTATGGTGTCGCTGGACCTCACGCCGAATGCAAACATGGGCGTCGGTAACAATCGATCGTTTCTTCCGTCACAAATTCAGCACAACAACCGCGAAAGCATCGATCACCATCGACTGCTATCGACGGCTGAGCAACATCGGATACTGGCTGCCTCCAATGCTGATCAGCACCGTTTGCTGGTTGATCCCACCGCGCATTTGTTAATGGAGCAAAATAACCGACTCTTGAGTTCGGATCAATCGCGACTACTTGGGGAAACGGCTCAAAACAGGCATATGGTTTCGGCGCGAGGCTTTGGCGCTTACCATCAAGTTGCTTCAGGCAACTACCATCCGTCAGTGAGACCGGTGCTGCCATCGCCAAATCATCATGCATCTAATCCATCGAGCTATCATCCGTTTCCGGCCTATTACTGAGATTGGTCGTAATTTATGATTTTCATTATCTTCCGTTATGTTTCTAATTGTTTAAGAAGACTCTTAAAGGTGGTGGTAGGTTTTCCATTTTATTTGACATTGAAAACGTTGAAATCAAGTTTCGTTACTATGATTTGACTTTTCTCTTTGCCACGGTCATTCCTGTGCAAATGTAAACAGCCATTATGTTTCAATGTTCCCTACACTTTATTGCATAAGAGCTCTGTTTCTTAAAGCACGTTTAAGCATTTGGAGTCAATTGTCAAAATTCTTAGACGTTTTCAAAGTACGTATCGACTTTGTCAAGTTTATTTAACAATTTTTTTCAATTTGGCATCTCACGGCAATTTTTATTTTCCGTGTTCACACATAAGTCAAAGAAATTGTAAAATAAAAATGAAACTTGTGTGATAATTGGCAATTCTATGTCACCGCTTTTGGAAAATATGAAGTTCCGACTTATCTTACCAGAAATCCGAACTTGCTCTTCCAATCACGAACTCGTATGTAGAACAACCTTAATAGAAAATTAGTTTGTTTAAACAAATAAAACCGGTTACTGCTCAAATACTGCGATTTGCTTTTGCATTATTTCTACCAGCCGTATCTGATTGTGATTATTTAAATTAACTTATATGAAAACGTCAATCGAGCGGTTTAATATAATAAGACTAGTTTCACATGCACGCCTTCTTACTGTTTGTATAATTTAACATTTGCATAGTTTACTTATCCCGAACGAACGTTATATTTTTTTTCGAAAACTGTCAATCTCTATCAATGATCTCGTTTACGCCAATGAACATACTTCTTTTTCTCAAAGTGTTAAACATATCAAGGGACATAAAAGTAAAATGCAAACCTATGCGGCACGTCCAGCTGGGTTGTATCCATCTGTCAAACGTCGAAAATACGGGTAAGACGTATTATATAAGTTGGGAATAAGAGTCTTTTCAAAACCCTCATATAATTTTAAGTTTCTAGTCTAAAGCAAATATGATTTCTGCGTAAATCATTTTTTTAATTTCAATTCCAAATGAATTTTTTAAGCACTGCTTAACAAAGTCCGGCTAGCAATTCTCTTTTCTAACCTCTGTTTTGATTTTAAGACAACCTCAAGGTGTTCACCTTAACTCTGTAGTCTGTACTGCAAAAGTTTAAAAATTGTTTTTGTGCTTATCATGTTTGATAAAAGACAACTACAAAAAATGTATTAGACAAATTTCTTTTGTCAAAATGTTGCACCTACATAAAAGGTCTGCACTAGTCACATATCTGTCAAACTTTGTACGCAAAAGTCGGGGGAAAAGAGCCACAAAAAGAAAGAAAGCGAACAATTTCTCCACCATAAAAATGTCTTCAAATGTTGGTCCATGGAGTTTCTTTAGGCTATCGTAACAACTGTCAGATCGCTGTCACATTTATCAAATACTAATAGCACCTGCAACTTACTAATTATCACCACGGAGTCTTCCTTTTTGTTGTTGTTATATAATTTAGTATACACTTAACCTAAAAATACTAATGCCCTGCTATGTATTGTTTCCACACAGTAATGTATAACATTGTTTACAGGTTAATTATAAAACATTGCAACTATAAAACATTGTAATACATAACGACATAACTCTTATTTAATTGTTTAAGAAATAGGTATGTATTATTGAAAGTATAACTAATTTATTTAAAATTAAAACAAAAAAACTTTTGTATTTTTGTTAATAATATTTATATACATGTGCATATGTGTATGTCTGAATATATATAAACATAACAAAATGTAAGTAATCTGCATGTATTTTTCATGAACCCCACTAACATATACAAACATATAAGCATAATTGTAGTCTATGTATAATAGTCATGTAAGTATTTTAAAAGAAACAAGTAAATGTGCCAATAAACGCTACCCAACGGTTAAAAGTGAAAGAAAAACAAAATTATAATTTTATAAAAAAAACAAGCCATAATATTATATTAAATAGTTTATAAAATAAAGAATAAGCTAGAATCTAATACTATCTGTTTAACAAAACATCAAATTATTCCAGTCCTAGAAATGGAATTTACTTTTAATGAGTTCTTCTTCCAAATTCATCGTGTTTTTTTTCCTTTCATCTAACTAAATAATCGTAATATTAAAGAATAGCATCAAAAACGTATACAATACAATAATAATTTTACAAAAAAAAATAAGAGGAAGAAACGACTTAACTTGTTAACAAGAGTCCCAATAACCGAAGGTAGTTTACTATTTTTACACCTGACGCCCACAGAAAATATTCAAGTACAAACAAAAATAAAACGGGCATAGTAATACCGCAAAGAATTAATCGAGAATCTTGAACTTTTTATTCAAATAACGTTTATAAGAAATGAATACTGTCTTTGCAATTCCATATAGGTACTTTTGTTCACAACTATACCTACATCATTTGAATAAAAAGTATATGTAATGTAATGTAAATCATTAGTAGTGACAACAACAGCAGTGACATTTGTAAAATTTGTTATATGTACTTAGAGTTAGCGTTGTAAGCGAAGTGAATAAAACAAACAAACTTTTGTTAATAACTATGTAATTTCCGTAAAAAAAAACATTGAATGTAAAATATATTTCTTATTTAATACCAATATATAACATGACATGACATACAAAATATAAATAAGTGTTGTGCTGAGTTTTTCTTTAAGACACACCTGGCTAATTCTACTAAATGATTTCAAACGACAAGCAAATGGTTAGTATTTTAACCGAAATAATATACAATGGACGTCCAGTATAACGAATGCTAAAATGTTTGATGTCATTCATTATATCGAGCGCGTTCGTTATATCGATCGAATTTTCTATACTTTAAAAAAATAAGTCATTAAATATGTGTTTATTTGCCGTTTTTATTTAATGTTAAATTGAATAGATGATGGTACTGCCATTTAAATACTTTCATGGTTTTTAATCCAATTTATTTCTACGTTCGTTATATCCGATAGCAAATCGTGGGCACCATTCGTTATATAGAGATACTAATGTAAATCGTAAAAGCTTTCGTTATATCGAAAATTCGCTATATAGGATATTCGTTATAATGGACAGCAATTTAGGCGATTCACCAGCAGTTTTATTTGAGAATCCCAAGCGATACATGTGTCGTCTGACATGTGGCGGTGAAAAAATCATTACCAATCCGGCAATTATGCATTTCATTACCAATCCGGCAATTATGCATTTCAAAGGTTAGTTCTGGTGGTATTCAAAATTTGTTCACCAATAGGTCGCAAAGAAAACTTCCATCATTCCGTAACACTTAATTACGGCATTTCTGTAAAACAACTTCGATGGAAAGTCATAAAATCAAACTAAATACACACACATGTGAGCAAGTCGAAATGTCACACTCCAGCCCTCCCCCTCACGAAACAAAAGCAAAATGTCTAAGAATGGAAAAGAGCGTTAATTCCTTCACTCTAGAATCTCTATAGTTGTTTAATCTCTGTCTGACTGGTACCGACTAACTGTTGTATTTGTGTTCCTAGTTCCAATGTAGATTCGTGTTATCAATAAAATTGATCGTCACTTTTCTCTTGCTTTGTTTCACCACAGTGTCTGCCCACTGCCTACCACAATTTTAAAACTCGATTTCCAAGATGTTATCAGCCTTTAAACGCCAAATTGATAAGGTCAAATTATGAAGAATTCTAGAGAGGAGCCGCGTGTGTGTATAGAGTGTTATTTCATCATGATTATGCTTAGACTGGATTTAGTTTTGGATTGACGAAAATCATGTGTTTTCTGCAACTGTGTTGTGTGTGCGCTACGCAGTGTTGATTTGTTTTTTGCTTTGTAAACGCGAAGTAAAGGAGGCGTGCTTTTCATTAAATAATTCTGATTCGGTATTTTGGGCGCGAATTTTCCATTAAACAATATGAAGGGAAGTGGATCGGACAGTAATTTTAAGACGGGTGCCATTGACTTCACTGCAGGCTCGTTAGGTGAGGTTATGTACAAAATTTGATCCGAAATGCTTATTAATGATTATTTCATGAGATATTTGATTTTCGGATAAAACTACTGTCAAAGGCCAATAAGCGCGATAAGTTTGTTTACGTTCTATTTTTATCTTTCTGTGACGTCGTCTCCGCCATTGTCGGCTGAAAGTGATTGCATGCAATTGGGAAGGTGTTCGCACATTGGTTGATTCCCGAAAATTGCTTTAACTTGCACTACTGTGCTGTGAGCTGTCACGTGAATACGGGGTCGCAATTTTTGTATTGCCACTGAGTATTGGAAATGCTATTATTTGCTACTCTGTTCGTAGGCGAATACGCAATAAAAAAGCGGTCGTATTTTTGAAAAAGTGTAGCCGTCTTCTTAAATGTCCAATAGCCTTTCCAGCACCGTTTGTAATCTCGTTATTCGAAATTCTTTTGATGACTATATATATATAATTGTGGAGTCACAGCATTTTACCCATACCAAGTTTGGTTTTGGTTTTTGTTGTCGATTTTAATGTGATTTCTGCAATGCGTTTAAAGGTTTTAATGGATGAAACAAAACCTTTTTAACTGTAGTAGTGGTGGGAGTTGTGCCTAAATTTATGTTTACGGATAACGCAACGCAAGATTATTGTCAAGCAAAATAGTAGAAATTCGAATTTAACGTTCGACAAGTGTGAATTTGGAGTTTAGCACAGTCGCCATTGGTCTGCCCTTTTAACAACCCTTCGCCAACTATATCAAGTATAATGATGGTTCAGCAAACGATTGAAATATGTCACTAATCGCATTATAGCCACGATATTTTGTTTAAATTAATCGCACATTGACTTAAGCCGGCTTAGACTCATGGAAAACTTTATTGATTTCCCGTTTTTAATCTAAATAAATATTAAACTTGTTTACTTTCGATTAGGTGGCGTGGCGCAAGTTTATGTCTCCCAACCTCTCGACACGGTAAAGGTGAAACTACAAACATTTCCTAAACTGTACAAAAACATGATAGACTGTTTTCTACAAACATATCGTAAAGATGGCATTTTCCGAGGCCTGTACGCTGGAAGCCTGCCGGCTGTGGCGGCCAATGTTGCCGAGAACTCCGTCCTTTTCGCTGCATACGGTGGATGTCAAAAATTGATTGCTTCTGCACAGGGTCTGGACAATACAAAGGACCTCTCGGTGCTGGGTAACGCGTTCTCCGGATTTTTGGCAGCTTTCTTTTCCACCTTAACTCTGTGTCCTACCGAATTGGTCAAGTGTAAGCTACAAGCAATGCGAGAGGTATAAAGTTTTTTACAAAACGCCTTACTATTTCATAATACACGAATAAATTCTTTACATATGAAGACTGGTGGAACAGGAGGAAGAGATCTAAAAACAGCCAACATTACACCGTTTCAACTAACGCGCCAAATATTCAAAACAGAAGGCAAGTATTTTAAAGACGGGCAAAACACGTTTTTGTTGCCTAAACTACAACGTGTACGATATTTGTTTAAACTTTCTCATTTAACCAGGTATTGCGGGTTTCTATCGAGGACTTACGTCGACATTCATGCGAGAAATGCCCGGTTATTTCTTTTTCTTCGGCGGATATGAAGGCACTCGAGAGTTCCTTGCTAAGTAAGAAAAAGACCAAACAAAGTTTGAAATATCTCCAAGAAAAATTTTCTTCTTTACAGGCCCGGTCAGTCAAAGGACGACATTGGACCACTGAACACGATGCTAGCGGGCGCTATAGGCGGCGTAACTCTTTGGGTGATGATCTTCCCCGCCGATGTCATAAAAAGTCGCATTCAGGTGAACAATTTGCGGACCAGCATGACCTCTGTCGGATTGCAAATAATAAGAAACGAGGGTGTTATTGCGCTTTACAATGGGCTGCTACCATCTGTGCTTAGGACAATACCAGCGACTGCCACTTTATTCATCATATATGAATACACTAAGAAACTCCTCGGAGGAACATACGATTGAATAAACCTTTTTGTTCGCAATTTGACGAGAGAGATTTATTTCATTCGCTGCTCTGTTAGCTGCAAGCTGCGGCAAACTTCCGTTTTAGGAAATCGTGACGGTCTCTTTGCGTTTCCAATGTCCGCCACTCGTGCCAATAAACCTGAAATGAAGAAGAAGAAATTAGAAGGGAATACTAAGCCGATCGAGGATCAGAAAAAAATTAATTAAAGTAAGCAATTCTAGGTACGTCTACGCGGAAAAACGCGCACGACCTGCAACCGGAACTAGTTGGTTGAGATTTTATTACCGATTCGCTTCGCTCATAAAAAAGGTAATACATTTGCTGCGAAAGGACTGCATAACACTAGGGCTCATCCGGCTTCCACTTGTAAACCAGAGGTTGAAGACCAATAGCAGGAGGTAGAATCCAGTCGATGAATAAAATCGTCCCTATTCCTGAGTATTACATCGCAAAATTTCAGCATTTAAACGATCGCTTACCAAGCAGTGTCGATGCCCAAGCATTTCTAATTGATTTAACTTCATTTGGAAAGATCCGGTGGGCTTATGCTTGCCACGTACAGCATTATTCCATCCAGCTACTACTATGGCCACAGTGACAATATTGGGATCGTCAGATAACTCGCCCAGCATATCCTTTCTAGTCAAAATAGCACCTGAAACAACAAGCAAATATGAGTAAAAAAAACCCAACAAGTGGTTTCCAAGCCTGCTAACCAATGTAGTCCTCTGGGCAGGCTGGTGACAATGGAATAGCCCTGTTATTAGCAGTATTATAGCAGACAACCACATCCGGTCGTTGGAAATGCGGCAGAACATGTTTAAACGCGGTGTTTCTCAAAAAACCGTCAGCCGATTCTTTCATCTCTAATAGTATTCGGTCCGTTGTGCTCGGCTTGAACTTTGAATTTCTCTCGGGGATGTAGTGCGTCATTAGCCGTCCCATCGTCTGTCGATACTTCTCAGGCAGTTGGTTGCCCTTGTATGAGTCTTTTAAGTTTATCTTCACAAACGCGTCCAAGGAAAAGATCTCCCTAGCTATTCCGATATTTGTTTCGTAGGAGTGGCGGATAAACTTCGGATCCAGTACGGCACTAATCATGTCCTCATCGTAGAAGCCGCGCAGGGTAAGGAAATGCAAGCAATTCGAGAAACAACGAGGGTATTGAACACTTTCTGGAATCTTGTCCTTTAGCCTTGTTAGAATTTTAGCGCAGAGCTTTTTATCCAAGTCGTTGGGACTTTCATAGTTGTACAACGATATCACGTGGCATATTCTTTCCATGTCCTTCAATCTGGTTGAGTCTATGTCCCTAAGAAATCGTTTTAGAATTAGTTCGATCGACTCGTCGTGGCAAGTCTGAATGTCGCTGCCCAACAGGGCTACGTGCAAGCAACTGAGGAGCGACAGTCTTCCAATCTGCGGCACTAGCTTATCCAATAGTTCAGCAATCAAATCGACTTGTCCCAGTTTTGAAGAGTACCGCAGAATCTTCAAGATTGCAACGAGTGTTATGTCTTCAACGGTATCGACTGAGTCAATCAACCTGCGGAAGATCTTATCTAATAACTCTGGATTCCGGATAGGCGTCTGAGTTTTAAAGAATCCCATTGACATCACTCCGATCTCCTTGATGCTGATTTCATCGATGAGCCTGCAGAAGTTCAATTCGTAGTCAAACATCTCTATTAGCGGCCTGCGAACAATGTTGCAAAAAAACATCGAATGGAGCATCTCTTCGTGTGTCATTTTTTTTACACGTCGGCCCATCTTTCGCAAGGCATTCCGCACGAACTCACTTATTCTGGCCAAACCCATCTGATACCACGCATCAGCGATGTGCAGGTTCTCTTTTATACTCCAACGGTCAACACGATTCAAACAGTTCCGATCCAAGGCATTCCAAATCTCACAGAAGTTCTTTGTGCGTGTCGAAATCGTTGAAGGATGCAATCGAAGATGGGAAAGGCAATCAATCAATTGTTGATCGGAGAATTGATGGCATACTTCACAAAATAGATCCACATACTTATCGAATCTGTCGTCGGATACGCAGGAACTGGTGTCGCGACAGTAGCGCATGAGACTCTTGAAATCTTCAAACACTTGATCGGATACGCTTGCGGAACTGTCTGGGGGATTTAAGATGCTGGGTGGGAGAGTGTTCACCTTCTCGTTGTCCCCTGTTATCGGTTGAAAAAATTTGTAATCTCGCAATGAGCTCACTAGAACATCGTGTGCATGGCGATTCTCGTAATCATGAAATATTTTCGATCTTATATGAAGCGATGTAGAAAGACAGGTTATTTGAGTCCAGTTCACATTAGCAACGACTGGTAATGACAGCAGGGAATCCAAGCGGATATGCCGGAACTTTTGTAGAAATATGCCGCGAAACATTGTTAGTTCACTTGTGTTCGTAAGAATTTTTGTGCATTGGAGTCTCTGATTTTAAGTTTACGTTAGAGACCAACAGCTGTCATCGATAAAATCCGCTTGTTATATAAGTTCAAATGGGATACTCAAAGCTTGAGTCAAAGAGACATATAAATAAGAAAATAAAACCAGTCGGGTAATAAATAAAGCACTTTTAGGATAAACACCTAATGAAAGAGTTGTCAAAATTCAAAATGTCATTTACTCAACGCATGCATGAACTTTAGGGGAGCCCTGTATCTTTCCCACAGCCTTCCAGACCAGATCTAACTTAAAACTTTCCATTCCACTCTTTCCAAGGGTTACAAAATACGGCGTCTGTTCTCAACCTGGATGAAAGATAAATAGAGTGGCTGGAATAAAACGCCATAATGAAAAAAATTCACCACTGCATCTAATTATTGAAGAGTGTTTGGTGTTTGTTTTTTACAATTTGCAGTTCAATTTAAGGATATAAAATTGAATGTCCTATAATCCAACAAAATAAACCAATTCACCACGATTGTCCTAGCTACCTATTTGTGGCAAAGAAGAACACGTTCAGCCAGTGATTTGCAGGAACCACTGTTATGCGCCTGAACGCATTTGAGCTACGCATGCAGAATTGCAGAAACGTGACTGCAATCCTTTGGGTTTGGAGAAGTCAAAAAATTGAGACGGGGTGGCAAGAAAAACGAAAGTTTTAATAAAACTATCGGAAAAATTAACAAAACAATAACTTATTTAATTCTTTTGGAGTTGCGAAATGTTTTTTGTTTTTACATTTTTATTTAAAAACTTAACTCAGCTATACAGTCAATAATATTACGCATAAGCTAATTGACAACAAACTAAATTTTGCATTTTTTTTATTATAGGTTGACCATTGATTTACATTTTTTATTCATTAGGCGTGTTTTTTGAGCTTCGATCTCAGCAAAGCAAAGTAAAGTAGGATTTTCAGCACGCAATTACAACAACTACAACCGAGTCTCGAAGTGTCAAGTAGAGCGTAGTTGTTGTAATTGCATGATGAAAATCCTACTTTACTTTGCTTTGCTGAGATCGAAGCTCAAAAAAACACGGCTATTGTTAAATTACATACATTTCGAAATGTGCTTTAAGCGAAAAGTGCAAATCTGGAGCTACTCTGCAAAGAAATCGAGACTGAACCATGGCCTCGATTTAAAAAAAAAAAAAAACTGTTTGCTTTTTATTCCAATCGAGAGAAAAATATTATCCCAAGAAAGAAAAAGTGGTCTTTAGTTCCTATGCCTATACCTACATAAATTTTCAAGAGAATTTGTACTCTCAAATTTGTGTCAATAAAACTACGAAGCTGAACACAGCCATTTACTTCGCGCCGAATTACCGAATTTCTCTCTCGCACTGTGTGGTGTGTCACAGAGTTTTCCGCAACTTTCTGACGTTTCTTCAAAAGGTGAACAAAGTTTTCTAGCAAAACGTTTTACTCAAAATATTTCCATTAAATCCTGAATATTTTTACAAGTCAGTTAGCAAGCGTTCCAAAATCCAAAGTTATAGATAACTTGTTATTAGGAATATATTGCTCAAAATATATGTTGGCTTAAACACTTTCCCAGCAATCGGGTTCATTAAGTGTGTGTTAGTGTTAATTCTATGTACAGTTTCTTATAGATTGGACAAATGTATTATTTTTGTTACAGCCGAAAATTTGTGGTGTGATTTCTTTATTCCCGCCCGGTTAAGATATTCCATTTCTATCCATCGTCTTGCTGATCCGACTAACTAGCAACTTTCCAGGGATGGCGTCAAAAAACACCCTCAATAAAACTAGAGTGTGTGTACTGAAATGCAAGAAAAATAGGCACATGCATCGTTTTCCGAAAGATGAAGTCGGGTGAGTACCTACTGAAATTAAATAATAAACAACAGACTTTAAAAAATATATTACATTCATTAAACGGAAGTTGTTATTATCGGCAAATGAGACCGGCTCCGGCATGTTGGGCTGCAGAAAGATATTGGTGTCGGATCATAATCCATTCATGTACAATGCACTCTGAAAGTTGATTTGAATTGGTAATAGTTACAGCCTCCATCAATTTCTTAGTGGTTTGTGTCAGCAATTATATATTTCACCGGTTAAACTTTGAACGACGCTTTTGTTCCTTTCTCCTTATCCTACCCAAGAGATTGATGGGACTTTGTGCATGTGAATCTGCTGCCGCAAGTGTTATCTCAACGCCGGTGTATTTAACTTTCGGTTGTGTTATCTCAGACCGGGTATATCCTTAGAATTCAGATGTATTTAATTATTTCTTTTCCAGAAAAAGCGTATGGTTGAAACAATTGGGCCTGAAACATATCAATCCCTCTTCAATGGTTTGCGATCATCACTTCTCCGATAAAATGAAACCGAATGGTGTGGGCATCAAGCTCACGCCATGGGCTATACCGGACATCAATTTGCCAGTGAGAGGCGACAGTGAAACCGACGAGGATGACTACTACGAGGACGAACAGTTCGAAAGCGTTATGACTCAAAAGACTATAACTCGAAACGCTCATATAAACGGACACGCCTCAACTGACGATACTGCAGCAGAAAATGTACGATTTGTTCTGTTTACTTGTGCGACTGTATTCTAAAAGTTCTTTGGGTATTTTTCACAGAATAACAGCGACCCTCTCGATTTCGATGATGTCTTGGCTAAAGTGCATTGCATTGCTGATCTAACCAACAACAACAACAAGGATGACATTGCGACATCTGTCGCCGATGATATGTCGATGGTATTGTTTTATAAACAGTATAAATTATACGCTATTACATAACAATGTTTCATGTTCACAGGATGAGGAAATTTTAATCAATGATGACTATTCTGAGGACAACGTTTCGGTAGTGCACAGTTCCGAGAAAATCGACAACCAAAATATAGTTGATGAAAATGTGAGTATTTGATGGTTGCGTTGGCCTGCTATTGGCTGACGCTCTAAAACGACTCTGGATTCGTCTAACTACGTCCTCAAATTCTGTAGGTCTAATGCCGAATTCACAACTTTTAATATGTCATGCTCTGCTCTCTCAACGCGCATTCTCTTTAAAGTGCCATTTTGTTTTACAAAATTGTTGCTCGCGTGCTTTGGCCTTTAAAATCGTAAAGTTTCGATAAATAAATTTAATTGGGCATAAAGCTCTGCGATGTCTTTCGATTTGGAACTCCACTATGAAGTGATTCTGAGTGGCAATACTCTACTAACTTCTCGGACGACACGTGAAGAGTTTCGGTTAGAGAACGGGTAAATGTTACAATGACTTCTTCCGACTTAAAATGACAGAACACATACTCTCAGTTCGCAGCTCTGGCAAAAGGCGGTCTACTCTACTGAAATCAGCCTCAGCAACTTCGTAATATGTTAAACAAATAAAGGCCGGCTGTTGACATCACACTGCATTAACGGCTAGGGCATAAGATTATCCGTCATCAGCGATAACTTGGTTCAATCTAAATATTCGATCTCTCGGGACACTTTCATTCTACCAGAGATCTTCTGGATACTCTTCCCATGCGCATCTTTTGTCACCTTGCTTCTGTTAACACATTCGTCATATCCCGGGCTCTTGTTTCATTTGGTGGTTCCGGCTACCTGTTTGATTTAGCCGCGATGATAAACTTCCCTCTAGTTGCCATAGCTTCACTTATCCAAACATTTCTCTAGAATGTTTCGATAACTGAAGCCGTCTGTGAAACAACAGTTAGTGACAAAATGTAGCCGCTGTCTCAACATCTCGAAAGTCCGAATTCTCTAGTAGAAACACTTTGACTATGCATGAACTTTATTGTGATATAGAAACTCAACTTCTTAATATTGTTCACTTTTAAGACCATGTCAGCTCCGTCGACCCCCGTCGATATCGGCACCAAGTTCAAAAGGAAACTAATTGCATCTATAAGAAAACGGCGTGTGCTCTACGATCCAGCGCATCCATCGTTTGGGAACATTGCACGGAAAACCCGTTCGTGGGAGAGAATAGGAAAACTCCAAAAACTGGATGGTAACTAGTCACATTGAAGACTCCCTAAAGCATTTGCCTGACATTTCCCATTTCAGCAACTGCCTGCCGGGAATTGTGGTTAAGCTTGCGCTACGACTATCAGAATCATGTGCGCAATCTCCGCCAGTGGCTGGCAGGAGAGGGTAATCAGCGTGAAAGGCCTCGGATACCCTTTGAGAACGATTTGCTATTTCTCTGGCGTTATGTATCCGACAAGTGAGTTTTTGTATTTGTTTTAGACTGTCAAACCGTAATGTAAAATTCAAATGCTTGCAGAAGCTACTGTGACGAATCGGATGAGGAAGCACGTCACACGCACAGCGTTGTACCTCAAATAGCTGAAGTTGTCGCCGAAGCACCCACTGCCAGTAGCAGAGATGCCCCAGTTGCAGTTATTGACGCACGTGCGGCGGATCATCCTTATGCTCACAGTGATGCAGAAGAATCGTTGCAGTTCCCTTGTCAGCTTATTGACGCGGTTCAGCCCTACTCCGAGTTGTATGACATTTTGCACCCGAACTACGGTGACGTCAAGAGGAAGAGCATCATTTGGGATGCAATAGCGAACGAACTAAATCAAATAGGTAGCCCCCTTTGCAAGTGTTCTCACAAAGTTGACACTCTAATATGTCCCTTTACAGCGACCAAGTGTTTGTACACGTGGATAACTCTGCAACTGCGATATGAGTTCGAGGTGATGCACAACAAGTCGTCGTACCTAGTGAACAAGTTGAACTTCCTGAAGAAGCACATTCTGCCAAAGTATGCGTTGGATATCCAATTCCATTTCCAAATAACCATTTATTGATTTTCCAGTGAGAAATCACTCTTCAAACGAATTGCCTCTCCCACTGACGAATGGCACGGAACGATGAACGGCTACAAGGATCAACACCTAATTATCCAAACTCTAGTCACCTCGAAAAAGTACCGAACCTTTTTGTTCAACATCGACCTACCGTACGCAGTTGATAAAAACCTGCATATTCCGTGTTGGGCAACTGTAGGCAAAGCCATTAGTAAGAACCGCTGACTGAGTCATGGAAAAGTCATTCAATTGAGTTTTCTTATTTCGTCCTCTTACAGAACGCAGAGCAGAAAAATGCGAACTCACGTGGATCGTAATGCAGGCAATGTACTGTGAAGTGGCTGAATTCCGGAAACATGATTGTCTTCTCCGCCACGAATGGGAGTTTGAGGCGATAATAACCAATTTGCTGGCCAATCTTCCATCGAAAAAGTTGAGCAAAATCCGCAAAGGTATGACCAGTGCTTCGGTGCATCCGAGATTGGCCTTAAGTTGCAATTTCATTTCAGATGTGCCGTTGGCAAGTAAGAAGACAAATGATGCCAAAAGAAACGCCACAGTAACCGTTGAAGACGCAAACGCCGATGTAAACCCAGACCCAGACCCAGACCCCGAGCCAATTGCAGAGCCAATGGAATACAATGATATTTATGAGCCAGGTCAGGTATTAACGTTGCCATCGGAGCCAAAGGAGAAGCCGAATGAAATAAAGTTCACAATACCATCGCAAGGGTCTGGAGAGCCCCTGGTTGGTGGGCAACTTGTGCGGTATACACTGGACAAACCAGTAGCGGATTTGGACGAGAAAACTATTGTAGATATTGATTCAGTGGTGCCGAATGTGCATATCCTTATCCTTCGACGGTACAAGAAGTCGCCAGCTGTGTTTCCATTCACACTGGACCAGCGGAAGCAGCTCATCGGTGAAGTTATGGCCAGACCGTTGCTATTTAATGAACCCTGCAAACAGGCTCGGCTGAACAGAGTGTTTTGGGGTGAAATATCCATCGAAATTGGATATCCAGGTATGTGATACAGAAATCAAGAAATCTAAGTCTGGCAGAGGTCTCCCAAGGGAGACACAAGGTCCACGCAGATGAAACAGTCCAAGTGGAATTCTCCTTATTCAATATCGAGAGTTGATTGCAGGTGCTCTTTGTATCGATATAGAATTTTGTTTGCTGCATCCGTGTCTCGTCAAATCGACAGATACTTGCGATGAGTGAGTTTCAGCGATCGACCCATTATGCTGTCTCTATTCCCTGTTAGACCTTACCTGACAAATATTCCTCAGTTCACCGGATACCTAACTCTTGAGTTAATATCTGTTGTATTTAATTTCAGCTGACCCGTGCATGTACTTCTGGGAATACATTCTGGAAAAGTCTCTCTTCTTGGACTACGACCCCTCATGGAAAAAGACCAAAGAAACGAAGTGGATTCCGCCTCCGAATCCAATATTCGAGAAATTTCAAAAATACGCCGGTACCTTTATATTTTTCCATTTCTGAAGAAACAAAATTCAACGCGGTATCTCTTGTTTTTAGACTCCAGATGCTGGGGTGAATACATTTCCGTTCTGCCCGACTTTATTCAGGAGATTAGCAACTTTCCCTTAATCTACGTGGACTTGAAGGTCAATTCAACCTGGAACAGAAGACAGTGCCACGCCAGAGACATTGCAGAAGTCTGGACAATACTGGCGAGAAAGTTTGCCGTACTAGGTAAGCATGACCGCTCATGTGAACATTTTAATTTTACTCTTAAAAAATCCTTCTAGACAGCCACAAGTTAATTTGGGACAAGTTCAAGCAACTCTTCCTTAGCTACATGGCTGAAATAGAACTGAGCATCTACAACGCTTGGCCGAAATTTTGGTTTCCCGTACTGGAGAAGATGACGTTTTTGTATCAACTGCGCTACGACCCGAAACAGCCCATCTACTATGTGATAAAGAATAAGATCCAAGACGAGATTAACCAATACAGACTGGAGGGCAATCCAGGACCTGTAAAGCTCGACGCAGTAACGAATGGCAAAGCCATCTTTGGTCTTCTCAAAGAGAACGAATATTTAGATGACTTTACGTGGGTTAACCGCGCTCGCTTCTTGGCCAAAATGAAAACCTTTCCAATGCTGTACGATGTAAACCACCTGCAATTCGGCAACAAAGAGGCAAAGCTAGAAGCATGGCAGGAGATGGCGCTGTCCTTTCACTGTACCGTCGGTGAATGCCATTTGATTTTTCAGCATCTGATGAAGAGCTTCCTGCTGTTTCGCGCTCGAGATCCCAATCAGTCGTGTCGCGTCAACGCCAAATACTGGGAGAACATGACATTTATATACTCTTGTGCCGTGCCCAATTCGATTGATCCCAAACTTATGGAATGGCGCTCATTTCGGACCGCCTCCAATGGTAGTACTATCAAATTGGCCGAAGAATTTCAGGCAGAGATCTCATTGGTTGACGCCAAGCCGAGGCTGATATTGAAAAATGTCGCTGCTGCGGTAAACTCATTGCCAATGCAGATCCAAAACTCGGTAGTGCATCAATTGAAGCACATATTAACTGAATACACCCGCAGTCAAGGAGAGGATATAGTCGTCGATGTCTGAAACTCAAAATAGACTTATTTTAGTTTTAATCTGGTATATAATCTGAAATTTATGTAATGAAGTCCTAAAAAGTAAAACTATTCGTAAAATGTATTGAAGTAGTCTGTAGTGTACATACATTGTTTTTAATTTGTATCAATTTTTTGTTTTAATAAAAACATGCGTGTACCAGAAGAAGGTTTTCTTTTGAAACATTTCGCATTCGCTGAGTTTTTACTTGTAATATGCTAGGAAATTTTCTGCAACTTCTTTAATACCCGCCAGACAACGTTCGAATAATGAGAATTTAAAAACAATGAGTCAATTCTACATTACGTAGCGAACGAAGTCGACAATACTGGAAATACATATTTTTAAATAAAGTACGAGCCTGAGGACACCCTCGTTGGTGGTAGTTACATGATTTTTGTTCTTTTATTAAGTATTTATTTGTAATTTTAAGTTTCCGAGATTCAAGTGTTTCGGAACAGACCATAAATAATATAAATTTCCTTTATTCCGTTTACAGCAACCGACAAATTATTTGTATCGAAAATGTAGTGTTCAGTATCATAAACTAAGTATTAAATGGACTGCCAGCTATCGCGCATCTACCCGATTACACCCGCAAATTTTTAAAATAAAATGTTCTCTTAAATTGTCAGTTTCTATGTGCAAGTGCATGCGTGCGACTAATTTACTCTAATATGGCACACATATTTCCCACATAGTAACACGGAAAACAACTTGTAGTTTAATACTTAGTTTATGGTCAGAAGCAATAACCAATAACTTTCAATATCTAATGCACTTAATTAAACCCTAAAGCATAGCCTAGTACACATGTTGTTTAAAAAAAGCTAAAATTAATAACCTCTTAAATGTTTCTCTCCACCAACTTATCATAGATTGCATCCATCTTTATTATGGATTAGCCTCTTTATAGTAGGTACTTAATTATTTAGGATTTTACATGTGTATCAAAGACTTTGTTTCCAATTGTTTTTATTGAAGTGCCCACATGTGAAAGGTTAAGTTGCATGTTACTTAAGCAATCAATTAGGTCGACACCTATTCCTATGCATGCATCCAAAGTGCATTTTATTTCCAATTCATCTCCGGTCTTAGCCATCGCACGACACGACTCGACGGCGAGGTGGGGTTTGTTATTTATTCGCTGCTCAAACTTACCCCACCAAAAAGGCATTAAATAAATCATGGATGTGTTTAAAGAAATCATCCGAGATACAGAGGAGTACAGAGTAAGAGATACAACACAATAACAATTCAATGCAACAAACACTCGGCACAGCAGCATGTCTTCGGTTAAATCACGAATCAATCACGACGAGTATCTCCGCATGCAACAAACACCAAAGCAATACCATCGAACGGGAGCCTGTTCCGAATACTAATTCCTCCAAGTAAGACCGGTTGTCTGGAGGAGTAGCCACTTCGGCCAGCCAAAGAATTGCTGGTGCTGCTGCCGTTGATGATGATGATGGTGGTGGATGGATGTGGATGATGTTATATGGTTATTGTTATATTGGAATTTCACCCAGCTTCGAATGCGCAGGCGTTGCTCCGACATTGATTTGATTTGGTCTTTTGTTCAGCGAGTATGATGCGGGAATCGTAACGATGCAATTGGTCCAAGACCAGTGACAGAGATGGAGATGAAAGTATATAAGATCTGGTATTGCCAAGCCACACCCATTTTAGGAATTGCTATGCTGGAAATGAATGGGCTTGTTTGCGAATAGGGTTGCTCATGTAGTACCTAAATGGGTGAACTTGAGAGTAATATGCTAACATCTCTTGGATAAACATCCAGCAAGATGAATTAATGTTACAGTGCTCAAAATTGCGAATATAGTAGGCCATTAACAATAAGTCCCTTAGCTGCACTAATATATTCTTTCTGTTTGAAAGTCGAGTACATCGTGTAGCTTGGAATAAAGAATTTGTTTTAGATATTGTGCTGTTATTTTCTTTCTTTCTTTTTGTATGGATAATAATAGCATCAGTTTAGTCCAATCCGTCTCCCTGTCTGTTCTCAGAATAAGTAGGTCGTTTTTAAAGGAGGGCTCATACACACAGCAATAAAAAACGTGTACGGCGTACCTACTATATGTCAAAATTTAGCTAAAAAAAAATTGAATGTTTGGAGAGAAAAGTTGGAGAGGAACTAAAATTTTGTTTAGCTCGAGCAACGTACTAACCTTTAGATTCGAGTCTTAAGACAGCAGATTTTCGGTGAGTACATCTCTGAGTATCCCAGTACATTACCCTCTTTATTAATAAACTAATGTCCACAGGGAAGTAAGCTAGTAGACGTCAGATTCGTTTTGTGTGAGTTTTTCATTTCCGGGACGAATAGAAGTGATCTTTTTATGTCGAGTCCAAACGGCTAATTGAGAAGCTCTTTAATGACAGTTATACGCGGATGTGTGTCAGAAGTTCATGAGAGGTGGCGCAGTGGAAAAACAAACATTTAGTTTGAAATTTGTTGTCCTATTTGACATTTGTTTTGATTTCTTGCATATTAAAATGGTATCAACAGGCGGAAAAATAAAATTGAATGTTCTCCTTAGATTCTTTTGGTGGCGACGAGATTCTTCCTCGCTGTAAGGAGTAAGAAAGGACAATCTCCTCCACGTAATTTTTAATGTTGTGCCGCTTTTTCCTCTTCTTGAATGCTTGTAGTTCAATCAATCATACAAACTCTTCCATATACTCGGATTCATTCATTTAATAATTAATCACTTTCATCGCTAGGTAGATGAATCAACTAATGTTGTTCGTAAATTAGCAAATTCTTCTAGTTTATCAGATATTTTAACGACTTTTCGTACAACTCTTTTGAATTTTTGAATTATATATCTGTCGTTTTTCATAGTTACTACAAAAGCGTTTCCTTACTTTTTCGTAAGCTGTGAGAGAATTTATCCCCACCACTGCCATTTTGACAGTCTTTTCCATTCTTACTACAAAAGTAAGGGCACAGGCCTACTGAGCCTTACCAATAAAAATTTTTAGTTTCGACTCTTAATTTTAGTAGTTCACAGTTGATATATTTTCCATACAAATTTGCAATTGTGAGCTTCCGTAAATTTAAAACCGAAACTAAAATTTGTTATTAGCGCATAAACCACTAAGATACTGCGCCATACCCATTGGTGTACATGTTTTGATAAACGTCGCAGCAAATAAATATATGAATAATCTGGAATATACAATTTCCTTGATGGTTTGTCCGATAATCTGTGAAGTCTGTTCTTTTTTCGAAAGTTAACCTCGTACAATAAAAAAAAAGGCACTTTAATGCGTCTTGTTCATATATTTTTAATTCTTTATTTTTTACAGTCAGTCGGGTTTTTTGGTTTTTTAAATTAACTTTTTTATTTTTATCTTTTTAGCATATGACACTCCGGGGAAGAATACGAATATTATGATACCTCACTCTTCAAAATCGGTCAAGCCGTTTAGGCTACAGGGAGTCCCGTAGGAACGTACATAGGATACGCGCGAAAAACATAACCCTCCCTTTGTACAGTCGGGTAAAAAGGCCGCCCATGATTTTGTTTGTTTTTCTTGTTATACAGAACTCGAACTCGAAACGCTATTGACAAGTTCGTACTAGTTACTACGTGAACAGCAAATTCAACTCGCACATTGAAATATCTAGTTATCTTTAGTAGATTGGTCTGGACAAGATGTAAGCCCTAAGTCAGCCACATATGCGAACTGTCAACTTGGTACTCAGTATTTTTTGTGCCAATGGAACGGATTCAGAAGTGATTTTTGTGATTACGGACCCGGACTCTCGCGGACGCTTCTTTTTGCCCAATGGAAAACGACATTATATTCTGACGATATTTTTGTTTTTGGCTAGGTGATGACAAGTCATGCCTTTTCAGTCATTTTTGTACTAGATTGCGTTTTCATAAAACTCTCCTCTTTTATACCTAGTATGCTGCCCCAGGAAAGCTAAAATTAAGCGCCTCTCCAATGTTTCTCTCCACTGCTTCGCTTAATGTTCGCTCAATTTTGACAGCGTAGGTTCGGTCAATTTTTTTTTGAATTTTTTTTTTCGTTTAATTATTTGTACTCCCTCAAAATCCTCTTCGAGGTACTCCTCGTTAAAATATTCAATTTCTAAAAGAAATTAAACTAACCTAAATTTACCATTCTCCATGCTGTTATTTTGCTTTCGTTTGAAATACCGATATTTTCCCTAATCTGTCAAAATTTTGCTGTGGAAAAATTTATTTTGCATTAATACGCCTACTTAAATTTATTCCGTAATCAATGTCAATAAAATTCTAGTTTCACTGCATTCAGAAAATGTAAAGCGGACTGTCCTCGGAAAGCAGAATTATAAATATTCCGTGCTCTTCTTTTTGGTTGACAAAATGGTTTTCAAAGCTTTTTGGCAGCATCGACAATCAAATGAGGTTGCACTTTCTTACCCTCTCAATCTACTACGTCTGTGATGTCCACTATCAACCTGCATACAAGTCTGTCTTAAACATGTCTATATATATATTTGCACTCACTTCATCGATTTCCTGTTTTGGGAGGCTGAAGTAGTCGCCATTTAAATAAAATACGGCACGTGATCGCTGATAAAATTACATCCCACCTCGAACGTTTACAGCCCAACAAACATTAAAGTTCAGATAGTCCATTCACCTATGTGCGGCACTAATATTCTCAAATCAGAATATAACGAATTTCCCTCCGCGGCCATTAATAACGATGAGGAAATCACGAGTGATAAAAATCACTTCTGCATAAAATAATAATTCTACGGTTTTAATATACCCCTTAGGCTACCGCTTTTTACGATCATCATTGTCACTGGCGATATCCGCCAAAGTCCAATCGTGGATCGCGCATTGTATAATAGACACAATTCTAAGAGTCTTCACCACGAACCATCATGTACGCGCAGTACTCAACAGGGCTGGCTGAGGCCATGCGACACTGAACAGTGATGGCATCTATATCTGCGCCTCTATGTGGGTACTTTCATGTGTGTAGGTTTGGTATCCATCAAAATGTATCTTTCTTGAAGCGAGTGCTGGTGTTGCACATATTGGGATTTGTTTACCTCTGCTTCTTCTCGTGCGTTGTTGTCGCGCTGTCGTGATCGCGTCTTCGGCCCAAAGCCTTATACGAGCGTTGTGGGCTCGATGTGGAAAATTTCCTTTTCCCTCTGTCGCTCTCGCTCACTCTGCTTACCATCCGTCATTCAAGACAACCGCAAGATCGTTCTAAGAATTCCAATGAACCTGTGATTATTGAATTTTTATTAAGTACCAGCGAACGTGAACAGTCGAAGATGAAATGAGGAAGCCATCGAGATCTTCTGGGCTCAGCACAACGCTGGCGATACTTTGGAATGTTGTGTGTACATCGTTCCATCTTTAGCCAACCGACAGGTAGCCTACCCCATTATACCGTGGTGTATAGTGTATTGGATGTTAGCACTGTTGCTGATATGGCCGCATTGGTGGGCACTTGGTATGGGAAGAGTGTCGTCTTCGCAACGTTAGCCTCCGGAAGATAGGTGAAGAAATTTTCTACAATGGCTCGAACGACCATTTTAGTCGGATGACCAATGACCATCTCGAAACGGTTCGAAGCGGAGTACCAAAAAGGAATGCGCGCGCGCGCCCGCAAAGATCGATGATCGTGGTAGTCTGATGTCTTGAACTTTCTCCATGGCGCGTTCCACTCTTAGCTTCATACGAGTATTTATATCATAGACTCAAATGACACATAAAATATGAATATGACAGCGAGGCGATTTACAGCTTTTTAATGGAGACACCAACATTATGGAACCATCTAATGATTAATTCTTTTTGTTCAACTTTTAGTGGTCTCATTTAGCAAATCGGTAGTGGAATAACAAATCAACCATATAAGGTCATGCGTACGAGTCGTGCCTTCGCAGGAGCACTGACCCAGTTCATCTTGCCGAAATGCAATGCGTAATGCCTTTCACCAAACGGCACTTGGGAAATGAAACCATTTGTGATATGCCGACAGATGTATTTTTGACTCTACTTCTTTTTTGGAATATTCAAGGCAACAAAATATTCAGGACTGTGCGGGTGGCTACTTTTAAGTTGTTGGACGCTTAGCATTCGTCCATTCGGAGCTATCGTAATCGTTTTGAGAAGGCTTTTGAAATTAACCTTAGAATAATTTTCTTAATAAAATAAAAACTGTTGAAAAGAAAAAAAAATAAATCCCAGCAAGGATCATTTAAGATATTTGATTGGGAAATAAGTGTCAAGCCCAAACCAAACCCTTTGTTTAAAATAAAAAGATTGGAAAAAGGTTGGTTAGGCCGATGTTTTTCGTATGTCTGAACTACAGGCAGCTTAATATGAAAACAATAAAATGCCCGTTACCGACGGATTACCCTTTGAATTAAATAAAAACGCCACACCAGCTTTTTTAACTTCAATATTAAACTTCCAGCAACGATTTCTGCAGGAGCTGCAGCGATAAGAATGAAGGAAATTATATACTGGAAAAGAACAACTGTCAAGAAAGAGAAGACCTCATGTGATGGAAATTTTTGTAATTGTGCTAAAAAGTTAAAGTTTAATCGGAGACAATTCAAAGACGACCAGCGAGGTGAAAAAGAAAATGGACGACAGTTATTTTAAACGATCATTAACACAAAGATATACTTGGAGATGCCAAGTCCTTACACTCAAAGGTATACTTCATAAGCTTCATGTTAAACTAATGTGGTTTTCCATTAGGATTTTCAAGTTTTGCTCCCAGATTTCATATTTTCCCTGCCCAATTGATCATAAAAAGAGATTTTTCATTTTTTGCATTTGTCGTGGTGCGTGATTTTTAAGTCAACTGTTTTTAAATCGTAATTTTTGTTTACAAAAATCTATTCTATTAATGTTGATATCTATTGCAGCGGCCAAATTCAAAGTTTTCTCTATTTTTCACAGACTTGTCATCTAAAAAAGTAACTTATAACGCACATTAAAGTTTGAGAAATGACAAATGTTTTGCTGTTGGTGTAAGTAGGTAGGTTTAAATCAACAAATCAAAATTGCTCTGACTTTGGAAAAAAGTGTTTTCTTTTGCGGCCAATGGGACATGAAATCTGACAGCTGATTTCGAGAGCAGATTTCTGTCCTGAATGGAAAACGACCTAAATAACAATTTCAATAAAAGTCAACTTTTCTCAATTGTACAGAAAACTGAAAGAAAATAGTACAAAACATTAAAATTAGTATCAAATGCAAGTATTAAAAATAATTTTTTTTTTTTAAGCAAAAAGAGGGTGCATTCATTAAATCTAAGTCATTGAAAGATATAAAATAAACTACTTAAAATATTAAGAATAGTACTAAAAATTTAGAAACGGTACATGCATTGTCAGGAAAGTCAAAGATTACTGAATTCAGTACAACAGTTAGAAGTTTCTCATCTATGACTTGTACCCTTTTTTTAGACTTTAAACCAGTGTTTGATACAGTCTGCAGGAGGGTCCTACTTTACAAAGTGGCAACTCTAATGTGGTATTCGATTGACCGCTCTCTCTTTTGTTTTGCTCTAGGTAACTTTTTATGTTCGTTTGGTACGAAAGAAAGCAATCTTTTTCAGATTTCAGAGCAATTTTGCGAATCCGAATTTTTTCTCAGAGTTGCTTCAGATTAACCAATACAAGTGCGTTTGAGTTTGACAACTAGTGGAGTTTGTTTACGTTTTCGTGAAAATTTTCAACAGCAAAGAAACGCATTGCGTCCGGTGGATATATTTTTGTTCATTATTGATGTACAATTGTTTAGAAATCAATCTGGGCGCAAATTGCGATTGGTTTAATAAAAAATATAACGAGTGAATGGAATGGATGCTTAAGAAAGTGTCAAAGGCTACATATATTCTAATCGCACGAATATCAACAAAAATAAGAGCAAGTGACGTTTTTTCTGTTGGACTAGACGCACGAAATCTGAAATCTCAGAGCGAATCTGAAGAAGCCCAATCGAATACCACATAAGTTATGCCGAATACACAATGTCGCGTTGACGCGCGCGTGCGTTGATAGATTATGTAGAAACAAAGCGTTCATATGCTGCCACACAAAATACAACCTCAGGCGTTGGATCGACTTTAGATCGTAAATATCGTAAAGTTCAACGCGACGCCTGAGTAGAACTACTTTCTACTCTCACGCGCGTTTGACAACTTTAGAATTTCGAATTGTTCGATTTGATGTCATGGGGTGTGCCGTTCTTAGTTGGAGTCGCACAGAACCACAAATGTTTATCACAAACAAGGTTTAAAAAGCAAAATGATGTTTTTTAAATTCAAATTAATTAATTTAGTGTGTGAAAATGACGAATGTCTTTTTATTGTGGAGCTAATACTTAATTCTTTAAATTTGCTTGGATAAAAAAAAACATTAATCATTGGTTTAGTATCTTTGTTAAGGTTGTTCTTTGCATTACTGTTATGAATGATTTTTTTTATCTATTTTGGGGAATCCTTATTTATTTCTTAGACATAAATTACAGCTACAAGAAAAAAGAGAGTAAACTTGAAATTTGAATTCTGCTCTCTATTTTTGTACATTGGTTTAAGCCAAACCGAACATTTAATCTGTCAACGCTCAACGCGCATTCGCTTCAAAGCAGCATTTCGTTTTACAAAGTTGTTGCTTGCTCGCTTTGGCATTTAAAATCGTAAAGTTTTGATAAAGCTTGTCAAAGCGCCCCGACGCACGCACGCGTTCAACGCGACATTGTGAATTCGGCATAAGACGAAGGATGCGAAATTATATACAGACATCACTTTTCACCTCTTTCTATACCTATTCATATAAAATGCTACAACGTTCGTACATTCATCTATATGTACTATAGGAGAACGCATTAGGGTAGTGCTTTGATGGGATCATACTTCTTTAGTACGCCGGTTAGTATTTTGATTTAAATTGTTTATATATTCTTTCGATAGATACACATCATTTATTTTAAACTGGCCACTGTTGCTCCTCTGAATCTACCACATTTTTCAAGTTCTGAAGTGACAACACAGATCGGAAACCTCTTACAGGGTTACAACTTTATGGCTCCACTCAACCAATATGGAACTATAAGCGCTACTCTTGATTAATCCTCCAAAATCCGTCCGCAGGAATGCGGCCATATACTCGTAGTTGTACTTAATTTCCAGGAGGGATACTCGGGAACGACCAGACTCCAGTGAGTAAATGCCATTTAGCCCTAATGAAGGATATACACTTGCGCTTTCATGTATACCGCCTGTAATTCAGTTTATTTCACCCAATCGTGCACATATTTCTCATTTAATTAACTGTAGATAATTAGTCCTTTCCAATCCTCGTTGAAACGATTTTCTAGTTTCAAATCAAAGACAACACCCTCGGTCGTCGTACATTGACCTCGCATACTGATGCACATTTATCATCCAAACGATTCGAGAGTAAACGAACAAGACAAACCACACCAAAACATACGGCGATCCTGAAACTGAAATTATTTATTAGATTGAGATCCTCGCGGGAGCAGGTGGTGCCTGAATGCAACCACTTTCCAGCTTTCGAAGGGCCACCACACCATCCAACTACACACAACAACAAAAAATCTGACCAAGGGCACGTGCTGCTGCGCTATTGCTATACTAGTATCCAAGACCGAGATCATGCAGCCGAAGAGGAATAAAAAGTATGATGAGTGTACAAAAAAAAAAAACCGACTCCTTTGTGCATTAGGGGAAGCCAATATACGAAGGGTAGGCCTCAACAAATTGGAGTTATTGCTGCAGCAGCGGGCAGCAGCAATGTTGCATCTGCATTCGATTATCATCCGTTTCACCAGCAGATCTCTTGGGATAAAAACGTGAGTCAAACATCAGCGCACGAGCCAAGCCATGTCTGTAATTATGCAGCGCGGCTGTGGTGGCGGCGCAACTCGCGGTTGTCCGTTTTGGGGCTCGGCTCAACGTCTGGTGATCATTAATTCGTTACCTTTACCTACCCTCACAACTTTTCACTGACCACCATGGCTATATTGCGACGCGAGACCGATGCGACGCTCCTTGTTTTTTTTTTTTTTTTTTTTTTCCAACGAAGTACCACAACGCGTTTAACAACCCCTCGAAGCAAGTGAGTGCAGAGGTTCCTTAAAACCAGCAGTGGAGGTGATGCTTCGGTTTTTGTTGTTTTGAGATCGTCACAAATACCGCAAGCTGGCAGATGATCTCTGTTCGATTCTTTTGTTGCCTCAGGCGGTTTGTCTTATCTTGTGTCGCTGCTTGTTGGATTATATAATTTTGTTGCATTCTCAGTTTGGTAAAGCTAGATTCGGTCATCTCAAATTATGAACATGTGTATCCAGGACGTTAAGCCAACGCGTATTGAGTATAACTCCGGTTAGAAAATATGCACACAAGATGAGCTACAAATCGCCTATCCTAATTGTTTGGTAACTCTGGCGAGGCGATTCGATTCAACAATTCGCTGCCACTGCTGCTGCTGCTGTTCGTCACTCTGAATACTAATTCTTCTTGCGATTCACTAGACGTGGGTAATGATGCTTCTGATGCGTCCGCATTATAGATCAAACGCACAATTTCCCCACAAATGAACCTAAATTACGCAAAATTTGCATCGACATTCACTTGGGTACGCGTGCGGCTTTCAGCTCCAAAATCTACATATATCTTGTTTTGAAATCCAGGAGTTGCGTGCGCGCACTTGAGACTGTGAGCTGAGACACATACGCCGTATATTTGAGCTCTTGTGCATTTGGAAAGCGCCAGAGTTGGGCATCTAACTAAATTGTACTAGATGCGTATACGTGTAGTGCGTGCACAAGTGCGGTACAAGTACCTGGTATATGAGTTTTTGGCAATTGGAATGCGTTTTCATTCAATTGAGACGAGATTCAGACTAAAATCTGGAGCAGCGATGTAATTAAAGTTGAAAGTGTTCCTTTTTGGGTGGTGAATAGGCAGTACCACTCGCCAAAGGGCAACTGCGATCTGCCAACAGAGCTACCGCGTAGCCCAAAAACTTAAAAAAATGTCAAAGCGACCAGCAAAGTATGGACGTTGTTTATTGTTAACATCATGTTTGTTGATAATTAATAGCTGTAATATAACAGAGGCTAGGTAGATAAATTCCCTACCTATTTTAGTACGATAAATAATGTCCCAAACACGACGGAAAGTGTTTTGGACATTATTTGTAGGCTTTGCCTAGGAGCTAGTACCCAAGTAACAATTTGACTTCGGTAAGGCGCTATCGAAGGTATTTCACCTCCCGCAATATTAACTGCATAAGGTCTAAAGGAAACGCATTTGGCGCACTTTAATGCAAGTATTTACTTATTTAAGACTTCCTGAACAGCTTGGATAGACCTTACCGAAACTTTATGGAAGCTTTATAGAGGCTCCAAAATGAACAAGAAAAAAATTATTTTTTTTTATTACACTTTTCAATTTTCCATTTTCTTATTTTTTTATTTTTTTTTTATCTTCTCGATAAACATTTTTAAAGACTTTTTGCAATTTTCATGGAGTTTAACATTTACGTACTCGTTATAATTTACATTTTACTTACATGCGCCGCACTGAGAATCGAACTTGGGTCCTGTGCGTAGTAGTCCAATACACTACCCCCTAGGCTAATTCGTCATAATGCTGTAGTAGTGCTAAATCTGAACTACTTGGTACATTTTAGAGTTTGGTTATGATTTGCAATAAACTTGCAGCTTACTCGACCGAAGTAAAGCAAGACATTTAGTGTTACCCTTATTTATTCATGGGCGAAAAGTGTTTATTTAAAATCACATTACTGACATATTTTTCAATGTGCTAGAAGTATTTTATGTCTTGTAATTTTTCCCCGATTCATTAATTATGGTTTCTTTAGACAGCTTTGATTCATTTCATATGAAATTAATTTTTACCTCTATAAAGCCTCCATATGTAAGTTAGGAGGAAGTACGAGTAAGTGCTTCTGTACAGCTACCAATCGCAAGCGGTTGACTGCATGACAGTTCATTGCTTCTATAATGCCTTCGGTCAGAAGCTCTAAAGAAATTCACTTTCCACACATCTCCAGACACATTTTCAGATGTCTAATAGAGATCTTATCGAAGCTTAATTCCATAACCCTCTATAAAGCCTATGTATATGCTTCGTAAAGGACTTACTGAAGGTGTTATCGAAACAATTGCCTCGAAATGGATGAACTTCGGTTAACAAAGACTATAGACGCTCTATCGAAGCTGTTACCTACAGAAATTACAAATTTGAACCTTACCGAAGTCAAATTGTTACTTGGGTATCTTTGTATATATATTCGTATAGTAGCGCCAATCCAGTAGTACCAGTATCCTAATAGGTGTCGCTACTCGTACCAAATCAAGAATTAAATTACTGAGAACTTTGAGCCTCTGATAATTTTATTCCTTATAAAAAAACTTTCGTTGAGATTTTTTTTCCTTCAGTCATTCGATAATTTTTCGTCGTTCGGTTTCGGTTTTTGTTTATTATAAATCTCCAGCATTATACAAACATATGCTTGACCCTAACTTCTACTTGCCGAGCATCAGGGGCTCTACTATGAAACTCGATTCTACTATTGATTCTATTCGAAAGATATTTGCGATTCTACTTTCAAATGGTACTCTCTATGAAAGTAGAATCGAATGCCGGTAAAGCCAAACTATTTGCCACAAAATTTGCGATTTTCGAACGATTCTCGCATTATGTTTGACATAACCCAAACGAGTATCGCATTATAATTGACATATTCCAAAAAAATTATCGTGAAACAATTAAATAATAATAAATAAACATAAAACATGGACTGTGTTGCAATAAGGTTGGAGTCTGAAGGAAATCCGGAACAAATTCAACAAGTTGAACGAGGGCGGATTAGAGATAAATCTAACATAATGGAGCTTGGCAAGAAAAAGTTTTTCATTTTTATTTTATTTTATTTATTTAAGAAAGAAATGCATATTCACATTAAGACATGTTGTCTTATAATCTAGTGATAAGCTACAATTAAACAAAATGAGAGCTAGGGTTTACAATTATTTTTACAAAAAATTAATTCCAGGAAAAAAAAAAAAAAAATAGTAAACAAAGATGCAAAAGCATACTAGTATTAAAGTTACGCAGAAAAAAAAAGTCTAAGTTTGTTCTTCAATCTCGCAAAGTCGTCCTCTTCTCTTATAGAGCGCGGTAAAGAATTCCAAAGGCGGACTGAGTACACAAAAAATTGGCGTTCGGATGTAAGGGAGGCATGACGCGGGTTAATTAGGATCCGCGACCTTTGCGATGATGCATTAGTAAACATTTCATATAGATATTGCGGTTGATGGTTTAGGAGGATGTTTGAAAGCAAAGTTAGGGCACGATACTTAAGGAAATTTTCAAAGGTCATGTTGAGCAGTCGTTTAGAAAAATTTGATATATGGTCGTATCTACGTAGCCCAAAAATATAGCGTATTATACTATTAAATGCCACATTGAGCCTTATTTTGCTTACGGAGTCACAAAAAGAGTATATTTCGCAACCATAGATTAGAGTAGGTATGACAAGAGTTTTCGCCAGTATCGTACGCACTCTAATGGGGGTAAAGGACTTTGTTGCCCCGAGAGTTGAAAGAATACCATATGTTCTACCCACTACTGTATTTATATGGTTGTTCCAGGTTAATGTGCGGTTAAACACCATGCCGAGATTTTTGGCGGTTTCGACATATGTTACCGGGGTATTATGAAGGATTACAGGAGGAAAGTACGAGAGGTCAACTTTTTTTTTTGAAATCACTATAGACTTAGATTTGAGCGGGTTTAATAAGAGACCATTATTCTGGGACCAACAAGCGATGTCTTCGAGGTCTTCGTTAACACTGCTTTAATTTTTAATCCAAAAATAAAATAAACTAAAATAACTTTTGAAAGATCCCTTTATGTAATTGTTGAACAATATTTCAACAGAACTAAGTATTCGCAAAAAACAAACTTTTGTTCCCAACATTAAAAAGGCTGTTTTAAATACGCATTGGGCAAATCTGGATGCCGGGTCATATATTGCACCTTTTCAAACTGTGACACTGATGTGTTTGGACTTTTAGATGATTCCCTGGGACAAAAAACAAACAAACATTATACATATAACTATGTTTATGAAATTTTCATGAATAATTAATTTATAAAATTTATTTACTTACATTCTGAGAAAAAAAACTTCTTAAATCAACCTTCTCCGCAAGCACATT
The DNA here is from genome assembly GCA_951230905.1 of Cheilosia variabilis. Lineage (NCBI taxonomy): Eukaryota > Metazoa > Arthropoda > Insecta > Diptera > Syrphidae > Cheilosia > Cheilosia variabilis. Next base: position 41,436,804 of record OX579677.1, on the reverse strand, counting down.
TGATGTAGAATGATTATTTGCGAATTCGAACGAATTTGACATTAACTTTCGGTAAAGGAAGTACCAAATTTGTACCAAGAAAACAAAAAAAGAGTTGGCAGTACTAGAGCTGTTCGAATTTCGCTTTCATAACTTACTTATAGAATTACAGAGTTGCGGTTTTGCGAATTCGAACAGTTTCACTTTAGAATCGAGTTTCATAGTAGGGCCCCTGGACAATTCAACGTAGGCATTCTGAAAAATTTAACTACTGGTAAACAAGTGTCTGATCTTCTCTCACTTAGGTGTGAAAGCTTCTCTGACTTGGACAAAAAATGTGTTGTATTATTCGACGAAATGAAAATTACCCCGCAGCTGGAGTGTCACCTAGGCGATGATCACATATACGGATTTAATGACTTTGGTGAACTTGGTAGAGTGAATAAAGTTAATACGCATGCATTGGTGTTTACATTACGGGGACTAAATTCTAATTGGACTAAGACTATATCAGCTTATATTGGCGCGGCAAAAGGTGAACAAATTGCAGAATTAGTTAAAATTAGCAACAACAGAAAAGCATATAGCTTATTGGTTCGGAAATGCATCCTTTTACGCTAATTAATGAGCGGATTAATCGTTTTTACTATACGATGTTAAACACCTATTTAAAAGCGTCAGGAATACACTGCTTGAGGCTCATATAAAAATATATTAAGTGCATTATTTAAAGCAGAAGCATATCAAATATTTCAGTGTTTTCATAAATTAAAAGATTGTCATCTTGCCCCTAATCCGTTCCAAAAATTAAGTGTTAAGCTAGCAACGAACATTTTTAGTGGAAATGTTTCAACGAGCATTTATGCAGAAATTCTACTTAATTGTTTTGAAAAAAATAGGGATGCAGCTACTTCAACAGCAGATTTTATTTCAAGAATGAATTGCTTTTTTTGACAATTTAAATAGCATTTCTCTGTATTCGTCAAATCCAAATAGATCTCTGTTTAGTATTAATCTTCCGTCATTTAATTTATTTTGCTATGATATTGTTAGTATTTATATTCATTAATGTTTTTCTTTTGTATTTAAAATGTATTTCTTGATTAATTTAATTTACGTTCCACACTTTGTCGAGCATAAACAATTTACCCTAAATTTTGTTGTTGATGTTTAAATACTCAAAAATTGTTAGTCTCTAGCTGTTAATTTTCTCTATTTGTCTATTCCGCTACTTTGTTCATCAATTGCATAATATGTCAAATTTCTTCCTTCTTGTTCGGACCACCACACTGGTAACATCAAACTATCAATAAAAAAATTTAGCAAGACCTTAAAAGTTCCAAGAAAAAACAAGAAAACGTTCATGCAACAACATCAAGCCCTACATGGAAGGATCTAACGACATAGACTTATAATTGCTTAGAAAAAAATTGTATGAATATTGTATGTTTTAACAAAAAATGAGAGTATTAAAATTAATTTAAACATGTATTAAAAACAAATTGTGTAAATATTGCACTTATGTTAAACAAAAACGGCCACTGCCGAAAGATGTGGGCTAGATAATTAAAAAAAATTATCACCTACACAATAGGATCCATTAAGATAAGAAGCCGCAGTGCCAGAGCCCTCGAAGGCTCTCCCCTTCATACTCTACCTACCTATACAAAAGCTGAAACTGCATTGCTATGTTGACGGATCTAGACATTTGGTAACAAATCTTAGATAGTGATCGGCGAGGAAAAATGAATTATGGCAACCAGTCCAAAATACAAATAAAATAAAATACCTATTTTAGTATGATAAAAAATAATAATAAATAAATAAAACACGACGGAAAGTAGGCTTTGCCCAGTAGCTAGTATATATTGACAGCGTCGTCATTTTACTCTGTCGGGAGTGTCCTTGAGGCCGATTGTTACACAAGGCATTGCCCAAGTAGCCTTTAAGCCGCCCAGACGTTCGTAAAAATGCCAACAGTTTGCTGGGAATTTCAATTTTTATGTTTATAAAAGCTCATGCGACACTTTTAGAAAGGCTTACCTACCACTACGAACAAAAATTGTTAATGACCAGCAAAGGCCAAGGCTGCCGCTTATTTTAAATCCAGATCAAAACAAGAGCTGCTGCGCATGTCTGCATAAACCTCAAAGTAACGTTTTTGTTTTACATGGAAAACCGGACTACGGGCCCAGCTCATCATAAGCACCAAGCTGTAACCCGAATGCGTGCATATAACCAACGATTCAATCACCCTTTTCGAAAGAAGATTAGACACTTCCACCAAATAAAGTGTGCACTCCTCTCGTTAACGGGAAAAACCTATCAAAAGGCAAATAATCAAACACCATCATGACCATCGACACGTAAAGACCAAAAGCACGATAATCACCATGGAAATATAGCTTTTTCCAAAACAGACACACAATTATTATTTCAATCATTTCGTACCGCCACCCCCGTGCGGGCTATTAACACTTTAGCAGCGCAGTTTGCCTCATTATCGAGCGAAACTCTTGTGCTCACGAACGAAGCAGCCCACACGTAGGTACACCTATACACCCACCATCAATTACAGGACCATGATGTTTTATGAGATGCGCCAGACAAACAAACGGTCGCACTGAAGATTCTGCCACACCCTCGAAAGGTGTTTTTACAATGAAAAGGGCTTGAATTACACATCCCCTGTGTTCACGTGTGTACCATATCCTAAGGAGTATAAGGACTCTCGGTCGCAGTGGTGTATTAGATCCAGGGCGTATTTCCAGATGAGATAGTCATTTCTCCGCTAGTTAAAACCTTCGGAAAGGATTTCGCGGCGTAAAGTTGACCTGCACCCCAAAGGAAAAAAAAAACGCTCTCAACAAAACTGGGTGCGTGCTGAAATGAAATTTCACCCTCCATTAGGGGAGAGAGCATATTGTATCCGCGTGTGTGTCATTTCTGCTAAGGCGAGATGATAATCAAACAAGCATCGCATTTATATAAAGGTGCGGTCCCTGCGCAGCTCGCAGAAGGTACAATTACCCCCACACGAAAGGTATACAAGGACGCGCGTTCTGCGTTTGCTTGATCGATGGATATGGATGTTGTAGTCTAGGATGTTTGCATTACAAACGGTTTTCTCTATCACTCCCTGTCTCTCTTTCCCATTGAGGGCCAACAAAATGTAGCATTACAGATACTTGTTGTTTTTCGTTTTCGATGATGAAATATAATTTACCACTAAAAGCTGTAAATCCATTGAAAAACCACCCGAAGGATGATGATTCATGGAATGTTACTTTTTAAGCCCGCTATCTCCGGCGGTGACACTTGATAGTGCGGCCGTATATTTACCAATAAGGCGTAGCTATGTATTGGAAATCTTGTCCGAATACCAAACCGTGCAAATAGCACCCATAAAACCTATAAGCGTTTGAAGAAATCCACTCTTCTCGAAATCTTATCTCGACAGAGATACAAACATCGCAAATAGCAGCAGGTTAGCTTAAATGATATCATTCTATAAATACACGTAAGGCTAAGCAAACCGATCGCGTAATTGTGAAGATAACGTTAGCGCGTCTATGATTGAAGAGTAAACTGCCGGGGCTTGAACAAAGATCGCTCATTGTGCAATGGCCAACATGAACGGCAATGTTATCGATACTTTTCGAGAATAGGAGATATTCTTCTCGGTGTGTCTGTGTGTGATTTATAGTAATCAATCTACTTTTTTTATGACTAAGGCTAAAGATATTGGTAAATCAATTTGAAAAAACAAACTTTTCTTAGAAATAAGACAGTAAGGTGGATTGTTGGGGAAGATAATTCACTTTTTTGCTTCGGTATAAAAAAATAAATAAATAAACAGCACTAAATTCGGAACATTTTTGTGGGACTTGAAAGATTTTAGGACCGGTATTCAGTGCGTACGTACACGTACAGGTGACCAGTGGCGCTATCGGTGGCAGATGGCGACACTAATCTTAACTATTCTTACGCCAATCGCGTGTCATCGAGCTGCGGGTCTTTAAATGTGATAACTGCCAGAATTTTTCAATTCTTTTGCCACCTTAGTTACTTTCTTGAGGCTTATTTCTCAATAACTATGCTTATCGGAAGAAGTAGGCTCATCGTACGTTTGGGAAGCTTCACAAAGTACCGGAAACTTATTAACACCATTTGGAACCAGACTGAAAAACAAACAAGTAAAAGTGTTATCCTCGGCTTTGCCGATGCTTTGATACACTCCACCGCATACAAGTGATTGATTTTGTATGGGAAGCACCAGAACTACGTAACCGACATAGCCCATTTTAAATACCAACTTGACGACAATAAAAATAAGTCCTCTCACAAAATTTCACTTGCCTAGGTAGATTCTTTTCGACGCTATCGTGTTTTCAACATGTGTTTTCGTATATTGGTTTTGTATGGGAGGTACCAGCACTACTTGACCGACATAGCCCATTTTAAATACCAACCTAACGACGATAAAAAGAAGTCCTTTCATCAAACTTCGTTCGTTTAGGTTGATTCCTTTGGACGCTATCGTGTTTTCAACAGACAGACAGACGGACAGACAGACAGACAGACAGACAGAAAGACAGAAAGACAGACGGACATGGCTAAATCGATTCAGAATGTGATCTTGATTCAGAATATATATACTTTATGAGGTCTCCGGTGACTCCTTCTTGGTGTTACAAATGTAATGACAAATTGAATATACCTTCCTGTGGAGGATATAAAAATATTATTTGGTTAAGACTTGTACGCAGCTGTTCCGGAACTAAAAATCCCATACAAAAATGACGCAACGAAATCATGTACGAAAAATTTCGCTCTCCTTTCCGTTTTGCAGTACGCGGCTGCTGCGAAATTATGGCGGAAATGTGGGTAATTGTAGTAGATTACTTGGTACAATTTTCCACTCTCTTTTCGCACACGTTTATTGTCCGGGACCGGGACATTATTTGCTTGCGAAAATTTTACATTTTTACCCTGCAGTGTTACCAGCTTTTATAAGAGGTATGGAGCCAAATTTTAAAAATTTTTCAATGTTAAAAATGTTGAAAAAATGAACGCCTATGGAAACAAGTGCTTATATTCAATTATTTCGAAATGGGTTTGTATAAATGTGTGAAAATCAATTGAAATGGACTTCCAGTGCAAGTGAAAACATTTTTTTTTTGCGGCGAACTCAATATAAACAAGAATCACTAAAATTCGGATTTAATGGTCACATTCAAGAATCTAGTTATCTTAACTCGACTAGATTGGTCTGGATGAGATGTAACCTGAACGCAAAAACTAGATTGGTCGGGAACGTCACTTTTTCTACGTCAGCCACATACGAAAACTGTCAACTTAGTACCTACTCTACTCAGTCACTAATTTTTGGACCAGATTAGTCGGCTACCCCTCCATAAACGTCAACTGAAACATCTGCTCTCACGACCGATTTCCCCCAATCCAAACCGAGATACATCTAGTGAGAGAGCAATCAGACTTACTTAACTAGATATTTGAAGTCCCCAATGTTAGATTTGGCAGCAGAAATCTGAAATCTCAGATCAAAATCTGAAAAGCCAAATCGAAAACGACATTAGTTACACGAAATGAGTACGTTCGCAATAGAAGTGTGTATTTAATAAATTCCTAAGGAACCTAAAAATCGACTGACTTTAAAGTGAACACCGTAAATTAGGATAAATCTCAAATGAGAATTTTAAGGAGTGTAAAGTTCGAGTAGCCAAAACTGGTATAAAAAGCCAGTGCTGGTAACACTGCTACTTTGGTATCAGCTGATTTTCGCAGACGTTTCGCTGTCCATTTGGAGACCACCGGAAAATTTCGTTCCGGAAGAGCTGCGTACCAGGCTTTAGCAAACAAAATTATTTAAAGGAATAAATTTTGCCCTAATCGTACATTATGATGCCCGAAAAAGTTGTATATATCTACTGGAGTTCAGAGAATTTGTAGTGAGCTAATCGAGCCACCTATCTCAAATTAAAACAACTGCGTTCTTTTGTTTTCTGGGATTTCGCAAAAAAAAAGTGTTAGTAACCTTTTCGATTCGGGTCAAACGTTTCCAATGCCTTTCGATGGATATGAGGAACTTAGATGCCCACCACTGGCTGAGCTTTCCAAGGCAGCGGAAGATAAGCCCTTTGATATCAAAAAGGATTTAGACAAGGTGATGCGCTGTCATGTGACTTTTTCGACATCATAGTTGAGAAAATGGTGCGAAACTCGCAAGCCAATACCTGACACACAATTTTCAAAGTCTGTCCAACAACTAGCATACCAATAGCCTTACCAACTTTAGTGTTGGCAGCTAACGCAAAGACTCCGCAGTCCGCACTTACCAAAATCCTTTTACCGATAAACAAATATTATTGCCAGAATATCGCTGACAGCAGGGCTAAATGTGAATGTTGAGAAACCATGTCGACAAACACTTAGGAGATTAACTTAAGGACCCTCGTTATCCCAGTCTTTTTTTTATGGGGCAGAGGCATGGACGTAAGGCGTATGAAGATCTCCTTGGTCGCTTCGAGTGATTTACGTTCCTGTTTTTTTGGAGGAGGAGATGTAACACCAAATTCTACGAGCTTTACAGCGACATCGACCTGGAACAGTTCGCACCAGCCGTCTATGAGACATAGCTGGGACATGTAGAACCAATGGACACCAACTCTTCGGTCCGAAGAGCCTTCAATCTCAACTCGGGGGACGAGCTAGTACAGGAAGACCTCGCCTTACAAAACTTTTCCAAAAATTCGATGTGAGCTGCAAGGATTCAAATTCATGACTTGACTTAACCCGGCAATAGTCAGAATTATGTCTTTCATATATGTAGCTACACCCACAAAAGCGAACCTTGTTGGACTATCTCTATGATGTTTAGAAATTGCTTCTACATATAGTGCTACTATTTCTTTCCAACAAAATTTCTATCAAATTTCAAGAAATACTAATAATCGAACAATGGCCATGTCCAACCACATTTTCGCGCCTAAAATGATAGTCCTTTTAATTTCAACGGATGAATGCCTGCCCTAATTGTAAGTGTTGTTGGACAAATAAAAAATAAATAGAAAAAATAACACACAATTGACCATATACGATATACCACACATTTAGCACAAACCCTTCAAGAAAATTAAAATACCATCAGGCAGATACTCCTTCGCTGAGTTCCTTTGCACGTACCATCATTTCTTTTATGCACATAATACGAGGCCAGACCCAGAGTGCCAGATGACAAATTTACTGAACCGTTAAGAACACATACCCTATTCGGAAGTCATCATTAACATCAATCCACTCCACTGAAGATAGTTAAGGTAAGAAACGTGTTTTATACCTTTTTCTTAGCCCACATCATCTCGAGGAAACGAATTAAAAAAATAGAAACAAAACTCCATTACGAGATGCACCGGCACAGCCTGGAATCAACTGAATCGCTCAACCGAATTCATGAGATACACAGGGGGCACCGGCACCGCCACTGTATATACCGGCATGCGATATTGAACCAAGAGTCAATTGTGAAACAATGAACGCGCATCTCAACGGTCAAACAACACAGACTGCCACTTGCTCTGATGACAACAAGAAAGCCAAAAGGGAAACCCTGACAGATAAAGACGACACAAAAAAAACCGCTCTTCATAGGGGAGGTGGAAGGAATTGTAACAAATGTCATGTGGGCACGTGTTCCTTCAAGCGAAGTATATTCGGTTTGCGTTTGCGCGCCAACAATCAAGAGAAGATGATGCGCGTCTGTTGCTTGTTGCACTGTCTTCTTCTCCTGGTGCATCCAACTGGAGAGGGTTCACCTTCACCCTTGCGTACACGTACTTTTTTATTTCTCACAAAAAATAATGTAACGACATCATGAGCTTATACAGATGTTATGATCAGCGGTTGTGAAGATTATCAAATTGTACATTTAGGCCGTCCGGACAAACGCATTTGACGTTTCGGGGAGGTAATTGGTTCACGTAGGTACATATTTGAAAGTTAAGTGGAAGGTATTGTATGTAGCGAATGATGGGCAGAACGACCCCGTTGGATCAGTAGGTTTAAAGTTCCAAAGAAAATGTAATAGTTTCGAAAATAAAATCACGGCAATGAAGTGCTAACTCTTTATAATTTAAGCCAAATTGCAAACCTTTGAACATATTCATCATGAGCACATGGTCAAGTGCAACTTCCTTAATACTTCCTTAATAAATATTTGTATGCATTTAAATTTAATTAAAGCCTTGAAAATAAAATAAAATCTCCTATTTTGAGAACAATAGAGTATTTCGCGAAGCTCATCATTTTGCAGGTGGGATATCTTTTTGTTCAAACGTCAAAAAACTTGTAGAATAACAAAGCTTATTTATAATGACCAGAGTAGTGTTTTTTTTAAATATTGTTAAAAAAATTCCCATTACTTTAACTTCGTAGTTGTTACCAAATACTTTTATAAAACATAAATTTTCAATTCAACAATGCTTTTATCTTGGTTTTTGAACTTTATTATAACCTTTCCAGTATTTTTGTTAACACAATTGTACTAGATGTCTACAACCATATAAAATCTGTTCTGTTTTCCTACAAGTTTTTTAGATGTCACTTGGGTTTTTCTCCTTCTTATTTGACACTGACGTGACTGACAAAGGTACTTATAAATAATTAGCTAGGCAGTTGAAAAGGTCAAAAACTACGTAAAAGAAAAGTGTAGCAAAAATCGATATTACGTAGTATATGCAAATGTAGTAGATCTGCTGCAGATTCGTATTTTATCGTGTGAACGAATTTGTGCACGACGCATGCAGGAAATTTGTGTTCACATTTATGCACACAACACTAGTTGAAGAAATTTTTAAACAATAATCCGGCACATGATCGTTGGACACTACAGGTCATAAACTAAGTATTAAATAGACCGTCAGCTCCCGCGCACCTACCTGATTCCCCCCGCAAATTTTTAAAATAAAATGCTCTCTTAAATTTCCTATCTATTCTAGTTAATACTTAGTTTATGCTGCAGTGGCGCAGGAATTTCGTTCATTTTAAAACGTAACCATAGGTACAAAAATGCCTCCAGAGGTAAAATTGTAAGCTAGACAAACAAAGCTAGTTCTTAGCGAGCTTTTTATTCCGCTCTGTACAAAAGGTCTCTACAAAATTAACAAATAGCGAATGATCCCAAAATATACAATTTGCTGTGACAAATCAAAAGAAAAATAAAAACTCCACGACACAAATTCAAATCCAAACAGTGGTGACATATAATATATATGTAGTAAAGTGTGACAGATTTTTGACTTTATCGGCCATATTATTCACTCTGGGTGTAAATCAGGTATAAATTAATTTTACACCCCACCATTTAATCCGTGTTTTTTTAGCCCAACAATTTAAATCCATATCCATAATATTCATTCGAAACATAATTTAAACCCGCTGGAATAAGAATGGATTTAAACGTGGATTTAAAACAGTTTAAGCCGATTTTAACCCGTCTTGAACCTATATAGTGTCAAATTTGACAAAAAATGACATTTGTTCATTGTTGTTTGTCACTTGGAAATATATTTTATTTGTTATGTGACGTTCATTACCATCCAATACCTGTCAAATCATGTAGCCTCCGAAATATATTCAGCCGGAAATATTTCGAAAAATCCACGACGCAAGCCCGCTTGTGCATTCAATATATTCGACGACGAGGAACACGTTGATTTACCATCAGCTATTTCATCAGCTCTTCGACGAATTCGTCTGACGAAGACATCAACATTTTATCCATTTCACGAATGAAATCCTGTTTTTAGCTTCTAGCTATTTCTTATTTTCTATTCCATTTTTCTACTTCTCGAAGAAATGTCAATATTATGAAATTGAGTTTTGACCCGAGTCAAAGTAGATACTTAAATGGTCTTAAATTCAATCGGATTAAACGCCGTCAAGTTGAATAAACTGGGCTTGTGTTCACTTTTAACGACTTTTAACGATTTTATGGACTGGTTTTAATTTTTGGGTTAAACTCACTTAAATCCGGGTGTAAACTTTAACGTCAGAATTTTTTTTGTTGCAGGGAAGAGGAGCCGATCCCAATCCGGCAACACTGGGTTACACCTCCTTAAAGTCAAGTGAAAAAGCTGTTAATGTGACAGATTTAGACCATTAAAAACTGAGAAACATAAAGTCAGCCAGCTGTCAGAAGTCAGACTTACTTAACTAGATACGCGAACATGTCCACACTCGCTTCATAAATGCCATCAATCTATTTTTAATTAGCTGTGCTATAGGCGTTTTTTCATTTCGTTAAACGATGCCCTGTCCAGAATGAGCACATATTTAGCAAGTTCGAGAGAACCAGCGGCGAAAGTGCGTAGGTAGTAGGTAAGGCATTCTTCATTTCAATATTCACTTCATATGTGATTTATATTAACACCAGTCGCAGTCGTATAAAACAAACATCCATCAATCCATTCTCAATTTTCATCAATTCATGTAAAATAGCTCTTCATCAAATAAATAAATTATCTGATTTTTCGTATGAGTAACAGATTCGCAATATACATATATCATAGATAGATCTTTTCATATGAGTTTGAATATGATTAATTAAATCTATTGACAGATCTAGCGTTTCTTGGTTTCGTTTTTCATTTAGCTATGACTCTGTCTGTGAGCATTTAAAAGAAAAAATATCGTTTCTGTTAGAGCTACGAATCTAGGTACGGAATTTCCATAATTATGTCTTCTCAAATAAAATAGCCGCAGTTTACGAGTGTCAAAAAGTGATTGGGAGTACAACGAGTGCATTCAGACCAAAGAAATGTCATTACCGTGTTAAAGGGCTCAGCCCATAGAATCCGTCGCATCCGTTACGTCGACGGATCCGTCAATATTGACGGATTCGACGGAATGAGCAGTCCCATAGAATCCGTCGCATACGGTGACAGCCAGTGGTATAAGTACTCTGTTCCAATATTTCCCACGAAACGTAATAATATTTCCCTATTCACCGTACTCAAATTCCCTTTTAAATAATTACTTTAAAAAGTAAAATTTAAATTTTACGGAAATACAATAACATGAAATTATCTTTCTTAAAAAAATCGCAGTTTGTTAATAGTTATAAATGATTACCTTTTTGTACTACAAAATTTTGATAAAAGACAATCTTGCTAAAATTTGATTTACATAAGCTCTTTTTATGTACAATCAGTGTGTTAATAGTCGTGGTGAAATGCAGATATCAATTTTGATGAAATTTCAAAATTTAGTATTTTTTGCAGCTTTTTATTTTTTCCCATGGAAGGCTTTTCAGAAGTCGAAATTCCCACAAAAAGGAAGAAATTCCAACATATAAGAATACTGTCGACAGCCAACAACAATTTCTCTCATGCTCTCAATATTTCCACCAATGAAAGTGCTGCCTCTCTCGCTGTGGCAACTTTCAACGGATGCGACGGACAGAAAAGTAGAAAGTAAACCTACTTTATCCGTCGCATCCGGCACGTGCCCTGCTTATGGCCATGGGTCACCTTCCATAGGCTACTGTGTATTCTATAAACTCGTCAGGGCCCTTAAGTGAACTTAAATTTTGTTCGTACAACTAGATGCCTACAACCATTGACTTATTATTATATGGACTGCTAGTAGACAACTTCGCGTTGGTTCCAACATAAGCGCTAGCTCTCGTGGTTCGGAGCGGAATTTTAAACTCACATCTGACGTTTCCATTTCGTTGCCGATAGTTTTGCATAAGACTGCGTTATTGCGATTAATTGAATAAAGATTTAAAAAATTTTAAAACTGTCCAGAAAACTGTGTCTTTGTATGATTTACAAAATAAATTAGGGTGCGATAAGATTTGTAGCCTGATATTATTATAAGTACTTTGAGAAATATAGATGTAAGAAATTTATATGATGAATTAAATTCTCATGTACTTGAATGGGATATCCTTGACAATCATAAGTATTTATTGATCAGAAATGTGATTGAAATATACGCTAAAGTGTTATTACATCATATTTCTAAAATTAATAATGAAAAACAACATAAAAAACTAATTCGCAATAAATATACGAAAATTGTGCAATTTATGGGACAATGAAAAAAGATTTTTTATTCAAATTTTGTTGGTTTCATCTATTATTAATTATTTAAACTATAGCACAATTTCGAGATGACATCTACAATTTGAATTTCAACCGTTTCATTTGGCAAATCCACTCACGCCCAATAGGTGGCTCTAGCTTTGTATGGAGGAATCCAAGATGGTTGTCATTTTGTTTCACTTATTTTTCGCATAGAACCACGAGCGCTAGTTATGTTGGCGTCATTTTCTGGGCAGAGATTGTATGGAAGTGACATTTCACTAGCAGTCCATATATTTATAATAAGTCAATGCCTACAACTTACCTCAAATTTCTATGCTCGCCAATTTAGTGGTAGATGGGTCAAAAAGATGAAACACCTGTCTGTTAATGTTTATGTGATTCGCATTTTTATGCAAAACCTACATCGGTATAAAATTGTTTTGACTCAAGACCTTAAGCCACAAGTCAGACCTTTTCGTATAAATACGTTTTATTCGCAAATCACTTTCAGGCAGCCCATTTCTGCTCCGTTTATAAGGAAATGTCTCCCTAATGTAAATGACCTTCAATACAAGCAGTCTCCGAAAAGCTGATGGAATACGCTGAGAGCAACAACATATTATCGATATATCAATCGGGATTTAGAAAAAATTACTTGTGTGAAACAGCATTAAATAATGTTGTAAATGAATGGAAAAAGGAGGATAAAAACGATGGCACTACTCTTAGACTTTAAGCGGGCTTTTGAATCAATTGATAGGGGAATTATTTTAAGAAAATTATATATGTATGGTGTACAAGATAAGAAGCAGGATTGGTTTAGATCTTTCTTAACAAATAGATCACAACGGACAAAAGTCAATAAAAGCGTTTCAAAACTCATCGTAGTGGAATAGGGAGTGCCGCAAGGTTCAATATTAGGAGCGTTTCTATTAAAGACGAAGATGAATGCAATGAATGATATTAATAAGTTGATCATGATCAATGGCTGAAAATGAATAAGCTAAAATTGAACGAACAAAAAACAAAGTTAATGGAAATAAATATGAATGGAACAACAACTATAGAAATTAACGGAAAAAGTATTTAAAACATAAAACATTTGGGAATGATCTAAAAAATGGGGAGCGGGGGGCTTCAGCCCCTCAAGCACTAGAGAGCGGAAAAACTCGTATTCTTCGCCTCTTGAAAGGCATGACAGTATTATTTTATTCAAATGAATCTCAATAAGTCTTGAAGAAATAACGAGCAGAACGTGGGCGATGTCTTCGAAAGCATCAACGCTTTTGGCAGCGGTCCAAACAAGTGACTTCCTAGTAAGCCTCACTCTGTGCGAAAAACTATTCAGTTTAACGCTGCCCCTATCAGTTTTCCTACAGAACAGATCCTTAGATTTCGTTTCTGCAATCGACCGCAGTTCTCTTAAGAACATCGGAGAAAATGCCGACGATTTTTTCAGAAAGGCTTTTCAATCCGCATCCCAACTTGCCGAGGACTTATTTCAAGTTGAATTAAGACCTCCAAGAACTTCATTGAAACAAACAACGCGTTCCAATCCAGAAGCCTCATCTACTAAAGCCTATTTTAGAGTGTCTATACTGATTCCTTGCTTAGATTCGTTAATGCAAAATCTTACGGACAGATTCATGGTCAACGAAGACGTTCTACCATCGTTTCAAGCTCTTCTCCCAGGTTTTGCTGAAGTTGAGCGAGTGAACGAATGGAAAAAGCTATCAAAATTATGCAAGAGCTTCGATAATGCAATTTCGTTGTCAGCTGTGAAAGCTGAGTATACATTCTTCGGCGCGACAAAATATCGTCGAGTGATCCTTCTACCGAAGTTTTGAAATTGCTTGATATATGTGACAAGACTTGCTTTAGAGGTATAAACTTCTTACTTACGTTTTGGCCACTCTTCCAGTGACCACAGCTAGCGTTGAAAGAACCTTTACTACTATGAAAAAAATTAAAACAGTGTCCCCAAGCGTTATGGGGAATGCAAGATCAAGCTCACTTGCTGTGGTATGTGTTCATTCCGATATTAATGTGGATCTAGATAAGATAATTGATCTCATGTCAAGAAAAAACCAAGACATCTGCTTTTAAAAAATGTGTGTAAAAAAAATGTAAGTATGTTCGTATAAGTACATACGATTTAAAAACTAATAAAGTTCAATGAGTTGGAATATATAAATTTCTGAAGTATAACTTCTTTAGGCACGCTTGGCTTCGGGGGTAAGCTGGTGAATGCGTCACGAAAACGTTACGGAAATTGCGAACGGGAGTTGAGAGGCAGATATGTAAGTTAGTGAAAATAGAAAGAGAGAGAGTTACGCTTCGTTTCGTATATCTAAGACACGGGCCACAGTGAAGCAGTGATACCAGATCGGGGGATTTTTGATACCTTTTTGCGGGATTTTCTCACTTATAATAAGCTAAAAGGGACGAAGGGATTTTTCAGACCTCATAGTACAAAAAGAAAAGGACTTTACTTTTTGGTTTTGTTTAAAAAAATTCCTCGTAAGATTTGGAAGCAAGCCCCCCCCGGAAACAAAATCCTGCCCCAAGTCAAGCGTGCCTAAAGAAGTTTTGCTTCAAAAAACAAAAAAACAAAGCTATGAGGAGCATCCTGAGGTGCAACAGATTTACACCAATAAGATATATGCTAGACGCTCTTATATGGCTCAACGTTAAACAGAGGTTGGAATTGAATACTCTTTTTGACTGTTTTTAAAATAAAATATGACGCCAAGATATCTTCTAAATGAGGTCAGACATGTGAGGGAAGCTCAACCATACCAACTTCGGAATTCGAACGACTTCAGGCCACGGTTGCCACTTTGGTAATTTTTTTTTTTGCTTCTTGAGTTTTGGTAATTTGGTAATTTTTATTTGGTTTTGGTAACTTTTTGGGCAGGAGCACCAAATATACGAACTCGATATCAATTCATTTAAATGCTGGCTTACTATTTCTGAGTGAAAGCATTGCATCTTTACCAATGTAAACCTATTTTGTTCAAAAAATTACTGAATGCATTAATTTTCTTCTTTTGACAGATGGTGAACTTCGAAATATTTTCTGTTTATAACTACATTTAGATATGGATAGGTTAGTTAATCATTATTATTTATTTGCGGACATAAAACTCTAATTTTGAACCGGCAATTTTGTGCACAACGTTGTTGACGTTGTTTAATTGCTTAGACTGACAAAGATCCTACTATGTTTCTTACTGAGTCTTCTGTTTTATAAATGTTTGTTTTTAGAAAAGAAATTTTAAAAATTAAATAAAATAATTTGTGTTTTGAAAATCATGCTTTTGGTCAGCAAAAGTATTTAAAATAGATATTAGGTACTATTACATTAGTAAGTTAAGTCTTATATTTTTATTTTATAAAGCAGTCGTTGTTTAACTACCTACTTAAAGTTCCTACTAAAATAATGTACCAAATTGAATATTTTAAAAGACATATGTTTTTTTTTATGTTTTAAAAATGTTTTATCAACGTCTCCAGATTTTTGGTAAATTTTATTTTGGTTTGGTAATATTTCTCCCAATTTTGGTAGCTAATCGTTTTTGCAAGTGGCAACCGTGCTTCATCGCACAGAGTACGATCATCTAAAAGGGATTTCATTTGTTTAACAAGTTACCAAATGAAATTAAATATGATAAACATTTTTAGATCATTTAAAAGAAAATGTATTGAATTTGTGAAAAGAAATACTTAAAAATATGTAACTGCAATAAGACTGACCTAAAATGTTTATAATTTATATATATATAAATAATTATACATCCATACATACAGTATAAATTAAACGAATTATACTACCGACGTCGTTCGCTTTCCAATCAATTTATGCATACACCTACACACCCGTTTGCTGAGTTCAGTTTGCATAAAGATTGTCTCCAACATACCAAACACAGTTTCGGAATAAGCTCCATGGCAGATTTCACCCTTCGGCAGCTGCCGATAGATAAATGCTTCTAGTTCAAACACAGGTGGCTGCCTATCTATCACTCAGAGGCTATTCTAAGCAGAAGAAAGAATATGCAAACGAAAAACGCGCGCATTTAGAATTAAACGAACCTAATTATAAATCTAAGAAGGTATGGCTATGTCACACTACCGCCGTGACAGAAAATATCGACAGCATTAAATGGCTACATCCAAAAACTGTCAACGGCTGGTTGAATGAACCTGCTTTCGATGTAACCTATACTGTTCGCCACAAATTTGCATATGAACTTTTATAACCTTATTGTAATCGGAAATTTGAATTTGAATTATTTATGAAATCAATGTGTCAACTTGTTAGGCTGACTATAAACTCTCTAACCCACATAACTACACTCCACACGATTCACAAGAACAGTCTGATTAAGATGCGCATAGCTTCGGGTCATATCGTGACCTAAAAGCTAACTTATAAAAGATGGAATTATTCGCAAAATCTTCTTAGTTCTGTTCAGGCTCGGTTCAATAGCGAGAGATTTTCTTCTCTCGACGAAGATGAAAATTTGGATAGTCGGCCTGCTTATCCTTGGGGCAACTTTATCGTTGGCCAACGGTAAGGCTTTTTGAAATTGGTCGGAGACATTTTACCTTTTTTTTTACTTTGTTTCGAGCAGGTGAAAATGACGATGATGACTACGAAGTTAAACGCTTCCACGTGCAAAGCCGTCAGCTGGGTGGCAGTCCTACTTGTTTCGAGACCAGGCGCAAAAGATCCACAGCAGAGCCAAATGATGTAAGCGATAACTATGGAGCTGCTCCAGCTGAAGACGAGAAGGAACTTGGAGCCAGTACCGACCCTAGAGGTACAGATTCAGTTTCAGGGATTCTACTACAAGATTCAGATTTACACGGAAACGCAGGAGTACTAGTCATCCGCAGTCAGGGGGCCAATACCCCTATTTTGTTCGAACTACGTCCAGTGGACACGGACCCAAGTGATTTGTATTACGAGAGCGACGACGAAAATAGTCCCGATGCCCCTGATGAAGATGATGCTGATGACATCGAAGACTTGGAAGACATAGACACAGCCAACGACGAGAACAGCGAGGATAGATACAAGCCCACCGTTGATTTGGACAAAACTTCGGGCGAGGCCGAGGACACAACAGTGAAAAGACGACGCATCCCAACAACTAGCAAGCCCAAGCGGAAGCCTTCGAATGGTGATTCCAGCTTGGACACAAGGAAACCAAGCAAGAAACGGAAAAGGATTTCAAATGTGCCCGCCAAACGTAGGCCCAATCGCAGGAAGAATCAAAGTCCGAGTAAAATCCGAAAAACTAATAAAAAACGAAAGCCAACTAAAAAGCGGAAACCATCTAAGAAACGCAATCAAAATAAGACCCGTAAGCGCAGGCCAAGTAAAAAGAGATATGAATCAATCAGCTCAGACAGTAATAGGCGAAGGTATCAAAGTAATAGTAACGGTAATAGCAACAACAGGCATAAATTCGGTAACAGGCATAACAGCAACATAAACAGGAGGAAAAATGTCGGAGAGAATGTGAACAAGGGCACTGGAGACAAGACCGTGTCTAGGACTATCAGTACAACGCACACGGGCACTGCTGCTGATGTGAACTGTATTGTCATCGACAGGGAGCAAACTCCTACCACACAGAGACCATTTTGGAATATTTTAGGCAGAAGTGCATCCGGCAGTGAGAATAGAAGTTTCGGGCATAGAAAGCGATTAAAGAATCGGCTTCAGTTTGCCAATGCATGAGGCAATTTTTTTAGTAACCTATATATAGCGTATCAAGAAGAAAGATAATAAACTTAAAATTTAAATTACAAATTTCTGTTTTGTTTTGTTTTGTTTTTCTTCTTCTTCTTCTATCTGATTTTTAGCTAATAGCAGGCGAAATAGAGTTAGAGAAATGCAAGTTGTCCGACAATTTTACGGGATGAATGTAAGAGCTATTAACTCAATCATTTTGCCCCCAAAGGTACCACCGTACTTATACTGTTTTAAATTATTTATTTCGAAAAAAACAGAAAGTTCGGGGGAATATCCAATGCATAATCACAGACAGAAAAGGCAAGTGACTCAACAGTTTTGAGTATGTATTATGGAAATAGTGGCCAAAGAAGTAGAAAAATGGCCGATTAGCGACTAATGTCACCCTCCTCAAAGTTTCAAATAGAACATATTTGTTGTAATTGCGTGCTAAAAATCCTACTCAACATTGCTTTGCTTAGATAGAAGCTCAAAAATCACGCCGAACATAACAAATCAAAAATGTTGAATGTTGGTACACTCTTGTTGAAAGCAGCCAAGCAATCACAACTGACAGAACAAAATATAAAATATAAAATCCCCAAACCGAACTTCGCCTCACTATAGAGGGAAAATTAGACTCGAAACAGTGCTGAATAAAGTTGCACTTTTACTAAATTTCAAAACGAAATTAAAATAGCTAAATAGAGGAAGTGACTATTTCGTTTTAGGTTATACGTTTTCATTTGGAGCAATTTAGGTTATTTTCAATTTTTAATCGGAATTGGGTTCTCTGATTTACGAATTTTCTCTGACAGATGGAGTGCTTTCGGTTTCTCAACGATGGTTAATATTGTTACTATTGTTGTCTCGGAATCCATTCGTAGGTATCGTGATCTCACCATAAGTCCATTGTTAACCCACACCGACAACATGTTTCTGTCAAATTGAAAATTGCAGTCCGAATTAATTTAAAACTATTTTCAAAACTAATGGACAGACACATTTCTTTTTCTTTTTTTTTTTTTTCGTCACAAAATAGGTTCATTCGAGTACTTTCACGAACCAAGCACTAAAAATCTGTCAAACTCGGAATGACAGATGTTGACAGCGAAACTGTCTCAGAAAGCTGAAAATACACTCCAAAGTACGTAAATAAACTTCGAGCTATTTGAGCCACTTACATCTTTGAAATCTAATCCATATCACGAATAAATTTAGAGCTTCCTTTTTTGCAACATATGAAACGTTCTAGGAGAACATTCGACCACCACCGAGTTTTCTTTATTTTCAGATATTTTATTTTTGTGTACAATTTTAAAACGGATTTTGAATTTGTTTCCTGTCAATTTTGCGCATTTGACATTTTTATCAGTACTTGCCGGTTGAAATTCTCTCAGCTGTTTCAAGCCAAGAGAGAAACTGCTCGTTATTCGTTATTTTCTAATATAATAATCTAATTTTCTCTTTTCCTGTCATTTTTGATGAGTACGTGTATAGACGTTGTGCGATTGCGATCGATTTATATCGATTGCGTTCGATTCAAACCGCGTACGCGAACGAACCTAATACTATTTACAAAAAAATGTAATTGCAACGGTTTTTGCCAGGTTTCTTGAAGAAATCAAACGTATATTTTTTTTCGTGTTGAAAATAAAAATTCAAGTGGGATGTAATACGAGACGTCAAATGAAACAATTATAACCATAGTTAAGAAACCGAACACACTGCTGGACATTTCAGAATAAGGACGTTCAAAAATCTGATTTATTAAGTCTGACAGGACGCTGACTTTATGTGTCTCAGTTTTTTTTGGCCTAGATCGGCCACACTAACATTTTTTTTCAATTGACGTTTATGGGAGGGTAGCCGAAGAATCTAGTCAATAATTTCGTGATTGAGTACTAAGTTGACAGGTCAAATATGTGACTTACGTTAGAAAAGTGACGTCACCGACCTATCTAGCTTTTGCTTTTATTGAACACTTGCGGTATTTGAATACTCGTTGTTCAGTTACTGAACACATCTGATAGAAGTTGCACCATAACCACATGTCAAAACAAAAGGAAAAAAAAAATCACAACAAATATCGCTCGCTCTTATGTTGGAATTTTTTGAATTGGAACACAAAAATATGTTCTACAAAAAGAGTAAACATTTAACGCTTGCAAGACGAGATGACTTGTAAAGTTAAATAGACTTAATCGGCAGCTAATGGTTAATGTTTGATTCCGTTCTGCGCGAATAACGCGAAGTTCGTCATGTGGGGAGTAGTCACACAGACCACACTTAAAAGGGAACCTCTACCACTTCGTAATCCAACTCCGAACCGTCACATAGAAATAAGTCAGATTTCCTTTCATTTCAATTCAATTTGTCATTGGTTTGAATTTTGACATTTCCCCTTATCCTCAAACTGAAAGATCATCATCATCATCAGAGTCGTTATAACGTTGGTGTCATCGCATGACCTCACGAATTGCACCCTCTCGTAACCAAAAACGTACGGTAAAGTTCATGTAGCATGATTGAAATTAGAATTTAAATGGCATATTAGAGTAGATGGTTAGGGTGTGTGTACACGACACAAACGGCAGTACTTTCATCCCCCAACATAATATTGTGCGCGCTTAACTTGTGGTATAGTGTTGTTTGCTAACTCTGCGGGAAGCGAGCGCCTTTTTACGCATTTTCAGCTTCAAATTGGATGTAATTTGATGTTGTTATGAGATGAATGCCAAATTAAATCCTCAAATTGAATGTTTATTTTGTGGGCTTACTTGAGGGATGATGTGTTCTTCTAAAAGTCAAGGGCGTTGGTCTTTGTGGATAAATTGCGTGAAATTAAGTAATTAAATTTTACGGATACCCTAACACGGATACATCATTGTTTGGTATTATTGCGGATTGATGTGAAAACGAAGCTGGAGAGGGTGGTTAATGGATTTTTAAGAGGAATTATTTGTCGTACTATACCTACTAATTATTTGAAGTGGAATCGGATAATAATTGGCTCCTTGGTATAAAGCTGATTTTGTAATCAAAATTACCTGGTGGCGGTCGGTTACAGTAGTTGTAGAAGAACTTGCAAACGGATGTTTTGTATGTGGCGTGGTACCGCTTCCTCTCACCCAAGCTATGGTTTAGAATTCTAGCTGCACCAGCTATCTCACTGACTAAGATTTTTAATAGAACCTTTGGAAGAGTTTTTCGTGTCGTAAATCTTGTCTTAGTCACTATGTACGAGGAATAAATGCAGCAAGGCTGGGAGGCACCGCAAATGATTTTTTTCGCGGTTGCGCTAATGTGGAGGAGAGGAAACACATTTATAAAGTTGCGATCTCTCGTAGAGTTCTTGAGGTACTTGCAGAACCTCATTTGTTTGAGTTATTCCGAACCTATCGGAGAATTGCCACCTAACCTAACTTAACCATGGGAATATTTGCGTAAGTTTAAAAATGTGCTTTGTAAATTTTTGGAGAGCTGAATTAATAATCTATTTCTTGGATGTTTGCAAGAGGTGGGCAGCTCCAAATGTAATTATATAAATGTTTCTGAAGTCGAACTTGTGAGCACTCATTCAGTAGTCCAGCACACTAACCGTTGAGCCAATGTGCCGGCTACTTTTGTAATAGTTCTAAACACCTGCTGAATAAATACAGACGTTCTAAATAGACCCAATTTATCAAGGCACCTACTCTCGTCAACATTAAAATTGGTATCTGCAACATTTTCAAGTGTTTAAGTAAATTTGAATATCAAATCCAATCCATTTAACAGAGCTAACAAAAGAGTCATCGATTTTAATATCCAACCGCCAAGATGAGATCCTAATTTTTGTCAATATAAATTAACAGAGCCATATACCTATTTACAAATATGTAATTATAAATAAAAATTAAAAAAAAAAAATGTGGCAACTCCATTTAGCATTTCCTAGCCCCACGGAAAACCAACCCACTATAAGATGACCCTCAAAAGAAGCAACGAAATAGACACACTCTTTAAGTCAACAACAACAACACAAAAAATAATCAAGCAGTTCCACTTCGTGTGTAAATGAACTGGAATCCACATTATCCAAAAGATAGAAGAAGATAATGCATTCAAACTGAAAATTTATTAATTTAATAATGCAATGCACAAGAAGGAAGTTGCCTCCGCCATCATGTGCAAGATTTATAATACGTAATACGTGCAATTAAAACGCTTAGTAGACTGGTGCAAGGCACTAACAGTGCAAGTGCAGATAGATCACTTTCATCTGCGCTAAATAACTGCAATAGGAACAAAAAACAAAAAACAAAAAAAACTGCAACAACACCGCATAGACGTAATATAACACCATCTAACAATCTGATGGTTACCTCTTCTATTCGCTTTATTGACACTCGATTTCTCCTCTTAACCGGGGCGCTAAAAAATTAAAAACACGCAGACACGAGAGTTTGCCAAATCAATACCATAAGGCAGACACGGACCGACATGCAGCAGACGCGACGCGAGAGCTTCACTTTAGCGAGAAGTAGGAAACAGCTACTGCTACTGCTGCTGGCAACTTCCACTCTCTACACCAACGAGCGGGTAAATCCGCTAATTAATTGCATGCAATTAAAAAATGTTTCTTGGATAATTAAAACTACACAAAGCCAGTTACAAATTTGTAATGCTGCGCATTGTAATAGATACAAAGGAAGAAGAGGAGCAAAACTATCGAAGATGGCCGCAGCGCAGCACGAGCCGTATACTTCATAGTTCGTCTTCGTGCGCAATGCATGGCCGCGACACGAGCAGTGTTTCACGCTAAAGCAACAACAAAAGCTGTGCATCTGCGAGTGATTCGTTGACTGCGTTTTCACTTTTGTTTTTCATTTGCATTTTTTCAGCAACTCAGTTTTTATTTTTTTATGGGGAAAAACTCTTGTATCTGGATTATGATGAATTTGCTATTAAATTTGTGATTAAATAGCTGAATCTTAATTTGAAATGTGAAATAATGCAAGTCAGCCATCGCAGGCAGTTGAATGAACAAATTGCCAAACGTTTTCAACTTCGCTAGATGGCCGTCCATTAAAAGAATTCTGGGAAATCACAAGAGCGGGTGGTTTGGGGAAAACTTCGCCTTGGGTACTGTTTCTGTTTGACAGAAGTACGCATACGATATTTGCAAAATGCAGAAATAAACCAGTTCGCTGATTGTAAGATTGTAAGAATCTCAAGTCTAAGGTGAATGGGTCATGTTTCACTGAGAGACTCGTTGTGTGATAAAATTGATCGTAAAGAGATTTATTTTGACATTTCTATAACGACATTGACAATAGCTGTCATCATGTTCCCAAGAAAACCTCCGTGCGTCGCTGTCAGAACATTGAGGACTTTCGGTTTTCTAGTTAAATTAGCTGACAGCTGACTGCCTTTATGTAGGTATTTAAGTTTTTATTGGCATACATTGGTCGCGTCAATAGTTTTTTTTTCAGGTGACGTTTAGGGAGGTGTAGCCAATAAATCTAGTCAAGAAATTCTGCCTACATACTGAGTTGACTTTTCCAGGCAAATCTAGTCGATGTTTTACTGTTAAACTCATACGGTATCAGAATATCCCTATTTATTTGTCTTGCAAATTATTTCGCATACCTATTAAGTATCAAGAATATTTCCAAAAATTAGAGAAATAAGTCTGTTGTTCTGTTTGTTTTAAGCCGAATTTTATTATTTTATACAACACATTCATATAGCTAATAAAATTGAAAGTTTGTCTGTTTACATGTGGATTTGAATATACATCACATTAAAACTACTCGCGCAATGATATGGATGGTTCTTTCAAATATACAGAGCGGCAGTTCACGGCACATACATTAATTTTTCAATAGTCAGTGGCCACAAGCCATAACCGCTTAACTCGAGTTAGGACAAAATGAAGTTGTAGTCACTATCGTCTTCAGCATTTAAATCTACTTCCACTTAATTTTTTATGACCATAATCTTTTTTTTAACAGAAGTTTTTCCAACGAAAAAAATAAGCTTACAAACAAATATTCCTGATTTGAAGTGATGATTTGAAACTTTAATCTGCTCTCCTGAAAAGTATGCAAAAAAAACTTAGGCGGTTATGGCTTGTGGCCACAGTGTTTGATGTCATCACATCAATGGTCAATTATTAATGAATGGAGGCTAACCCCTGGCTGTAAATTTTCGCATCGGTAGGTTGCTATAGATTTAGACAGCTGGTATGTATTTCTATGAAAATTCAAGAAGTTATTGTGAGAAATTGTGTAGGTACTCGATTCAAAATATACATTTAATATAAGAAATAAACTCATTTTATAACAGAAAAATAATGTCTTAAAAGTGAGTGCGATAAGTGTTGATATAAAAGTGAATACTAGTTTTAATTTTTTGTAGAAAATGCAGAAAACAATAGAAGCTCAGCATTGTAGCGTTCTATGTGCTTGCATTTTCTGCCATTTCCAACTTTACAGGAGCAAGTCAGTCTCAGTATCGTTATCCACCGCTGATGTTGCTGGGCTAGTTTGTTAATGTGAAGTTCATGTGGCTTCAATGAAATTGATGACGTAGCTACCACCAGCCCGGTTATCTACGAATGGAGATGGCTTTGACAGTTTCTTCCCCTAATCAACTATTTCACAGAGCGATATTGTGACAACCATAGAAACTTCTAAGCTGGCTGCATCCTCCATCATCAAAGGAAGCAAATCTCTAGAAATCATAATTAGCATACTTTTTATAAGATAAAAAGCAACCAAAATAATAAACAAAAGCTAATTTATTATTTGTTTACATTACATTCAACACTACTTTGAACAGACTTTTGTGCTAGTTTTACCAGATGAATGGACTCAGACTATACAAGTTTTAGGCAAGTAGTACTTAGACTTGCAAATTATGCTTGTTTTCAGTTAGTTGGCTAACTTTGTAATAGATAAATAATTAATTTTCTTACACGAAAACACACGTATTCCTTATCCAGGTCCTTTACATTTGCATTACATATTCCTTTTTTATACACTAGGTGTCGCAGGAAAACTTTTCCACTCGTCAATGGGGACGTTCAAGTATCTAGTTTAGTAAGTCTGACAGCTGGCTGGCTTGATGTGTCTCTGTTTTGATTGGCTTGGATAGGTTACATGAACAGCCTTTTCAGTTGACGTTTATGGAGGGCTAGCCTACGAATCTAGTCAAGAAATGCGTAACTGAGTACAGTACTAAGTTAACAGTTAGCATATGTGACCGACGTATGAAAAGTGACCTTGTTTTTGCCCTCAGGTTACATCTAGTCCAGACCAATCTAGTCGACTTAAGGTACCTAGATTTTTTAATGTGCCTAACGTTTTTACATGGACTGGTGGTGCCCGTGGCGTGTGGTGTTGATTTCGTTCATTTGTTTATTCTTTTAGGTCCATTTTAAGTCGGTAGCAATATATTTATCTCCTCGATCCGAGTCCAACATACACGCCATGAAAGTGATTAGCGATATTTTTCTTTCTTCCTTTCAGCAGAGTTCAACTGCTCATGGAACTGTTTTACTCCACTTAGAAGGAGTTTATAAGGCCTTTATATCTTAAAATTCAGCCATGCTTTTGTAAGCGAATGCAGCTAGTAAATAATGATTGAATGCTACATATGTAGTCTGTAAATCCTTGTTTTTGAGAACGGCCACTTGTTTTTTTTTTATTCCTTGCTTTTTCTTGTAAAAGTAAAATTAGTAAAATATTAAGGGATGTAAGATAGTTTTGAAGTAGTTAATTAGATTGATGGTCTTACACGAGAAAATACTCCAAACGCCTGAAATACTTGACACATTTTAAGCCGAGGAACTCCTTAGCAAAAAAATGAATATCCCTTTAACTAGCTATCAGCAATTAAGAAACTAAGACCGACGTTTCGGAATTAGCTTTAAATTTCCCTGACCTTTAATATTTTCAGTCGACGACGTATTCAGTTTAGTTGATGAATTACGCCCTATTCAACAGCGAATATCATTTTTCTTTCCTGCCAGCAAATTACATCTGCTCCTTTAGAGCAGATATATCCTAATATCTTCCTGTAGACACAAATTAACATAACTACTTCAGCTAAGACTGTAATTTATCATGTTCACTTCCGCGTGCATGCATTTTAATATTTCTTTTTTCTAAGACTCTAAACAAAGACTGAAAATGGTCCAGCAATCACTTCCTCTTCCCCTAGATTCTATTGTTGAAAAATCGCCGATATCATCCTCATTAACTATTATAGTGTTTTTTTTTATCTCACCAGGTCACAGGATATATCTTCAACACGCAGATCATCTTGAGCAGCTCCCTTACTTGCATAAGGCATCCCTTATTCACGTTTATGGGTCAATATTTATTCAGTTTCATCCCTTGTATCCTATTAGCATTTGAAATGATCTTCTGCTCTCCGCTTAGGCTACTGAAGGTCATTCCCTGAGGTGAATGGAAGGTCCATTTACATCACACCTTTGTACTGCTATGCCCACAGCGAAAAATCACAAAAGGTTGAGAACAGGACACCAATAAATCATGCGAATCCCCTGCGTAGCAGACAAGAAATCCAACAAAAGGGTTGAGTCTCGAATAATTTATCCCCTACGCTTGGATGGATTTTTTATTAATAATTCAAAGGTCATGGAACGCTTGATGAGTACTGAAATCATAGCGTTTCGATGAAGGGCTAGAAAATATTTGGATGCATCGGCTTCATGGATTGGGACTACGGAATAAAATCGGAGAAATAGTTTATAGAATGGATGCCAACTTTACAAACAGTATGTGGCAAGAACTTATGAATTTAACCATAACCTTTTAAACATCTTCTCTGTAGTAATCGTAAACTACTTTAGCTGCCAAAGTTAAAATTCAATGATTGGTGTTCTGCTGCTCATCGCTCACTTGACGCAAGATGTACCCGCATGTTCAATCTCTAGTAGGGAGAACCAAAGGGCACGTTCATGAATTTAGTTATATTAAGTCGACTACATAGGTGTGGGCTAGATGTAACCTGAACGCAAAAACTAGATTGGTAGGTAGCGTCACTTTTTCTAAGTCAGCCACATATACGAACTGTCAACTTAGTACTCAGTCACGAATTTCTTGACCAGATTCGTCATAAACGTCAAAATGAAAAAACGTCATATGATAGATCCAAGCCAATCTAAACTGATATACATCAAGTCAGACAGTTGTCAGACTTACTAAACTAGATATGTAGGTCCCCAATCGGTCTGTTCCTTTACTTCTGTAGCAAGAATGGAAAAGACTGTCAAAATGGTAGTGGTGGGGATAAATTCTCTCACAGAGAGACCAACTTACGAAAAAGTTAGGGAATGCTTTATTAGTAGGCAGTGATGCCAGATTACAAGATATATATTCTTTTTCAAGATTTTTTAACTCAAATTCGTCAAATTTCAAGATTTTTGAAATCAAGAACTTTTTAAGTCTAACAAATTATAAGAACCTTTTCTATAGAAGAAAAACGTTGCCTATTAATTCCATTATTATGTATAATATGAGTCGAACAGAACCCATGCACAATATCTGATTCACTAACGTTTCCATCAACTCTAAAGAAACATGAATTTTAACGAATTTGATAAGATAACTGATGTAACGTGTTTTTGGAAAATAAGTAAGAAAAAAGCAAAATTTTGACAAAACTCGATTTTATTATTCAACATAGTTGCCTTCGAGGGCGATA